>OW388294.1:58780311-59380311 GCA_936450465.1 Gibbula magus
TCCTCAACCATTGTGAGCAGCACTCCACTGTCAAACCATCCAGCACTTCAATACACACCATAATAGGTGTTTGCTAACCTCGCCAGTTCACTTGGTATACTCAATGATACACTATGAATATATCTTTTGTATGATAACACAATATACTTCAATAGGAATCCGCCTCATCGATGGAGAATCTTCAATCTGAATAATGACAGTATATTTTGTCTAGGCTACCTGTCCAGCACTACAAGACAATCCACAATAGGTGTTTGTCAATCTCATAGTATATAAAGTATACGACAGACTTATGCAATCAATATATTTTCATGATAACACAATATACTTCAAACCACTTTGTTTTACACTCAGACTCTAAAAAAATATCACCATTTTATTCAATATTGAAAAGGAGACTATGAGAAATGAGAATTTCAGAAGAGGCTCCTTTTCAATAATCTTTTTCAGAGTCTAAGTGTAAGACTATATATACAAAATAGTCAACAGAAGGTGTTTGTCAGTCTTCACAGTACACTCAATATCTTTTGATTATTACACAGTATACTTCAAACAAAATCTCATCAGCATATAACCTCAACCTGTCCAGCACCTCTGGTGCATTTCAATGGACTTGCCATGCATTCATACATCCACGAGGACAGAATAGATGTTGCTGGGAGAGAATGTTTCAGATCACCTAACATTACTTGTTGGTAAACAGTTGCTCGATCTAGATTTATTCTAGATTCCAGATGGTATATGCATAGAGGTATAACTAGAGGTACAGAGAAGGACTAATTTTATAACCATATACAATAATATGATGCCAATATGAAAGAATATTTCTTATAGTTGTATATTCTCTACAATATCTGCAATCTGATGCTGGTAGAGCTTTTATTCTACCAAACAATCCCTCTACTATTTCATTACACATCCAGTTGTTTATAACACTAAACAGACACAGGAACCAAATGAATATTTTTTTAAAAATGACAATCGTTTAGCATATCATACAGACTGGCTATATTTTAAAAGTTTGTAAACGTCTTAAGTCAATTCTTAACATGTTACAAACTCTTCGGGAATAAGGGCCCAGTTCCAGCAGATGATAGTAGCCCTTTGATCAGTCTTAGTCAATCGGTTGATGATCGATCTGTGGGCTCTGATTGGTTCATGGAACGGGCACCTGTTCCTCTACAAGACTCAGTCTATACTATTTACTGAAGTAGTCTGATACCAGTTGAGAAGAAGTTCTGTCTCATCAAACCACTCCTAAAGCCCTTTAAACATATATATAATAGACAGTTAGGATTAATCAGTAACTATAGGCTATCTGGCTGTGTGGAAGGATTTGTTGTCAAACATCTGATGCCAGCCGAGGACAAATAGTATATCATTTGTCTGGTTCAGATGCCAAGGTTTCTCATATGACTGTAGTCTTATCTTTCAAACCCCTGAAGGTATTGATATTGTTTTCTTATGGTTTATTTCAAAATTTAGCTCATATATCTGTAGTAACAACATGTTGTGTGTATACTCACAGTGTACAGCTCTGATAAATGAGGTCAAGATTATTTCTCCTCGAATTAAACATCAACGTATGCCTTAATTTTGAAATTTACTTTTGACCATGCAGTTTTGTCTATCTTTATATTTCTTTTCCTATGCACCTACATATCCTACCTATTTTTCAGTTTCTTTACTATTCAACACTTGATTTGAACTATTTGAGTGACATACATAAAATTGCACTGGTAAATAATTATTTATTCTTCATTCACAGATTGCGACGTTTTGGTATAGATTCTTATACCATATTCAAGCAAGTTGAATCTCCATAAATTTTGTACTTTATCAAACTTAATTTTATCAGAATATTTCTCCATCTCATATTTCTCTCCCTATACACCTGGGATGTATATGTATGCTGCAACTATTGGCCATGATGAGGCCCCACACCAGCAGTCTGCGGTTACGCATGCAGCAACAGTTAAACAAGCACCTGCTGTTACCTGCAGACAATAGCCTCCTTACATGACCTGCAGCCGCACTCAGGTCATCATTAAACAACTTTCATGAAAGGGGAACTTGTTCAGCTAATCATGGAGGCTTTTTGTCCACCTCACACTACCTTCCGCTACATTGAAATCTTAATGAGCAATGCTTAATGATAAAATGTTTTCACTGCTTTGCTTTTGATATCAGCCTGTGTTGCATGGAGATTTTAATTACGGAAGGCCCCCTGTTGATTCCAACAATGGTCCAATGGGCAGACAGGCATGCAGAGTGAGAATTTGTCCCCGATTGGCGTGATGAAAGGCTTCTGCAACTTTCTGCATTTATCTCTTGCTTGACTAAACCATGTTGTGAAAAGTCAAATGGAAAACTGGCTTATTTATCCTGACTAACATTGTTCAACTGGTACCGAATTAGGAGCAAAGTTATCCTTTGATGTGATTCGCTGGCCAAGATTTCATCCTTGACAAGGTTTCTGTCTTTGCTTGGATTCAAATGTCCAGAGTAATCCAATTAGACCTGGTATCGCCTTCTTCCTGCATGTTTACTTCATGTTGTAAAGTTCATAGTGTCTACTGTGAATTTCTCATGTTCAATTTGAATCCTTACAAATACATTATCATAGTACCTTCAGTAGCTTATGATAAATGATAATGTGTGTTATTTCAGTGAGAATTCAAGTAATCACATTAGCCGACTTTCGTTCCTATTTGATACATATAAATTACCTACTGCACCTGAATAAGGTATGTAGAGGAATATATACATTTGTATGAACAATTATAACATGGATTTCAAGTAACAAAGGATATCAAATCTTTCTGAAATTGAAGGAAGAAACAGGATGTAACTTTTGGAACTATTAACAATCATTATCAGTGTAAAAATAAAATCAAAACATCAGGATTAGATTATTGAGCATAGAATATAACAATAAATATCCAAACAAATCAAAAAGTTACTTTCATGAATAAAATGAACATAGGTTCCACTAATGATAATTCCTTTTCCCCAAAAATATGTGTACGTATATCGAATTTATGTACTTTTAACAATATGACAATACCATACAAAATACTGAATATGCTACTTTTATGAATGAAACTAAACATGACAATAGCAGGTACAAAAAGCTAAGTATAAATCTGTCTTACCTTAACGAACCACCGTGGGTACAATGATTGTTACCAAAAGCCCCCCAATTTACCTCTCACACTACCACCATGAGAAAACTTTCTATTGCTTACTTAGGTCCTTTAAGAACTATTGAAACCGTACACCTTGCTTAACAATACCAGGAGTAAGCACACTGGGAAATTTGCAATTCAATCCCTACAGTAATACATGACAATCATTGTAATGCAAACAAACAGTTATATATGTTATATTTTCAAAAGGGGAATGAAGTTTGATTTCCATGATAAAACTTGAATTGTTCAGATAAGGTCATATTATTTTCAATAAATGATTCAAAATAGAATATGATTAAACACATTAACTTTATACAAGTATGTATTTCATTAGGCTGTATCAAACTTTGTTGGGGAACACAAAAGAATTATTTAGCTGTTACATCGTTCAGTCAGTCCATTATGGCCATTATTAATTTTTTAATATATCTCTTTTAAATTTCACGATTTCTTGTAACAAGTGTGAGTTTGTAGCTCTGTCTCAGAGTTAAAAAATTGTGATACACATTGAAAAACTATAAATGATTTAGATTTAAAAATAACCAATTTGATAAAAACATTCCAAACTAATTTACGAGCCTTCTTTTTCAGAGTAAAAAGACAAACAAACCTACAAAACAGCAAATTAAATCCGTCAGTAGAACTAAAACCAAATTCCTTTTTTTTTCTCAGTACATAATGTTTAATTCAATAATACAAAATAAAAAACCCTGACCCAGTTGATAAATGAGAGATGCTATCACGGTAAAGTTCACTTTGAGCTAATAGCGATAATATTAGAGAGAAACATTCCCAGTTAATTACACGTTAAAACCACAATAACTTTCATCTGATAGATCTATCTTTCTCGCAATCTTTTCACACACCTGTAAACGGCATTGCTCGTTAGCGAGAGTACCAAAAACCAGCCAGGTAAGTCTCCATATTTGCAATTCCCCACAACTCCTACATTCTCACCTTATCAGATCTGTCAAGCCGTAAAGCAAACCGCCTCCACAATGAAACAAAGAATCTTGATTTTTCCCTTTTTGCGATCAAACATGCACATTCAGCCCAGCACTGAATGCTGCTGTGTAATATTTAACTAACCCAGATGATTGGACGTACAGACAAAACTCATCCATATGCCGTATTAATGCAGTATAGATCAGCTGTAGAGAAGTAGACATCCGTACATTGAAGGCCCCTTCCACGGTAAACATTAGGAGAGTATTATCTTTGCAGAGCAAGGTTTGTTACTGTGTGTTCAACAAAAAGGTAAATCCATTAATCATACATCCTGCCGGTTTACGAACAAATGTTTTTTATAGCAAGTAAACAGCAACTATAAAATATGCATAGAAAAGAAAGGATAGAAAAATTTAAATAAAAATGCAGATTCACCACGATATATATCTGCACTTAATGTCCTTAGCAACCTCCCTTATCTATTGACATATGAAGAAATCTCAGATCTCCAGTAGAAACTGAGATAGGAACCTTTCAAAGAATTACAACACCTCTAAGGTTTCTTTAATATCCTTAATGCTTTCTGATAAAATGTTTCAGATTCTTTGGAAGATGCAAGTAGAATATCATCTTGAAATAAAAAAAAATCTCCCAAAACAATATTTCTCAAAACAGGATGATGAAATACAACCAGAGCCTAGATTTTCAAACCTCTTTAGCGCTAAGAGTGTCATAATTATTACCGTAACCTTTTTCATTGGCTTAAGAGAATCTTACTGCTAAGAGTGTCATATATTATTATCTTTCCTTACAGTTAAATACTCGTTTCTGATTGGATAACGGCTGTTACGTTTTTTCTTATGTACCCTGTCAGATTCACGGTGTACAAATTTCATGTACCCCACTGTTATAGTAACAGTTCCTAGCTAAGAGTAGGTGTCGCATTATGGTCAGATGACGTTATAAAACTGTTTTCACTGGTTTACGACAATCTTACCTCTAAGAGTGACTAAAATATTAACCGTTTACATTGACTAACGACATCTTAGCGCTAAGAGTGTCATAAGTACTAACCGTTTAATTCAACTTACAACAACCTTAGCGCATAGACTGTCATAAGTAGAACAATGGCTTACAACAATCTTACCTCTAAGATAGCTTTGAAATATAGGTCCAGATTGCTATGCAGCAAACAAGAATATCATCGAGACAGTCTCCTTACCAGTCAGGAACATGTTCTGAGGCCCTGTTTCAGAAATCTAATAATCTTATTTCAAATGAACTACCTGTATTATCATTTTGACATAGAACACATCTATTAGCTATGGCTGTCAAAACCTACAAACATATCTATGAGGTGAGGAAATGTGGCCATATATATATATTTATTTCCCATATGGTTGAACATAACCGAGTTAATATTATTGATATGAGCACATGTGCACATATCACGTTGGCCTAGCAACCATTGTTTCATCGCGACTTCCCGTATTTTGTCGTCTGTGACGTCATAAAACGATTGTTCGTGACGTCACTGTAGCTTGCCGTCGCAAGAGAAGTGGGCCGTTTCTTTGCTATTTTTTCGCGAATCAGACGGAATAAAATGGGTAATAAAGAAATTATTACACTCGAAAGTGTGTCATATGACTTTTACGAAACTCGTGCAAATTTGTGTATAACCCTCGCTCTCGCTCGGGCAATACAAAAATTCACACTCGTTTCGTAAAAGTCATATGACACACTTCCTCGGGTAATAATCTCTATATATGCATGACACAGAAACATGAGAACATGCGTCTTGAACAATGATTCTTAGTTAATACTGCCTATACTCACAATGTAGGCTTGCACAAAGCCAAACTGCATGAAGAACCACTCTCTTTTGCAGGTAATATTGCTGTGTAGACGGCAAATTTCAAATGTGTTATACCTCAACACTGGAGATGGTAATTCTATGCCTTGTGCTTCTTGGCCAACTTTCTATCATAAGAAATGAAGAGAGGACCAGCAAATATGTGATGTATGAGGTATATACAGTTGAGTCACATAGTCTACAGCAACGTACATGTATATTAATTCATAATAACCGACTAGTCCTAGAAGCAGCTTTGGTCCAAAAGGTTACCACGATAGAAAAGGTTATGCAACAGTACTTGCCTATCTCCACAGTTTGTTCAGCCAAATAGGAACTGACAGGAGAACATGATGCCAGCTAGTTTCAACTCTATTCCAAGAACCTTTTCACCTTTCAGACTCTATACTGATCATAATTACTCAACTGGGCTGATGTTTTCATACACTTTGAAGATAATTAGAAAACAGACAAGGGTTTTTATGAAAGACATCATGTAAAGAATGAGTCTTTATCTTCTTTACGGAAGGTTTTATCTTATTATCATAAGTTAATATTCTGATAATAGAGTTTTATTATGAAATGTATGCCTTGGTTGAAAAAGCTGAATAGCTTGATCTGATAAAAACACTGACACATCAAAACAAGACACTGTTAATTATCAATTTCAAAACATCTCATTTTTCATCATGTCTGTCCAAAATATCATACCAAAATATCCAATTAGAAAACATGTTTTTGCTTAGATTCTCTGATTACCTCTAAACAATGTCTTATCAGTCAGTATATTTTCATATCCACAAACATCTACAAAAATAGTTTGACCTGGCCGACACCTTCAAACCATTTACCTATAACCATTCATTTGACTTCTTTACTGTCTGTCTAAACATACAAGATAAATACTGGGTGTATTCAGGACCCTATCAAGCCAGCAGTGATATAGAGTAATATTGCCATGCTAATCACTGGTATAATATCTCCAGCTTGTCACTGCCTCCTGCTTCATTAACCATTAGTATATGGTTTGAGCGCTTTGGCCGGGAGTTGGCATTCGTGTTTGTCACTCAACGATGCCCAAGTAACGTCCATTCATTCCTCACGTTATCGATAGTCACTTGTATCATTTGATTACGACAGACAGGTCTGCACGCAGTTAAATGGAATGATTAGCTAAATAAGTGGTCAGGAAATCTATTAATACCAGCAGTACAGCTATAGATAGGTAGATGGAGTTATATAGTGACAGGGCACAAAGCAGACCCAGTATAGCTAACCACTTGTGGAGGTTAATGAAGGACCCAGACCCCACCATTCATCATTGGAGTCTCTTGAGGAGAGCTCCAGAATTAATTTGCAATCTTTATAATTGGCAAGTTGTTCCCTTTATTTTTAACAAAATATAAGAGGATCACAATTGATAATCATGATAGTATCTCAAATAATTTCAATAATTGACTGACTGACTATGGAGTCGACATGACATCATGACGTAAATCTTCAGTGCTAATTTTGTTTTTCAGAATTTTACACTTTGCTGATTATATGACCAGATCATCAATTCTGAGTGACCGATTTACAGGAATCACAATATCAACTCCTTAGTAATAATCTGGAATCGGTCACGGGCTAAAGATCGACCTCCAGGAATAATAAGTACTTCATTAGAAGGCACTGTTTTCGCCTTTTAAGAATACAAATAAGAATGAAATTAATTGGAAAGAGAGAATCAACATGATATATAGTAGGACTGTAACAATACATCGAACTATCGATGCATCTCAATAGTTGGCTTGGCAATAGTACTATATCCATAGTATATACAAAAATACTATCGCTATCGCAATAGTAAGGGTAACTATAGATACTATCAAAATTATTAAATTTCCCTTAATAATGAATGATTTACACAAGCCTCACTGCATTTAATTCAAGATTTTCCATTTTAGAAAGTCAAAAGGGAAGAACTAGAGATAAGAAATAGCAAAATAACAAAAAGTGTTTTCATTTATGTTTTCTTTACTGATTTTGGTTCCATATTCCTTACATCAATTAAACATTTCTACTAAAACCTATAAGAAATCTAGCTGATTATTGCGTATTTGTACCAAAAACCTATCGAATAGTTATTGCAATAGTGAGTTACAATAGTCTATCGGTATCGCAATAGTAAATGGCAATAGACTATCGCTATCGCAATAGTCTCTTTGGGTCAATAGTCACCCCTAATATATAGCAGAAAAACCCAGATTATTCAAAAGGACACACTGACCATATGTCAGTGAATCTATTATGTTGGCTATCATTTGAAAAGTCTACTTTTTATCAGTTAACACATCTTGACATCTTGATCAAACCCTTAATTTCTGTTTTCCCCAATTTAAAATGAAAACTTTGGAGAACAAAATGATGCAAATTAACTTGTTCACTGAAAAAAAAATCAACATTTCTATTACTTGTATATAATCGCAATCAGCATATTGCATGATTTCAAAGTCTCTTGTGTGTTCAAAGGTTTATGAGATAGTTTGAAAAGTTTGTTTAAAACCATAGACATTATCAAAGACATGAGACATGCACAATGGTCGACAACTTGAACATCATACATCAGGAAAAGTAGATACAATAATAGATGAATTTCTGTACCCTTGACACAAACGTGAGAATATTTGTTACAACTCATCTGATAGACATTTTCCTATTGCGTGTCATAAATATGATATATTCTTAAAACCTTTATTTCAAGGGATCTATCAGCCGTATTTCCAATTGAAAATAACATGAGATGTCTAAAAAAATGCTTCATCCACAAAACCAACAACACAAAAGATATGATAGACAACTGAAAAGAACATGCGATGTCAGAAAGATATTACAGAATCTTAGATATGCTTGATAATTGCCCCACATGCGAAGAACATATTGAAACTGGTTCTTGTTTCTCTCTGCCTGGCATTTAACATGAAAGGTCAAAGCAATTTGCTGATCCTGCAGAAACACTCAAGAGTTCCATATTCAATGCAAAATAAACATACCCCAAAAGTTTAATTTGGTTCAACGCATGAAGGGCTATCAAATATTTACATTCAGACCACAGAATAAATTGATCTAACGATTTCACAACATAAGATTCAGCAGTTTTCCACAGCAGATGAAAAAAACCGCGAGATTATCAAAATCAGTTCTGCTGCTTGTCATTTCGATCACATATCATCCTACAGCTTTCCCCTATCAATGAAAACCTATTTTCTATGTTTTAGAATGAAATATGAAAGCTCCAAGTTAGTTTTTAAACACTGAAGCTTTTGCAAAGTGAATCAAACCATACTGAAGATAAAAGCCTGGAGACAACAGTCAGATTTGTCAAGCTTAGCAAAAGCTATATTTCAGGGGAAGACACCCCCATACTCACAAGCAGTTCTCAGTTTGCCTCCAATCCTTAAATTGATTGTTAAAACAAAATCTTTCAGTAAGCTTCAACTGATAGATGTCCTTGTATATAATCTTCAATATAATCTTCAATATAATCAATAACTTCACCCTACAAGAATGGTGACAATAAAAGATTTGCAATCAATACATGCTGACAGTGAGACCAAAGGCTAAAAGCTGTTCAACAAAGCCCCATTTTCCTGGAGGGGATTGATTTGCTAGATGTGAAGATGGAGCATCTCTACAGATTGCCTCGACAGGATGAACAACTGGGTACACCTCGATAGACAGATAGACACGTTGGTGCGGAATCATTCAAATGAAAACGTTTTCTACTCGCCTTAAATGCAGCAAATGCATCTTGCATCATGCAGAACTTCTCAAAAGTGAGAAGAAATAACAGTCCACTTCATTAGGTAATCACTGCTAAAAAGCATTCAGATGAAAAAGTTATCCTTTGCTTGAAAGCTAGTTCAAAGCATATGTAATCATGTAAAATATTTATGATTAATAAAAGTAAATCAAGTACACTTTCTTCATTTTGCTAAATAGTCTTGTTTTTTTTAAATCTATCAACTTTTAAAAACTTTACTGATTGATTATAATGAAGATTTATTTTTAGATATAAATTAAAATTTTGTAAAAATGATTTAAAAAACCCCAACTATTTTGCTGTTCAATGCAAGTAGTATCAATAAATATTTTCTTCATACAACATCTTACTTAATTTACTTAATAACAAAATGCTTAATCCAATTACTACATTTATAAACATGATTCAGTTACAAGTATATCAAATCAAGAGACTGAGTTATATTAGAGATGATAGAGATATACTAATAAGAGACTACTGCAGCCACCTGAGCATTAATCCCATGTTGCATGGTAAACTCACTGTCGTCCAACACAGAGCTCCTGTGAAATAGCGACTATTACACAAGGCATCATCCATTATACGCCAACACCTGCTTAGATACCAGGGGAAATCAATTAGGAAGGAAACTCAAATAATTTCCTTCCATATTTCCTTTAAAAATTATAACAAATTATGAGAAGTAAAAACATTAACCTTACCTGTCAACAGCCACCAGCTTTGAAAACAGTTGTGCGTTAAAATAGTACAAATGGTGGAAAAGGAGCATTGAAGGCTTAGATTGGCCTGATAGTGTGGCGTCAGTAAATTTGCTGTGAATAAAAGACAGAGTCCCCAGGTGAACTCGCATACAAGCACAGACTCAGAGCTACGCTTTGTGAGTCCCGGCCCAACACTCAATGGATATTCTACGCACAGAGTGAATAGCGTTTTTCACACTCACTGTGCTGCTATTAAGACACTTATAAAAGTTTGCTTCCCTCGATTATGCATAATAGTCGATCTCTGGTTGTAGCATTCATGAGGAGACCACCTCCTCTCCTCACTAAACTGACAACTATTTATAATTTGGCAAGACTGGATTATCAAAATAAAATGTTCAACAGTTTAAGAGCTTATTTTTGTCAAATAGGACATATAACATGAGGATATTCATGATGGCTTGATGGACAATCCATTATTGATAAGTACATTATTGTCAATAAGTATCTATGCAGACAATATCACATTCATGTGTTTTGTGGTTCTGGCGGGGCAAACATATTAACACATTAGGTTTAATATATACTTTTTTTTTGTCGTGGTCAGACATGACGATCATTCATGGAGAGCCAGTGGGAGATAGATGTATACGAGGCTGTCATGTTCAATACATAGAAATGTCTATAGAACT
Source organism: Gibbula magus (assembly GCA_936450465.1). Taxonomy (NCBI): domain Eukaryota; kingdom Metazoa; phylum Mollusca; class Gastropoda; order Trochida; family Trochidae; genus Gibbula; species Gibbula magus. Next base: position 58,791,501 of record OW388294.1, read on the forward strand.
CAAAATATGTAAACAAATAAGAAAGTATCATTCAAGACGTTAGATTATCATAAATTATAATAACAAATGAGAGACATTTACACAAAGGTGGGAATTATTGATAGCCGTGATATTTCTTTTATCACTCAGTTAAAGAAAATACATGTCATTAGCATATCTATACCGTGATATGACTTATATATGAATTGTTCACTGCTACAATAGTATGCATTCAATACATGTAAATGGAGAGAATATGTCAAGAAAGTGGCCAGTAAATATTTTATCATGTGATAAGATATTGCTAGAAAGTTTAAGAATTGTATTTTACAGTTAAAGACTTGCATTACTTAAATAGTAGATTTAGTATAGTAGCATTAAATTTTTTCTCATATTGTTATTAAAATACAACTTGATGAAAAGTGAAGTTTAGAGTTAAAATCACATTAATATGGTTATTATTCACACTTTATCATCAATAGAGGATACTAAACGACCTTCTTTTTCATACCATTTTTATTAAACGAGTTTATGAGTTTGATACCAAATCATTCACGAGCTTAACAAAAATGGTATTAAATAGAACGAAGTTTAGTATTCTGTTGATTACTCGTCCACCTATAATCCAGTGAATTAGCCGACATTGCTCTGAAACTATGATTCCTGCAAGTCCGACACCATTGTGACATCATAACTGCCAACTATTGTGATGCAAATGTGCGGTGGTATTACACTAGTTTAAAATTGCCATATAAATATTACACTGCAGTATCTTCCACAGGCAAATAATAAATAACATTATTCCTTCACACTACCCCTCAATTTATATAAAAATTACATTACTTGAGGAAATCACGTAATTAATAAGTCCATTAGATGAAAAAAGATATTTGTTCATGTCAGGGCCAACCATCAACACCTCAAACACCACGGTCTATGAAGAAAAAATTGTTTGAATTAACTTTATAATGTTGTTAAATTTGAAAAAAGACAACATTGTAATAACGAAAATGCAATTTCATGTCATTTCTCGTGCTGCTACATTATAATGCTATCTGAACGAAGCAGTAATGGCTGTTATCCAAACCAACCTGCAGATTATTTGCTGTTATATAAGCAGGTTATCCATAGAGCAAACACCTGTCATCATTTATATAATCAGTGACGGACTATCATCCTTAACACATTCAATCACATCAAACAACTCAACGTCCACATCAAATTCAACTGGACATGAAATTGTTCTATTCAAGAGATTTTCAGCACAATTTCCATACTAATTCTAGCATGGTCTGGATGTCCGTGTGCATATCCATACATAATGACAATGGAATTAGCTTCGTACAGACTTAATGAGAAGTCCCCAGAGGTGCAGGAAGAGTCAACAAGCAGCCAACAAGAATCTTCAGCTAAATCCTTCAGTTTGATGAGCTCCTCAGAACACTTCACACTGTGTCCATTAAGGTTAAAAATCAATCAATAATTTCTTGACCTGTCCATTTTCTACTATATCTGGCCAGAGTGCCTCCCTTCTGTTCATTCACCTTAAATTCCCATTTCCTTTCGCTAATCGGCTGTTGGTGCTTGAGGTCTGCTTCATGTAATTGCTGAAAACGTATGGAAAGCGCCTCTGCTTTCTCCATTTGGGAGCTCTAATTAGGAAATTGTTTGTGTTAATTGAAGGTTTCACCCGTCCTTTCCAAACTAATGATGATATTGTGGTCATGCTTGTCGACCATGGACATGGAAGAAGGTACCATTTTTCCACTTTGGTACAAGACTGACATTCGATAAGACCTACCTTTCATTTTTGTATTCTGGTGGGCACTTGTTATAAGAGTAGCTTCCATCTAACATAAGCTGACATTCCATTTTCTCTATCAATGTACCCTGTGTTACTCTTTTATCTACTTTGCAAACTCCATTACCTTGTATAAATATGAGTATTCAATTTTATCAGTTTTTAATGTGTATTTCCTGTAAGATGCTAATTCTGTTTTGTGATTTCACATGTACATAGATGAAATGAAAATAAATATTTCTTGTTTCAGTGGAGGGGAAAATCATAAGCAAATAATAAGCTTCATAACCTCTAGCCAAAGTTTCATCTGCTTTCATAACGAGGTTTTTATATGGTTCGAGTGGATTTAATTTCAAGCTGTTCTGATCCTATAATTGGCAACACACAGGAGATTTGGTCAGGAAAATTAAGAAAAAGTACAAAACCCTAAATTTACAACACAGAAAAATAAGTTTATTCAATACATGATTGTATGCACATTCCATTTGATTTGCAAAAGAAAAAAATGTATAGCCAGTGGCAGAAAAGAAAAATTGATTAATTAATTTTTATACACGTAACACAAATTTGAAATGGGATGAAAACAATAGAAAGATCAGCTGGATCTTCATTGTACAATAAAAAACAAGACAAATCTTGGAGCATTTTTTCTAACAGGAAACTAAGTGTAGCAATCAATCTCAGCCAATATATAACAAGATTACTATAGACTGAGGCACAAGGATTTCTTTCAGAGTGATATCCTATGTATAATTATGTCTAAAGGCTACTATTATTAATGATTTTCATAACAGCATTGACAGTATCATCAGTTCTATTACGCCTTGAACATAACCGCTCCTCTACTTGTACCAAATTGTACCGTTTTTACCAACTGTCTGCTGTTAGGTTATAGTTGCCGTAAGGTAAAGAGAAGGTTGTTCAATGCTTACTTACGTTCTGAAAAAAGAATTCTGTATGTACTTTATCTGTGAAGTTTTTTACCTTGTAATTACTTACCGTGTTAGGCAGGAGAGCCTTATCTTTGTCTGTTCAGTTGCTAAATAAGCATACATAAAATGTCTACATTGTCTGGCAACAGGGAGGCTGTACTGTACAAAGAGAGCTGTAGTATTAAGCTGTGTCTATATACTACAAACCAAGGTACTGTGCACTCTTTTGACCAATATTGTAAAACAAAATTATATAATCTTTGTATTGCACAAATGAAAGACATATGCATAAGTGAATTCAAATTCAATTTACATACACCACATACGACAGAAATATGTAATTGAAACACCTTTGCATCTCTCGCCAGTGCTCTCTTTATGACGATATTTCATTACAGACGTATGAGTTAATGCATTCTACTAGTGCAATATAAAATAATGTACTTTATTAATATAAGGTGACAGCGAGGTATCCAAGTGGCATTTCAAGAATAGATAGAATAATGTTAGATAATCTCATCTTTCTGTACATTTTATCCCTCTTTGCTTTATGACGATAATTGCATTGTTGTGATGTGTGTTATAGCTGTTTCTACGAGTCCGTATTGACCCATCCTATGTACTTGCCAGAATTAACGAGGTCCGGATTGATTGGGCGATTAGATCTCGATTGATTAGACGATTTGCTCATGATTACTGTACTAAGCCCTGCAGTGGAACGAGGATGGGGAGCTGTTTTTCTTGTCTCATGAAAGCATAAATTTGAAGGTGAGGTGATTTCAAGAGTATTTCACTTATATCACGGCCACTTGTTTTATGGCAGGGAGAAAGCTCGCAACGCCATGTGGCTATTCATTGCGGTAAAACCTGCGAGCATCGGCTGGAACTAGCGAACCATTGGTGGTACTACGTTGAAATTTAGTGTACTATTGCAACCAAACTTTACTGTGTGTAGAACAGTTCTCTACTGCAGACAAAGTTACCGTACCCCTGGCGGGAACCACAGACCCCTTGATCCGAAGCCAAACACACTAACCACTGCGTCAAACACTACAGAGAAACGTATTGCACTTAAATCAGTGTGACTGGAGTAATTTTGAAGAAACTAAATGTGAGAGGATCCATTGGGTAGATTTATACTAATTAATGGTCATCAAAATAATACCCTGTGCAATGTATTTCAAATGGATTGTGTTTTAGTCGTGCAACAGGATCAACACTTATATTTTATCCTTTTGTTTCATTGAAACTACTGTTCTGATTGAATGGTCTATATCATTTAGCTGTTCGTGATCAAAGTTACACATCCTAACTTGTATTTATTCTGCTTATAAATATTAGTGTATAGCTAGCAGACAATTTATTTGAAATAAACATAAGTATAGTGATTACTCTATCTGCCATCGTTACTTGGAGGCACCTTTGCGGATTCAAATTTCTGTAAGCTCAGGATAATTAACACCAGTTGAATTAATGAGAAGTGATAAATCTTAATTTGCTTTTCCTCTCAGACAAGATTCCTGCCAGAGACAAATCCAAGAACTTCATAGCAAGGCAAGATGATAAGAGGAGCTTATCAGAGACAGAATTATAATCTTGGCAACTGCAGACATCAGAATTTGCATCAGTTATATACAGAATGTCTTCAGAGAGTGAATGCTGTCTGTTTCAGAAAAGCTATTTCCGTGCACAGAATGGAATCAAAAGTATCTGCTTTTCTTCAACATTCATTCTTTATATCATTTCTTGAAATAAATGAGGAAATTAATTAGAAGTATGCATGAGTATTTGATATGTACAACTTGCGCATTTTATAGAGGCGTAGTTTATACATAAACTATCTTTAAAGTAAATTATCACTTACTGAATCTTTATAAGTCCACTGTAAGTCAAAGAGCGAATATCATAGTGTAACTACAGGCAATCAACATTATTAACGGATTGTGTGATTTCCATGCAGTTTCATCATTTGAAAACCTTTAATGATATGTTAATAATATTTATATCAATCTTCATGAAGACAAAACCATTTGTCATAAATCTGTATTACTTCAGTCTTGAAAAGAGGCAGAGCGCCACATTAGAGCAGAAAGCAACTTCTCGGCTACGTTCATTGGTGATCAGTTCTCTTCGTATCTCAAACAGCAATTTCTTGAACTGATCGATTTTATTAGGACAAAGATCCATTTTGCATCACAATTCTGATGTATTAAATTAATAAAGAGGTGATATGAGATGAGAAAATTTATTTAAATTACAACAGCAAGTGTAATTGTGAGGAGAAAGGCAGCAAAGTTACTGTGGTTATCCATTGTGGTTAAACTTACAGCACTGGCTTTAAGCATTGCAAACCATCTGTGGTACTGCATTGAATTACAATGCAGCATTTTGTTCACTAAACTTTCAACAGAACAGTTCTCTACACCAAATGAGGTTGTGGGATTTGAACCTGGAACATGATCTGATGCCAAACCATTGTGCCATTCCACTCTGATAACTACTGGTATATACATGCAGAAAGTAGCTTTATGTTACTCTTACAAAATCAGCCTGTTAGTTTTTAATGAAGACGATTCCTTTGTAGTGCTGTTTTATACAGGAACTAGAATTGAAAGGTGAGATGTCATTAGTGCGATTGTAATGAAAAAGTAGTAGTTTGATGTGAAACTCAATCAGGATTTATTGAATTTGTCTGTCATAGACTTGACATGTTGTAATATGATTATATTTCAGAAGGAGGATTGGATTGCATTTCATTACATTATTAGACTTGGAGTTTTTTTGCATAAAGTCATTTAGGAATGGGTTTTGATTTAAACATTCCACCAGGTTCTTGTAAAAGTCACATTATTTGACAAATTCACTCCTCAAAGGAAATATAATGAATTTTCATGAATTTTTGTATATTTGTTTTAAAGTGATGACCATGCATATTACAACTTATAATTCAAATTAACATGCCTCTGGCATGGAAACTTGTAACAAATCTGCTTTTATAGCTATTTTGTCTCCTTTGATCATTATGACTCTTTTTGCTCTGTTGAAAATTTTGATCACTAATAATTTTTGCTATTGTGACATATAATTTTAGCTATTGCCATTTAAGTGATGTCACATGCTGTCATCTTGTTAAGACATGTGACCAGATTGTATTTCTATGAATACACACATAAAGGTTGTATATGTTCCCTGTTTGAAGGACACACTGAATTAATAATATTAGAACTATGAACATTTCAAAATGTCATAACATTTTTAAAAAGCAACAACGTTAGCTCACTAATACCCAAACCCTTCATCTACTCTATCTTCCATTCTGTTTGTGTGTCGTTACAAAATAGTTTGACATGACTTAAAATAGCTTCATCAGATTAATATATATATTGCGTCAATATCAGTGTCGAATCTAAAACAGATTTGTCTCTCCGTAATAAAGAGAATTTCAGAGAAGTTAGGAGGTAAGAGTATGAGTAAGTAAGAATAGAAGAGTATGAAGTGAAATGAAAATCTTAAAATAGCTTGTCATTCTGCACTGCACCTCTCGTAGTTTATAATATTATTATAGTATAAGATTTGTGTAGAGTTTGAAAAGAACCAGATGAATAGTTTTTCTGCAATCAGTAGGACAATTTAGTTCAGTCAGACAGAAAATGTCTTTGAACTAACACGTTGGTATCACTATATAACCCCAGACCAATGGTCCAGGTATAATACACCATCTGAACCTCAATATTTCAATGTTTCCGCTGGGTGCAGCCATGACACTTTTTGGGTTTCAGAGACAGGTGCAGTACTTGCATACTTGCTCCGCACATGCATGTTTGCGCGGTAGAGTACTCATCTTCTAGAAAGAACACCTGTCCGTCCATAGCCAGTTGGGATAATGATATAAATTATTACCCCTTATATACATATCTAAAACTTATCTGTTCCACCTGTCAGGCTGTGCTTTAACTGTCTCTGTACAACCAATGATTTCTTACTGAATTGTATTTACTATGAGCATGCCTCAGTGGAACATTGGTGAGCTATAATGATGTGCATTATACTACTGGAAACTATTTTCCCCACAAATTTGGAGCATTTTTCTATCTTTAAACAACTTCCTTTTTCCACTCGGAAGTTATTGGAAGGTATATGGTCTAGTGTCAAGTCATCTGAAGAAGTTGCACCGATTGATAGAACTGCTATCCCTTCATCCTGATAAGTACACGATGTTCCTCCATACAACAGCAATATTCTGATGGGAAAGGGAAGCCAATATGATTCTGTTGACAGCTGTGTACACTCCCAGTCTGCTGGACATGGTCAGATTCCTTCTGAAGCCCGTCTAGACACCCCAAATCCTTCACTTAATCTATGAACTTCTTTGAGGTATACTTAACCCAGCTGGCAACATTGTACTATTGGAATTTGCTACAGATTCTATCTGCTTCTCATTGATTAGAAAACTATTTTCACCAAATAACCAATTCTTTACCAAGTTTCCTAAAGGTTGCATATATTCTGAGAATCAGTTGTGTTATTTAGTGGTCTGTTATGTGCATTGATCGGTTCTTTCTGATTGAGATTGAATTTCTATAATTAAGGATAAAGGTTTCAGATAATCAAGTATGTTATTAGGTTAATGAAACAGATCTCGGAGAAGAATTCTATGAATTAAAGGTCATGTAAAGAATTTGGCAAATATAACATTAAAGGAGCATATTCAAACCTTATTTTAAATTTTCATTATTTATTCCACATATTCATTTTTATTTCTTGTTAAATACCTGTCATAATCACAGCATTAAAGAAATTGATTCAGGTAAAATTGAGTTCTTATTCTTAAGACTGCACTTGGCACTGAATATAATCTGCAAATCTGGGGAAAAGTGGACTACTTAGGGCAAACAAAAACTCTTCAAAAAGTTTTTCAATATCAACATTTAATTGGGTCCTAAAGCTGACTAGATAACTATAACTGTGTGCTTGTTCTTTAAACAAAATGAAGTTAATTTCAACAAAATAGTGAAAAAGAATTATACCGATTTTAACAAGATTACGTCAGCTTTGTTTAGCAGTTGAGGTGAGGTGATTTGAGGTTTAACACCACTTTCAAGAGTACTAGTATTTCACTTACATCATAGCTGCTAGTATAATTGCACGGAGAAAGCCAGTAACACCATTATGGCTATGCATTGCGGCGAAACCTCTGAGCATCGCCTGGAACTAGCGAAACATGGATGTTAAAGTACCAATTAAAGTTAAAGAGAAATTAATTAGAATCCATCCAAGAATATCATCTCAGAGTCAGTGAAAAGAAACCCTGGACATGCATCAATAAAAATTTGCATGTTTTTCCTCTTTATATTTTCATAATATAACATTACCTGTTGTTGTGGTGTAACGGTGTGCTTGGCTCTGACATGGGAGACCTGGGTTCAAATCGCACCGGAGACCTGGGTCTCATACTGTGTTGTGTCCCTGGGCAAGGCACTTCATGCACATTGCACTCAGTCCACAAGCTGTATAAATGGGTACAAAAACATGGGATGTACAGACCTATACAGTCGTCCGGAGCGCTTAGAAGCGGCACCGAAATAATTCCCTCAAGGTGACAATTGTGAGCTTTGAGCATGCTCAAGCATGGAAACAGCGCTGTAGAAATAGACAATTATTATTATATGAACGACACAGAATATACAAAGATAAATCTTTGTTACAGAATTTAGAATATTAATTCAATTATTCAATCAATGTATTAAAATATGTTCATACCATTTTGTCTACATCCATCCTACAGCTGAGATATGTAGGCGGTTTATTTTAAATTTGTATAGATTGTCATGAATTATGCATACTTGACCACTAATTTAAAACAGTAAGCAAGAACTTTTGTAAAGGTTGCATTATATAAATGGGATAAACAATTATGTTCAACATTCAGAGATGCAAATATTATATGGAAATACAAAACAAACTATCAGAAGAAAATCATATGATCATAATAGCTTTAGACAGATATAAATATTTTTGAGCACACAATTATACTTTTGTTTAACAAAATTTAAATAACCAAGACAAATAAAAATCTTACTCAGCATGTATACAACTGTTTAAACCTGGATTTTAACAAAAAATATAACATGTCAGCAGATATTACATAAGTTTTGAATGACAAGTTTGATAAACATTTGTCAACACATTTTGAGATCAATTACAAGATACATTTTCATATCCACAAACTTGCAATGTTCAAGCTTTATTGGAGTGAACAGCTCATTGTTAACAGTAAGCTTTTTGGTTACTCTGAAATGAGAGAAATGGAAAAGAGTGGTTAGATCTGATTAGCTGATTGGTTAATAATGATTAATGAGGGTCAAACGGTGGAGCCCTGCATATAATATCAGGCTTGTCAAGATTTTTTCTATCTGACTGATAGAAAATGGCAAAGGGTAAATGGCCTCTCGAGTTTTCTGAATGGAATTCCGTGAGTCAGTTTCCTGTTGGAGTCTCTGTAATCTTCCTGTCAACTACCTAAGATAAAAGATGAGTTCTCGTCCAGTAAGTCTTCGGTCACTATCTGACCAGTGTCAATCAACAGGGATTAATTAACGATGGTTAACAGGATCTTGCTAATTATGACGGACAGGGCTGTTTCCCGATACCATATCAAGTTTCACAACTGTCGTTGTAAGCTGACTCACTGCAATTAGCTCTTGTACATTGTTAGCAGGAGAAATTATTTCCTCAAAGTGACTTGCGTGCTGACAGAAAATTATTAAAAACTAGCATTGACATGATGAGTTTTTTGGGTTTAATAACTCACCATGCTCTCATCAAGTGGACTCCAAGTTTAAAACTTTTATAATTTTTTCACTTAATAATATCCACAACATATAAACGTGACTCAAATTTTATAGATGATGGCAGCAGGACATATTGAAAACATTCCTGGGATATCTTAAGCCATTGAGCAATTCTGGAGTATTGGCTTTGTTAACAATCTGCAATTCCTGAAACTGGCAACTCACAATGGTTTGACACTAACTCAGTTAAACAAGAAGACATAGTCATCAACATCCCCCGCCAGACCCAGGAAATTGGAACAAGGGCAATAATTCGAGAAGAAATAATTGCACGCTTCTCATTTTCAAACTCCATCAAGGTATTTATGCCCTCAAGCAACACACCAAATTTGGTAATCCTATCTTAAACAGTTACTGAGAAAAGCTGTCCCCTTTGAAGATACATGGAACAGAGTAAAAAATAAACTAACTAACTCCGGCAAAAATTATCACATGCCTTTTATTTTCGAACTCCATCAAGGTATTGATACCTTTTAGTCACACACCAAATTTTGTAATCCTATCTTAAACAATTTCTGAGAAAAGCTGTCCCCATTGGAGATACCATGAACAAAGTCCAAAATTATGGAACAAGGGCAATTACTCCAGAAAAAATAATTGCACACTCCTCATTTTCGAACTCCATCAAGGTATTTATGCCCTCAAGCACAACACCAAATTTGGTAATGCTATCTTAAACCGTTTCTGAAAAAAGTTGACCCCTTTATCTTGGATGGATGGACAGACAGAAGGACAGACGGAGCCCAAACCTATATCCCCCTTCCACTTCGTGGTGGGGGATAACAAACTGGCAACTAAGGTGTCCAACAAAACCTGACCAGGCCACATTTTACCCGGTAGCTAGGCTACTTCTTCCCCATCCTTGATTTTAATAGCTAGACTACTTCTTCTCCACCCTTATTTTTAATGTAAAGGGGGAGATTCTAGCCCAGCAAGACTACTTCTTCTCCACCCTTGTTTTTAATGTAAAGGGGGAGATTCTAGCCTAGTTAGACTACTTCTTCTCCACCCTTATTTTTAATGTAAAGGGGGAGATTCTAGCCTAGCTAGACTACTTCTTCTCCACCCTTATTTTTAATGTAAAGGGGGAGATTCTGGCCTAGCTAGACTACTCCTTCTCCACCCTTGTTTTTAATGTAAAGGGGGAGATTGTGGCCTAGCTAGATTTTTAATGTAAAGGGGGGAGATTCTGGCCTAGCTAGACTACTCCTTCTCCACCCTTGTTTTTAATGTAAAGGGGGAGATTGTGGCCTAGCTAGATTTTTAATGTAAAGGGGGAGATTCTGGCCTAGTTAGACTACTTCTTCTCCACCCTTGTTTTTAATGTAAAGGGGGAGATTCTAGCCTAGTTAGACTACTTCTTCTCCACCCTTGTTTTTAATGTAAAGGGGGAGATTGTGGCCTAGCTAGATTTTTAATGTAAAGGGGGGAGATTCTGGCCTAGCTAGACTACTCCTTCTCCACCCTTGTTTTTAATGTAAAGGGGGAGATTCTGGCCTAGTTAGACTACTTCTTCTCCACCCTTGTTTTTAATGTAAAGGGGGAGATTCTGGCCTAGCTAGATTTTTAATGTAAAGTGGGAGATTCTGGCCTAGCTAGACTACTCCTTCTCCACCCTTGTTTTTAATGTAAAGGGGGAGATTGTGGCCTAGCTAGATTTTTAATGTAAAGGGGGAGATTCTGGCCTAGCTAGACTACTCCTTCTCCACCCTTGTTTTTAATGTAAAGTGGGGAGATTGTGGCCTAGCTAGATTTTTAATGTAAAGGGGGGAGATTCTGGCCTAGTTAGACTACTTCTTCTCCACCCTTGTTTTTAATGTAAAGGGGGAGATTCTGGCCTAGCTAGACTACTTCTTCTCCACCCTTATTTTTAATGTAAAGGGGGAGATTCTGGCCTAGCTAGATTTTTAATGTAAAGGGGGAGGTTGTGGCCTATCTAGACTACTTCTTCTCCACCCTTGTTTTTAATGTAAAGGGGGAGATTGTGGCCTAGCTAGACTACTTCTTCTCCACCCTTGTTTTTAATGTAAAGGGGGAGATTGTGGCCTAGCTAGACTACTTCTTCTCCACCCTTGTTTTTAATGTAAAGGGGGGAGATTCTGGCCTAGCTAGACTACTTCTTCTCCACCCTTGTTTTTAATGTAAAGGGGGAGATTGTGGCCTAGTTAGACTACTTCTTCTCCACCCTTGTTTTTAATGTAAAGGGGGAGATTGTGGCCTAGCTAGATTTTTAATGTAAAGGGGGGAGATTCTGGCCTAGCTAGACTACTTCTTCTCCACCCTTGTTTTTAATGTAAAGGGGGAGGTTGTGGCCTATCTAGACTACTTCTTCTCCACCCTTGTTTTTAATGTAAAGGGGGAGATTGTGGCCTAGCTAGATTTTTAATGTAAAGGGGGGAGATTCTGGCCTAGTTAGACTACTTCTTCTCCACCCTTGTTTTTAATGTAAAGGGGGAGATTCTGGCCTAGCTAGACTACTTCTTCTCCACCCTTATTTTTAATGTAAAGGGGGAGATTCTGGCCTAGCTAGATTTTTAATGTAAAGGGGGAGGTTGTGGCCTATCTAGACTACTTCTTCTCCACCCTTGTTTTTAATGTAAAGGGGGAGATTGTGGCCTAGCTAGACTACTTCTTCTCCACCCTTGTTTTTAATGTAAAGGGGGAGATTGTGGCCTAGCTAGACTACTTCTTCTCCACCCTTGTTTTTAATGTAAAGGGGGAGATTGTGGCCTAGTTAGACTACTTCTTCTCCACCCTTGTTTTTAATGTAAAGGGGGAGATTCTAGCCTAGTTAGACTACTTCTTCTCCACCCTTGTTTTTAATGTAAAGGGGGAGATTGTGGCCTAGCTAGACTACTTCTTCTCCACCCTTGTTTTTAATGTAAAGGGGGAGATTTTGGCCTAGTTAGACTACTTCTTCTCCACCCTTGTTTTTAATGTAAAGGGGGGAGGTTGTGGCCTATCTAGACTACTTCTTCTCCACCCTTGTTTTTAATGTAAAGGGGGAGATTGTGGCCTAGCTAGATTTTTAATGTAAAGGGGGGAGATTCTGGCCTAGCTAGACTACTCCTTCTCCACCCTTGTTTTTAATGTAAAGGGGGAGATTGTGGCCTAGCTAGACTACTTCTTCTCCACCCTTATTTTTAATGTAAAGGGGGAGATTGTGGCCTAGCTAGATTTTTAATGTAAAGGGGGAGGTTGTGGCCTATCTAGACTACTTCTTCTCCACCCTTGTTTTTAATGTAAAGGGGGAGATTGTGGCCTAGCTAGATTTTTAATGTAAAGGGGGGAGATTCTGGCCTAGCTAGACTACTCCTTCTCCACCCTTGTTTTTAATGTAAAGGGGGAGATTGTGGCCTAGTTAGACTACTTCTTCTCCACCCTTGTTTTTAATGTAAAGGGGGGAGGTTGTGGCCTATCTAGACTACTTCTTCTCCACCCTTGTTTTTAATGTAAAGGGGGAGATTGTGGCCTAGCTAGATTTTTAATGTAAAGGGGGGAGATTCTGGCCTAGCTAGACTACTCCTTCTCCACCCTTGTTTTTAATGTAAAGGGGGAGATTGTGGCCTAGCTAGACTACTTCTTCTCCACCCTTATTTTTAATGTAAAGGGGGAGATTGTGGCCTAGCTAGACTACTTCCTTCCACCCTTGTTTTTAATGTAAAGGGGGAGATTGTGGCCTAGCTAGACTACTTCTTCTCCACCCTTGTTTTTAATGTAAAGGGGGAGATTGTGGCCTAGCTAGATTTTTAATGTAAAGGGGGAGGTTGTGGCCTATCTAGACTACTTCTTCTCCACCCTTATTTTTAATGTAAAGGGGGAGATTCTAGCCTAGCTAGACTACTTCTTCTCCACCCTTGTTTTTAATGTAAAGGGGGAGATTGTGGCCTAGCTAGATTTTTAATGTAAAGGGGGAGGTTGTGGCCTATCTAGTCTACTTCTTCTCCACCCTTATTTTTAATGTAAAGGGGGAGATTGTGGCCTAGCTAGACTACTTCTTCTCCACCCTTGTTTTTAATGTAAAGGGGGAGATTGTGGCCTAGCTAGACTACTTCTTCTCCACCCTTGTTTTTAATGTAAAGGGGGAGATTGTGGCCTAGCTAGATTTTTAATGTAAAGGGGGAGGTTGTGGCCTATCTAGACTACTTCTTCTCCACCCTTATTTTTAATGTAAAGGGGGAGATTCTGGCCTAGTTAGACTACTTCTTCTCCACCCTTGTTTTTAATGTAAAGGGGGAGATTCTGGCCTAGCTAGATTTTTAATGTAAAGGGGGGAGATTCTGGCCTAGCTAGACTACTCCTTCTCCACCCTTGTTTTTAATGTAAAGGGGGAGATTGTGGCCTAGCTAGATTTTTAATGTAAAGGGGGAGATTCTGGCCTAGTTAGACTACTTCTTCTCCACCCTTGTTTTTAATGTAAAGGGGGAGATTCTAGCCTAGTTAGACTACTTCTTCTCCACCCTTGTTTTTAATGTAAAGGGGGAGATTGTGGCCTAGCTAGATTTTTAATGTAAAGGGGGGAGATTCTGGCCTAGTTAGACTACTTCTTCTCCACCCTTGTTTTTAATGTAAAGGGGGAGATTCTGGCCTAGCTAGACTACTTCTTCTCCACCCTTATTTTTAATGTAAAGGGGGAGATTCTGGCCTAGTTAGACTACTTCTTCTCCACCCTTGTTTTTAATGTAAAGGGGGAGATTGTGGCCTAGCTAGATTTTTAATGTAAAGGGGGAGATTCTGGCCTAGCTAGACTACTCCTTCTCCACCCTTGTTTTTAATGTAAAGTGGGAGATTGTGGCCTAGCTAGATTTTTAATGTAAAGGGGGGAGATTCTGGCCTAGGTAGACTACTCCTTCTCCACCCTTGTTTTTAATGTAAAGGGGGAGATTGTGGCCTAGCTAGATTTTTAATGTAAAGGGGGGAGATTCTGGCCTAGCTAGACTACTTCTTCTCCACCCTTGTTTTTAATGTAAAGGGGGAGATTGTGGCCTAGCTAGATTTTTAATGTAAAGGGGGGAGATTCTGGCCTAGCTAGACTACTTCTTCTCCACCCTTGTTTTTAATGTAAAGGGGGAGATTATGGCCTAGCTAGATTTTTAATGTAAAGGGGGAGATTCTGGCCTAGTTAGACTACTCCTTCTCCACCCTTGTTTTTAATGTAAAGGGGGAGATTCTAGCCTAGTTAGACTACTTCTTCTCCACCCTTGTTTTTAATGTAAAGGGGGAGATTGTGGCCTAGCTAGATTTTTAATGTAAAGGGGGAGATTCTGGCCTAGTTAGACTACTTCTTCTCCACCCTTATTTTTAATGTAAAGGGGGAGGTTGTGGCCTATCTAGACTACTTCTTCTCCACCCTTATTTTTAATGTAAAGGGGGAGATTCTAGCCTAGTTAGACTACTTCTTCTCCACCCTTGTTTTTAATGTAAAGGGGGAGATTCTGGCCTAGTTAGACTACTTCTTCTCCACCCTTATTTTTAATGTAAAGGGGGAGATTCTAGCCTAGCTAGACTACTTCTTCTTCACCCTTGTTTTTAATGTAAAGGGGGAGATTGTGGCCTAGCTAGATTTTTAATGTAAAGGGGGAGATTCTGGCCTAGTTAGACTACTTCTTCTCCACCCTTATTTTTAATGTAAAGGGGGAGATTGTGGCCTAGCTAGATTTTTAATGTAAAGGGGGAGATTCTAGCCTAGTTAGACTACTTCTTCTCCACCCTTGTTTTTAATGTAAAGGGGGAGATTCTGGCCTAGTTAGACTACTTCTTCTCCACCCTTATTTTTAATGTAAAGGGGGGAGATTGTGGCCTAGCTAGACTACTCCTTCTCCACCCTTGTTTTTAATGTAAAGGGGGAGATTGTGGCCTAGCTAGATTTTTAATGTAAAGGGGGAGATTCTGGCCTAGTTAGACTACTTCTTCTCCACCCTTGTTTTTAATGTAAAGGGGGAGATTGTGGCCTAGCTAGATTTTTAATGTAAAGTGGGAGATTCTGGCCTAGCTAGACTACTCCTTCTCCACCCTTGTTTTTAATGTAAAGTGGGAGATTGTGGCCTAGCTAGATTTTTAATGTAAAGGGGGGAGATTCTGGCCTAGCTAGACTACTCCTTCTCCACCCTTGTTTTTAATGTAAAGGGGGAGATTGTGGCCTAGTTAGACTACTTCTTCTCCACCCTTATTTTTAATGTAAAGGGGGAGATTCTGGCCTAGTTAGACTACTTCTTCTCCACCCTTATTTTTAATGTAAAGGGGGAGATTCTAGCCTAGCTAGACTACTTCTTCTTCACCCTTGTGTTTAATGTAAAGGGGGAGATTATGGCCTAGCTAGATTTTTAATGTAAAGGGGGAGATTCTGGCCTAGTTAGACTACTTCTTCTCCACCCTTATTTTTAATGTAAAGGGGGAGATTCTGGCCTAGTTAGACTACTTCTTCTCCACCCTTATTTTTAATGTAAAGGGGGAGATTGTGGCCTAGCGAGATTTTTAATGTAAAGTGGGAGATTCTAGCCTAGTTAGACTACTTCTTCTCCACCCTTGTTTTTAATGTAAAGGGGGAGATTGTGGCCTAGCTAGATTTTTAATGTAAAGGGGGAGATTCTGGCCTAGTTAGACTACTTCTTCTCCACCCTTATTTTTAATGTAAAGGGGGAGATTGTGGCCTAGTTAGACTACTTCTTCTCCACCCTTATTTTTAATGTAAAGGGGGAGATTGTGGCCTAGCTAGATTTTTAATGTAAAGTGGGAGATTCTAGCCTAGTTAGACTACTTCTTCTCCACCCTTATTTTTAATGTAAAGGGGGAGATTGTGGCCTAGCTAGATTTTTAATGTAAAGTGGGAGATTCTAGCCTAGTTAGACTACTTCTTCTCCACCCTTATTTTTAATGTAAAGGGGGAGATTGTGGCCTAGCTAGATTTTTAATGTAAAGGGGGGAGATTCTGGCCTAGCTAGACTACTCCTTCTCCACCCTTGTTTTTAATGTAAAGGGGGAGATTGTGGCCTAGCTAGATTTTTAATGTAAAGGGGGAGATTCTGGCCTAGTTAGACTACTTCTTCTCCACCCTTATTTTTAATGTAAAGGGGGAGATTCTGGCCTAGTTAGACTACTTCTTCTCCACCCTTATTTTTAATGTAAAGGGGGAGATTCTAGCCTAGCTAGACTACTTCTTCTTCACCCTTGTTTTTAATGTAAAGGGGGAGATTGTGGCCTAGCTAGATTTTTAATGTAAAGGGGGAGATTCTGGCCTAGTTAGACTACTTCTTCTCCACCCTTATTTTTAATGTAAAGGGGGAGATTCTGGCCTAGTTAGACTACTTCTTCTCCACCCTTATTTTTAATGTAAAGGGGGAGATTGTGGCCTAGCTAGATTTTTAATGTAAAGTGGGAGATTCTAGCCTAGTTAGACTACTTCTTCTCCACCCTTGTTTTTAATGTAAAGGGGGAGATTGTGGCCTAGCTAGATTTTTAATGTAAAGGGGGGAGATTCTGGCCTAGCTAGACTACTCCTTCTCCACCCTTGTTTTTAATGTAAAGGGGGAGATTGTGGCCTAGTTAGACTACTTCTTCTCCACCCTTGTTTTTAATGTAAAGGGGGAGATTGTGGCCTAGCTAGATTTTTAATGTAAAGTGGGAGATTCTAGCCTAGTTAGACTACTTCTTCTCCACCCTTGTTTTTAATGTAAAGGGGGAGATTGTGGCCTAGCTAGATTTTTAATGTAAAGGGGGGAGATTCTGGCCTAGCTAGACTACTCCTTCTCCACCCTTGTTTTTAATGTAAAGGGGGAGGTTGTGGCCTAGCTATGGAGATCACAGTGCAAACAATGTTGACAATTGCATGGCAGCATGTAAACTTGAAATAACACTGAACCCTTGTAGGTGTCAACATTGTACAAGCCCACTGTTTGTTCTATCTATCATTCCTGTTGCTCATGATATATGAAACACCCAGGAGTAAAACCTGGTCTTCTGAATTCGGAGTGGACAGAACCACCATTGTAACAAAATACAGGCATAAAGCGATTTTAGACATGCAGTACAAAGGGGAAATATTAAGGAAATGACCTTCAAGTTAATATTCTTGATTGTGCATTTTTGTTCATCAAAATTATATATGTTTCAATTTGACTAAAAGATTTAATCAGGCAATTTGCAGATAATGATGGTTACACAAATGTTTTCTCCACCAAAAATACTGCCCATTTGACTAAAGAAGTTTATCCACTCGGCATGCTGTGATGTGACAGCACGTACAGGTTTGAGAAGATTGACAGTGACTCCATTGGGACAAAACTTTGATTTCTGGGCTTTTAAAGACTGAAACAGGAAAAATCTTCACAAATGAGATATGTAATATATTGACAATCTAAAATGAGCCATACAATTTGTAATCTTTAACTTGTGTAAGGATAAAAAACACTACACCCACTTTCAAATATATTCACCACTGCATCACTGTCTCTAAAACTCAAAATATGTTTCCGCTTTTAGTTTCTATTACATGTACATAATTCTAAGGTGAACAATATAACACTGGCCAGTACTCTTCATCAGGACAGGTAATGGAGCACAAAGTGATTACAGTTAGAAGTTAACAAGCACCATTGCTGGTTGTCAGCGACGGACCAAGAAAGTGAAACATATGATGACACCACTATACACAGTAAAATAGAGTCCTGATAGGATAGAACTCTTTTACCGAACTGACAGGACCATTCCTCAGGAATAAGTATAATTGGACTCCTTGACATAATAGCCTGGGTGATTTCCCAGATCCAACTAACAGTTCCACTGGCATTAGAAACAATGTCACTCAGAATTGGTTATAGTGACAGAATCATTGGTCTTGGGACAGACATTAGTCCTGAAGTACTGGCTACTCTGTGCTATAAGTGAGGTTATGTACTATTACAAACTAATGACCTTTCTTATGAACGTCATCATGGCAGTAGAAAACAGACACTATCGGTTACACAAGATAAACAAGATAATTTATTACAACATAATAATAACTCTCTAATGTCCGAAGTGAACCTGTTGCAAGACTGCAGTGCCAGTATTGTTCTGTTCTCATAGTGCTGAGTGCCAAGCAAGGAAATACAACTCCCAAGTAGAAAAGGTTATCAAATTCAGTAAATACTTTGTACACTCCTGTTCCGATCATGCGTGTACTGGCATTATGAACTTGTATTTATGTACAGATAATAGTTCAAAATTTGACTTATAAATGAAATTGTTGTTAATATGGTAGAATTTGTCGATTACAAGATAAACACAATTTCATTCATTACACTTCCATATATATAAGTGTCTTAATACTGTATTTCTCCTTTCTTTTGCACAGAGATTTTTCTAGATTTAACCCCCAAAAGATAAAAGGGAGTGTTATCTATTGTGAAATCTTCTCGCTTGTAGTTTGCACACAAATGGGTCTGGCTGCAAGTTCAAGACGACTAATTCTGGATATACATGTCTTGCAGATCGCGCTGTCTACTTGCGGTGCTCCTCAATATTCAATATATGTCACAATCAACAAGATTTACCTACCCCAGATCAATAGCGGTTACAATATTGACCTCAAGCATGCCACTTAACCATGTTAAACACTCAGTGGTTGACAGGCGGCCCTCAGAGACCGCAACACGTAACCTGCTAATTTGTTAACTAATTTATAAATGCCACAGTGTTTGTCAGTGTGAGCATGACAATTTCTGAAAATTTGAATGTTCGAATTTTAAATGATATCTTTTCATACTCCCAGAAGCTGAGTAATTTGTATGTGAACTTACAGAATAGATTTTTAAATCTAAAATATATTCCAAATATATTCACAGCATCAGGAGATCTTTTCCTACTCAAAAGCTCAGCAATCTTGACATGAACAAGAGCATAGATGATTTCTGATATTTTACAAACTTTACTAAATCTCACATTTACATAGATAAGTTTTAAACAACCTTCGAGGCTGAAGTGCAGATTCTGTTTGTTGTTGAAAGTTAATTTAATATTAATTAATTTAATAAAAAGATAAACTTACATTTTGAAAGTTAATGTCCTAGTTTCCCACATTTGGAAGTTTTGCTTTGAAGATGGCTGAGACCCTGACAGCTTTCATGACATTTCCTAATGATTACCAATAAGTAAGTAATTTCTACTACCACGCTGTCAACCTCTCCTTTATTTTTCATTTAATGCGAGCAGAAGCTTTCTTCTTCAAAGTATCTTTTCAGAATATTGTTTCTATTTTAACAGAAATTGAAAAGGTCAAGTTTTTATATGATTTTGTCTGTAAAATTCACTCAGCTTCTTCCTTCTAATTTGAGAAGTTCAAAGAAAGAAGCTGTGAATGGTGAAATAATCTCATTCTGGAAAGTATGTCTTGTTGAAGAGTCAGTAATCAATGATTAGAAGTCATACAGGTCAACTTTTAAACAAATTCAATTCCTCAAATAGATATAACATTCATAAATATTACTTGAAAGAGACCTAACAGAGATGAATATATTTTCTGAAATGTTTACGAAACAAATTTGGAAGAGTTTCATATTAAATGAAGTGATAATTATAGAATTTATGGAAACTTTACTCATTTGGAAAGTTTTAAAATCATGATGGATAAATCTGCAAAAAAATGATGAATACATATGATTTTCCCTACTTACTAGTTACCTTGAAATACAAGGTATGATGAATGATTTTATTAGTTTCTAATTTGATGGAAACATCACCGTTTCCAATGTAAGGAATACTTGTTACAGAGGCCTGCATGATGGCCAGTCAACTTACAATGTTTAGAAACAAGGGATATAACGTTATTTAACAGAACAATTATGAAACAATGTGGTGAGAATAAAAAATGGTTGGTCTTTCAAATCTTTAAACTTAAAACTGTGAATATGATATCAATAGACAAAGTTTCCCTATGCAAAATTTTAAAAAAAGCATGATACTTTGAAGAAGTGACCATCCTTCATCTGATGAATGTGATAATGAAGTGACCGTAAATACAGTTACAGTAGCTGAACCTATGCAACGTACAGTCTCACTGGGCCAATTTCTCAAAGTAATTGTAGCACTCTGATCAGTTTGAGCCAATATAGAGGAAGGTTACAATTGATTGCAGCACTGAGAAGGCTTTGAAAAGCAACCCCAAGAACAAAAGGTTATTCTTGCTTCTCCGATACTTTGGTTCTCAGTTAAACTCATCATTAACATTTTCTGATGAAACCTCAGGCACTGGAACTACCAACAAGCATTGGCAATCTCAGAATCTGGCCATTCCCTTCAAACTCCCTGTGGCAGGTGAACACAGGGTATAGACATAAGCTGTTTACCTCCTTGATTATATCAAGGTGAAGTTTATTAGAGGGATCATCACGAAGATCTGAAGCCATCCTTAGTTCCTCTAAACTCAATTTGGACACCAACCTTCTTGTAACTGATTATATCAGACTTGGGGAGTTAGCTTTGGGTCAGGATCGAGAACCCCCTATAAACTGAAAGTGAACACAAATGTTTTTCCTGGTGATTATATCAGGGTATAGTTTATTATGTGGATTATTGTAAAGATAATTGTGAGGCTGCAGGAGATAATGGCTGACCCAGGGGCAGGTGTGAGAGCGAGGGATGGGAAGATAAAGCTCCTGAATTGGATCAGCCAGATTGTGCTGCTGGCACTTCCTGCGCTTGATGTCCCGGATTAGTCCGTCTTTCACGATCGCCTTTCTTAGTCATCTATCCTTGAGACAAGATGATTTGGAATTCTGGGCAGGTCAAGAGAATATGGCCAGTCTAGCTCCACTCTCTTGTGAAATCATAACCATGTGCTTCGTGGAGTAACCTTGCAGAAGTAATTAATGATTGAACTTCTATCATCAGTCATCAGCATTAAGTGAATCATCAAGCTATCCTTGAGTGTCCAATGAGTGTTAATATCATTAGGCATTCCATTCATAAGACAGTAAAGCAGTGTTATTTAGATTCTGAAGAAAGTAACGAATGGTTGTACTGTTATGGTGATGAAATTATTTTTCACTTTTTAATTATTTTTAAAAGGGTCCACATATATGTGTACCTATTTGGTATTTGTAATTATAAACTGCCTTTAAATGAATTCCATAAAAATGTCTTCAGGGTTTGGTATATGTTGAAAAGCAAAGATCATAATCATCCTTACTTTTCATATTTTTAAAGCATTTTAAAGCATTTTTAAAATTTAGGCAAAATCATCCAAGTAATTTGTCAATAGGGTTAGTAAATAATAGATCTTTATGGATATAGATGTTTGAGTAGTGTAATCACAGAATAAGGTTCATATAAGGGATTAAATACAATCTAAAATAATGGACAGCTTTTATCTAATTACTTTTACTAATGTACTTTTTGCAATTATGTGATTTGTACGAAAACATCGCCAAAAGAAAGAAAGAAAGCCTGAAAGTAGAAGAGAAATGTCAATCAATGCTGTAATAGCATGAGCATGAACACTAATATTTCACCAGTCAATATTACATAACCGAGAGCTTTGATCAGTGTGAAATTAAACAGCCCGATTCTAAAAGAGTCTCTGAAAAGTGACAAGGTTCAGTCTTTTTCTGCAAGGATAATTTTCAAATCATATTTTCAATTGCTATCTGAGACAGACATATAATAACTGACTTTGACTTCTTTCGGCTATTTGAGAATGGATGTATCAGTGGAAAGATATTTTGAGAAGGGCATTCTGATAGCTTCATTTGACTGACAAGATTCATTATTGGGAGCAGAGCTCAAGAGTATTGCGTATCGGCAACTTAAATTCAACCTTCACGATTGCACTTCATTGAACAAATCTTTTCAGAAAAGAAAATGGGATTTTATTTTCAAAGATCCTTCTTGGTGCTAACTTTAACTGCAGCCAGCTCAAAAAACTATCTCCAGCTCCATCTTTGGTTCTTTTTCAGCAAATTCTTTACATTTTGAAACATATACTTCTCCAAATAGTGGTTTCATTTTTAACTTTTAGGTTTTTGTTTGTGTTTTAGGACACATTTTTGGAGATATATTTGACATATGTTTAGGGTTGAATTAGAAATAGAAATTTCAAAGACTATGGGAGCCTTCAGTAAAGTACACAACATGCTATTTTACATCCGGACCATGAGTGTAAAGATCTGACACATCCTCCCTACTTTTCAAAGTTTTTTTCCTACAGAAATGGAAAGTGAGAATTCAAGTTGTGCATTCATGTGTGAGTGCAGACAGCTAGGGGTGAGAATTGATAAGTAACTTACGGTGTGTGGATGTTTTGAAATTCTAATACCACATGCTTACACTGAATTCTGTTTCAAGCCATTCAGGGTGTTCAAGAATACATGCTGTGCTCACAATACTTTCCTACCTGTGATGAGCAAAAACTCATCCAGGTGGAAAATATGGCTTTACCTTTTATGTTGGAAAAACGGCACATACCGTTGACACCTTACACACGAAGAAGACCTTTAAAAGATAACAGCCTTTACAGTAAACTTTATCCCTTAACAATGACAATAAAGATGAAGATCATCTTTCACTTCTCGGTTACCTGGTAACACAACACTTCTCATAAAATAGGCTACCTGGCACGGTTTATGAGGAGTAATACAAGGTGATTATTTCATACCCCTTTTCATCAGTACTCTGTTCCTCACAGCACTCTCCTGATGTGGGGTGTTTGTGTTATCGTAATTCATACGGGAACATCAGTTTGAAAAGAATTGCTTAGATAAGAGATGCATTTACAGGGTTAGTTTAAAATTTGCATAATGATGTTACTGGCGCCCATATACCTATATAGGAGAATGATAGCTGACTTAGTGGTGACCATACAGAGGGATATGAAATATGTAATGTACACCATAAGCTTCAAACCTATCATGAATATCATAAATCTATATAAAATCTTTAAATTATTATGGTGGACTTTAACATTCATGATCTTGATAACAATTTAAGTCTCTTTAAAAATAATTCAATAAAAAAAAAATGAGGTAAAGATATGAAGAGTATCGACTCCACTCCAACGGGGTAGAATTTCAGCATTGCCCTTCAGCCATAAAACAAAAAATATTTTAATGCAGATAAAAGGGATTGAATGGCTAAGATAAAGGAGATTACTTTTAGTCTTTGATATATTCTTTAAAAATAGTTGACAATATAATAAAAGAGGTTTTTAAATTTTGGTTTATAATTTCTGAAATCTTTCCTACTCACTCAGTTAACAAGTTATATCTCAAAAGGTATAACTACTATAATTATTGCAGGAATACCTTAGTACCTTGACTTTACATTGCTGTGAAACTTAGAAGATGTCAAACAACAGCCGGTGTATATGGCCAACTTTCCCCTGGGAATTAAACTTTGTCCTAGGAAAGTTTAGATTAGGGAAGAAATGGCCTACTAACTGAAATGAATCACAATGCAGCATATTACACCCAAACAGCATGTAGAGTAGCAGATAAAGTTACCCAAAAAGTTAAAGTTACCCCTGGCCTATTGCTTGAGGAACGTATCCAACCCACTATCCCAACTCACTTGGTGTAATGTGATGTCAAAATAATTAAGTATCTAAAATATCTCATATTAATTAAAACAGATCATTCATTCAGTATAATCCCACTGCTTTCATTTTAATGGAGTCCTGGTATTAAATAATTGCAACAAAAACTCTGGCAATAATTGACATGGTTAACGACCAGTTTCCAATTAGGAGTTGCCAAATGCAATTACAACATGTCGAGCTTCAAATTAAAAGAAAACTGAATATCAAAACTGTATGCAGTTTCAACAGCCAATCTTTAAATGAGGAAATGCTCTACACTGTTACAAACATGCTCTAAAATCCTGGATCACAAACCTATCTTAAATAGGGTCCCCTTTGACTGCTTGTTTTGGCTCAGCTCTCATGGTTCTTATAATTACAGTAGTTTCTTACACCTACGACAAACAGATAAGCGCCAATGAACAAGAGAGTAGAAATCAATAAAACATATAAATCCAGTCCTAACAAATCAATTTGTTCAAAGAATGGAATGTTTTTCATTAGTACCCGATTGATCAATTAAAAAAGTAATTTCATGAAAGGAAGCTTGATTGATTTCAATCAATAAAGTTCAAGAAGAGATACTACATCTTTCTGGTTATTTCTTGATGGAAAAAGGCATGCACCTGAAAATTCTTTCTCAATGGAAACTTTGTTAGATAAGGTATAACCTCAACAAATATTACCACAAAGAAAAAATTGATGACAAAATTCATGTATGTTTTAATGCAGAGGTCGGGGAAAATCCAGACAAATTTTCATCTCAAGATGGGGGAAGTGCCATAAATCTATCTCCAAATGACATGCTTTTACCATAACCCAAATTGTTACTGCCAACAATAAAGGAAATCTTCGCCTTTTACAGCCATCATCATTTCCTATTGTTGTACAGGCCAAAAAAGAGAAAAAAATCCTACTGTTGATAAAACGTTTTCTCCGTTAGCTTTAAGAAGTTTGGACAGTTACCGTTGCGAGATGAAAGGAGGACGTATTTATTGCAACATGAAAGAAGCCACTTCTCTTCATTTCCCTTATTTGATTCTGCAAGTGGTGCAGTGCGGTGCAGTGCCAGTCATAGAAACGGCTCAAAGTCATTGGAAATATTGGTAATATCCCAGCCTAGCTCCTGGCACATACTATACATAGCATAGATAGATCATCTTTATTTCCTCCAAAATTGAAGATATATATGCATGACACAGTAGATATTAAATAATGTACAGATTGTGATTTACCGGTTATAATGAAACCGCACAGAAATATATATTGACAAATGTGTATAATAGATTGCTCTAGCAAATCGTTCCATCCATTCTCAAATGATATTACACTCGTGATTTTCATACATTATATATCAAAAGATGAAAATTTTATTTGTTGTAGATGAAGGATTTTAAGTTTTTGAAGTTGAGGTGAGGTGAGGTGACTTGGGGTTTAACCCACTTTCAAGAGTATTTTTAAGAGTATGTCACAGCTGCTGGTAATAGTGCAGTGATAAAGCCCACAAAACCATTGCACTATGCACAGCGGTGAAACCTGCGAGCATCGGTACTGCACTGAAATTCAGTGTAGTATTGCACCCAAACCCTACTGCATATAGAACAGTTCTCCACAGCATGACAAGTTGCCAAGCCCCTGGTAGGATTTAAACCCCAGACCTCTTGATCTGAAGCTGATTGCGCTTACCACTACACCATCCTACCCCTGAGGAAGATGATTGTAGCAAACAGATCATGAAAAAACATGAAAACGAAGTAGACAAAAAAAACCAACATTTTTGTAGATGTACAAAGATGAAATGATAGATTATTCATTGAGAATATAAAAACAATTAAAAATACATCCATGCTCATAAACAGAAGAAAGTGGATGCAAGAGAACTAAATCTATCTTGCATTGTTTTAAAGTTTACAATATTTCACAAGAGTACAATGCTACACATATCACTTAAATTGAAGCTATTTTATACAATTACAGATTTCTGCATAATGCTGAAACTTCAATGTCCATTTTCACCATGCAAGTACTGTATTTAGAGATGCTGGGATATTTCATTGTGATGAATCCTATCTTTAGTTCATGAATAAATGAAGATCTATGTTAACAGATACTCCTTTTTCTCATCTTGTTATTCTCATTCTTCATAGAGGATGATTTAATGTAATCTACATTCCTAATTACAGAGAACACATACTTAGAATTAAAGCTTACATACATTGAGGCTGCATAATTCATAACACTACCCAGCATATTCATGTATTGGAAATATTTAGATGACTACTGTTAGCCATAAAAATCTAAGTTTACAGTACACTACTTATACATAAACATTTCTGTTATAATGATAAAATGATTTCAATATTTCATATATACTCTGAAACATGACAATTATTGCTTATCTTGTTGAAGGTTACACAATATAAATTTCATTAAGGTAATAAATGACATGTAAATGAAATTTCCAAGGCAAGATTCATAAATTAAAATGATGGCAATCCATGAGACAAGAGCCTTACTGAATGTTCAGGTGCCAGTTGAAGAAATCAATGCAAGCTAGCATTTTATGATCAATGATTAAAACAGTCTGCCCGGAACTGTTGGACAGGGTACAGCTCCACAGTGGCAGCCACTGGAGTCATAGATACAGCAAATCAAAATAAAATATTCTACTTGATCATCAAAGTCTTTGAAAATAGAAATAGCCATTAGAGTTATTACACAACATTATACCCAAACTTATACACAATCAAGCAGATCAATGGACAGCTAGATTGAGATCAATCAGTTCAGATCTTGTTGATAATGGGGATTCATAATTTCACTTGTTATAACTAAAACAGTGATATTGACTGCACAACAAACTAATTACCACACCACAAGCCGATTCATCCATGTATGAGGTGATCAATACAGTCAATATCAAGCTCGCTCTGCCTCCAATATTGAAGTGAATCCCTCGTAAAATTCAATCCATTGCCTCTGCGCAGTAAACGTTTTGGTGTTACTCTTTAACTGTTCAGACATTTTGGCACAGAAATGTTCAGATTGATGAAGAAATTATTAGGTAAAGATTCACAGAGTGAAACTTGAAGTTGGTAGATAAAATTGCTGTGGTATTATTAGTCCTGTGCCCAAATTTAGTGTGTGATAGATATTTAAACTTTTCAAGTTAAAAGTTATTTTAGTTACTTCAAAAGAAATGGGAATATGAAGTTCAGCCATTCAAGCAAACAATTTAGCTTATCCATTCATTTACATCTTTTATATACACAAATTTTCAATCCAATGCTAAAGTCTGTCGCTTATCGTCCTCTTCTGAAGTGAGTGGCGGTTGCTACCAAATGTTTTCATTCCAATCCCAATAATTATAAATGATTAAGTGGTTATCATAACTAATGTGAATTCATATCTTAACTTACGTTAGTGTATGTGTGTCCATTCTTAACAAGATTTCAAGATTTCACAAGGGATATTGAAAATATACTGCATTGGCATGGTTATTAATTTACAGACCAAATATATTGCTAAGTTTATTACCTGTCACTCACCAAATTTCAAATGTAATTTCTATAAACTTATTTGTCGGAGAATGAATATGCTAATTCACACTATGATGGTAACTGGGAGTATAGTGTCAGTATACTATGTGAACGTATGCTGAAACAACAGAGCAAGTTTATATCATCGTCCAAATGCTCAATTCTTCTCCATTGATATGTACATCTCAGAATGTTCCATATATAGGGTGAGTGTTGTCATGTGTCTTTGAATTTGTGATGAATGGTTCATTTCTTTTAATTATATTATTACATTAAATGTCTAAAATGACTGATGTTGCATGTCTAGAACTATTAAAAGTAAGTGTTTAAATGGTTGTACTTCAGTACAGAAACATCTTTCCATTGACATTTAGACAAGGATTAAATATAGGCTTGTCATGTGGGTGGGTGTTTACTAATCTTATCAAAACTGATTGTTTTGTTATAACTTTTCTCAAGTAAGAATGATGAAGTTCTGGCATGTTTAGTATTTGTTTCTAACTGTAATGTTGTCTTTTTTGCATTTATTTGAATTGTTATGAGAAATGTATTTTCAATCCCTGTCAATCAAACTAAAAATCAAGGAACTGTTTGTTTCTATACTGCTAAAAATACTGGTATAAATATTTGTATTCTATCTGGATTCTTACCTTTTTCCTGATCTTAACACTTCAGCTGTTGTATTAATTAGTCAGAATGTATAAGAAACACAATTAACTCTTTAACAATGGAAATAATCTTTGATTTGAAAACCCAGGATATCAAGAGAAATCTCCCACCAAACAGATAAAGGTTATTGTCCATGTTCAGGATTTACTAGAATTAGAGATTCAATTGATAAAACAAAGAAGATGGAACCTTTTATTGAATGAAGAATGAAGAAATGTACCCTAGCTTTGTTATATTCTATCACTTTTTCACATTATGTCAGTATTCATCTTGTTTATGCAAGCAGCACTATAAGAGAGAGACTGATATTGTCATGAAGACCGATCACAAGCTGGCACCCAGTTCCAGCAAGACAGGCACACCGATAGTGCCTAGGCCTGCTTCACGTTGCTCAAATTCTACACTTCATGTCTTGTTGTTGGACAGAGTGGAGATGGTCAATATGACCAAACATGATTGACAGCTTTAAAGTGAAGGAGGAGAGAAAAACTTTCTTCCAAGAAAATGTTCACAAAAATAAAAATATGATGAGCTCAAATGACCAATGATGATCTGATAAAGAGAAAGTGGATATGATTGATTACTTAATGAAGGATCAAACATACACATTAGACACATCATCAATCATCCAATGTTTTCTCAAAGAAACAAAATTGGAAATATTATATGACCATTGATGATCGAGCTTATCCAGACAAAACTGGTGGAATTCAATTTCAAATGAAACCAAATCATGCCAAAAGTGTCTTTTGACAAATACTACAAACTATCCCTTATAGTGAAGATCATGATAATAAAATAATTTAGTGTATATTTAAAGTGATGTTGTGCAATGCCAGCAATTAACAAGAATCATCAGAAGATGACATATCCCACCGGTTCCACAAACTTTGTAAAACACATCTTTGACAGATACTTGTGTATCTACTACCGTACTTCAGTTAGTGGGTATTACAGATGCTGAGTTTCAGGTATGTTAAGGGTTTTAGACTTCTGCTCCAGAAGCAGTCAAAATCAACAACAACCAACATCCCTCTCATGTTTTTATGGAAACAGAAAAAAATAAATGTTTCAGAAAAAATCTGAAAATATCAAAAGGCACCACTTCAGTTAGTGGGTAATACACATGCAAAGTTTCAGAAAGATATCATGAACGGTTTCCGAGTTCTGCTCCGGAAACGAAATGATTACGGACAGACGGACGAACGGACGGACGGACGGACGAATGGGGTGATGACTATATCCCACGGTATTACATACCGGTGGGATAAAAAGCTTAATTTGACATCTTTTTGTCAAGTGTATGTTTCAAACAGAGAATCATAGCTACTTCATGTTAATTTGCCACCAGTCAAGAAATTTTGTTAGGGAATGATTCAGAAGCTGATCAAAGCACAAAAGAATATGACAATGTTGAAATTCAATTAAAATTGTATTCAACTAAAATTGTATCATACAATTTACATGCAAACGTTTTAATGCATTTTGGACAATCTGAAAATCTCCAAATGGCACTTTATGACAAATTTGGCTTTTGTCAAGCTAGAATTACAACAGTTTGTGGATAAAGTATCAAAAACCTTTTTAAACCTGAGACCTGAATACAGGATTCTGTTCACCAAAGTTCAATACCGAATTACATCTCAAGCCAATGTACTCTCACGCCGTACTGACACATCAATTTTCTTATTCAAGTAAACTACCGGTAATATACCTCATAAACTAATTCATATTTCAATTGAAAAATAAGTTAGAGCAATTTCAGCTGATTGATCCACAGTGGAAACACTTGGTTATATAGGCAACCAGCTTCCTTTAATCACTGTAGAGAATATTACCACATCATATCACATTACTACTAAATGCAGACAGAGTGCTTGTCCATATTTGCAATGATAGCATGCAGTCTCCATGCCCAGCTTCACATAAATAAAGTGAAATCATCACGCAATGAAGAATCTATTCCTTGATATCCTCTGAATGAGTTTAGTTGTGAAGTCAATGGAAGCTGTCACCAGCACTGCAACCCCTAGAGGGATCAAACTCTGGTTTTGATGATATGATTGACTTGGGTTCTTAACCAAGCATATGGTAATTTTAAAAATTGGTAACATCAGTGAGCAAGTTTTGTTTGTTTGTTTTTATTTTCAGGTTTTGTGCACATTTGTTATTACTTTCTAAACTTCAGAAAGAATATTATAGCATGGATACTCTTTTATTTGAATTTGTTGAAGAGAAGAGAAATGAATATATGATTGAGAGATAATTTTATACACAGTTTTTCCCTGGCACCACAAGAGATGCTTAAGGCACATATAGGTGTGCTGCATTACCTAAAAGGATTGAAATTAGACTAATAGTGAATGGTGAAGGTTCCTGATTGTATTAATGCCTCAAATTGCTGACCATTTATAAAGTCTGTACATTACCGAAACATTAGACGTAACTTATTACGGGGTCGACCTAATGGATCCAGAAAGTATGTCTCAGACATGCCAGGAATAGCTATGGAAGACCAACATGGACATCACAGGAGGAAACCCATTGTTGTGTGAGGCTAGTTTAAAATGCATATAATGAGAATGTACTATATTCAAGGTTTTCATAAATACTCACCAATGATCAATTCTTCAAACTCAACATATTGCAGACAGTATCCTGAAATATAAGATTAACAATTCAATCATTTTACTATATATATCAAACAACACATTTTATCAGCATTTATAGGATAAACATATTTGAAATCTTAAAAGCTTTCCTGAATGCAGACATTGACAGAAACATACGAGGGGTGTTCAATTAGTGTTGCAACTTCAATATAAACCCAACTCGCGTAGTCAATTTTTACTTTTATTTTTCAATATAGTTACCCTTCACCTCAATACACTTATTCCATTTCTCTTTAAGACTTTTGATGCTGCTTTTGTAGATGTCTTCCGTTTGCCCCCCTAACCACGCCTCTGTGGCAGCTTTGACGTCTTCGTCATCCCGGAAGTGCCTTCCACGTAGGGCGGATTTCAGGTTTCTGAACAGGAAGTAGTCACTGGGGGCTAGGTCTGGGCTGTAGGGTGGGTGGTTAAGCTGTTCGAATCCACAATCACGTATAGCGGCCTGTGCAACTCTTGACTTATGGACTGGAGCGTTGTCATGCAAAATCAGAACACCACGTGTCAACATTCCACGGCGTTTCTGTCGAATTGTCTTTCGCAATTCTTGCATTAGGTTGGCATAATATTGACCATTCATTGTAGTTTTGGTTGGCAAGTAATCAATTAATAATATGCCTTTTGCATCCAAAAAGATTGTCGCCATAACCTTGCCAGCTGATGGTTGAGTGCGAAACTTCAGGGGAGGCGGTGAACTCGGGTGCTTCCATTGCTTGGATTCCAGTTTAGTTTCCGGGTCCCAGTGGTGGATCCAGGTTTCGTCACCTGTCACCAGACGAGACAAAAACCTGGCTTCATCCGCATTAAACCGATCCAGGAGCTCCATGCAACTTTCGGTTCTTTTCTGGTGATCTTGTGCTGTGAGGTTTCTGGGTACCCATCTTGCAGATACCTTGGACATACCAAGATGGTCATGAATTATTTTTTCAACACTTCCAACTGATATCTGGAATTCCAAAGACAGTTCAGAAACTTTAACACGGCGGTCAGCTAAAATTTTGATAGCGGCAATAACTTCCGGTCGGGTGACTTCAGATGGCCTGCCTGACCGTGGTCTAAGGACTCCCTGTCCCGCTTGAACTGAAGAGACCAGCTACAAACTGTTGACATTACACATACGATTATGTATTTCTGTAGCTTTGCATCCCTCTTTAGTAAGGAACTTGATCACAGCGCGTTATTCATGTTTGAGAAAATCCATGATTATGGAGACCCCTAGGTCAGTGCAGCTATTATATCTAAATAATTGTTATGTCTAGAAATTGTTTTGACATGTGTCAATGTTATTTTTTGACTATAGTAACACCTGCTATAAGCTGACACTGTTTATGTAAACACCAATGCCCCGCTTGCAACACTTATTGAACGCCCCTCGTATCAGTTATATTAAAAGAATCAGACATTACAGTACATGGTGTAATACACATTATACAAACAGCATCTTCAACTAACCTGCAGATTAAAATGTGAATATTTGCAGAAAATTCCAAAAATATAAATCTAAAACTAAAATTGATGTGTAACCTCCTAAATATTGCCTGCAGGCATGCCACAAACTGCTTCTTTTAGCTGAAACATTTGAAATATTTCTTCGTAGAAAGACACATGCTGGAATTTCATGGATTTTACATTTGAAACCCAGATTGAAATAAGACAAAGTTCCTGAAACTGATAGTGACATGCAACAGACAGTTTTGTCTTGTCAGACTTCTGTCTTGTCAGGTCATGTTTTGAGATCATGTTCACAGTTGGTTGTGATTCTAAAGCTGGCCAGCCATGCAAAAGTCTTTTATTTTAAAATGTTCACTTTAAAATTTGGGAGAAACTAAACAATGAAACAGAATTGCACAGACATGCATACTTCATCTCATTCCTAAGTACACATCTCGAATGCTTCTATACTGTTTCGAAATAAAAATACAGAAATTGTCCCAATATCTTCTAAACAAACAACCATTATTCATTTAGATTATTCATTTAGATATAGTTATAAAATCATCTTCTTTGAATACTCTTAATTGAAAAAACATTTTAATGACAAGTTTTCATGCCATCAGCAACTCAATCATGTAGAATTTTAGCAAGAAAACTGACAAAATTCCAAACATTTTTCTTTAAGTGAGTGGAATTAAAGAAAGAAAATAATTGGAAAGGAAATGTATCAACACATTGAAAGATAGAGAAACAGCATGATTCTGATGTAAAGTATGCAACAGATATATACTTCTATGTCAACATTCAAGAAATTCAAACTCTAAATAGCAAGAGTTCTTTTCGTATAGGTTTTTTTTAAAAATAGGTAAACCTGCAGATTAGTTAAACATTTACTGATAAAAAAGAATGTTAAACAATTGCATGTTTTAGAAATTTTAACTATTTTAAAGTGAAAAGAATTTAAACTTATTACATCTCATTTTTCAATAAAAACATGAAATCCAACAAATATACATTGAAAGAGACATACAATTAATATCCTACTATTTCTGTGAATTCATTAAATATTTAAAAAACACCTACAAAGAAGATCATGTGAATTTGAATGTAACATAGAAGCATTCACAAATTTATAACTATGCATGCACTTATGTTTAGGAACTGATCTGAGAAATGAGGATAATTTCAACTCAGGTCAGTTGTATATCATCAAATGAATAACCAACAAGTGTTTGCCACTAACATGGCAATGTCCCCCGCCTCCAACATTGAGTCATATAATACACATTTTCGAAATGTGGTTCTTCTAATATTGCATTTCTGGTAAAAAATGTCATTTTGACATCAAATGTGAAGACATTGGGTGCTAAGGTTCATGACATAGCATTTAAACTATTTTAAATGAAAAGAATTTAACCTTATTTACATCTCATTTTTCAATAAAAACATAAAATCCAACAAATATACATTGAAAGAGACATGCAATTCCTATTGGTTTACTATGAGGATAATGAGGATAATTTCAACACAAGTCAGTTAATTGTATATCGTCAAATGAATAACCATTTACCCAAGTCAAGTACAGTTTCTATTTGTATTTACACTACGATATATTTCTCTTCATTCTGACCTAAGAAATATGAGGATCTTTTCAACTCAGGTCAGATGTGTAAATTGTCCTTCACTTCATTACTGACCTGACAGTGGAGGATGTTAGGATGTTAAGTGGACATTGCTCCTCCATTTGTGAGTAATTAATGGAAATATTGGAGAATGCGTGTCAACACTATGGATAAGACAAACACTTCTAAGAAATATGTGCACATCTTAAGAAGTTCGAGATCAGTAACAATTTAATTTTAACTCAATGTTATATTCTTCCAAGTATGTATGAAATTTTCATGGATTTAAATTTAAGGCATTCACATTGAACCTAATTCCTATTCTATCATTATTACTGAGAGCCAATGCCAAATGTTGTAGCCTTGATGTGTGAATACATGTGAGAATTTTGGATCATGTCAAAATTAACACTCCAGACGTGACCGTGAGCTATTATTTTCTAAAGGAACTGATTTTTAAAGTTACCATACATAAGCTTATAATCAGGAAGAGGGGAGGGGAAGAGGAAGCTATTGCCAACGGGGAGTGTCTGAATCTGATGCTGATATAAAACCATGGGCACCAGACACTGAGAATTTACCATTCACTCAGAACAACTTCCTTTTAATTAGCAGACAACAATGAACTGACAACTGGAATGAGAAAGACTTGTTACTTAGTCACGACAGTACAGACTGTACAATGTAGAAGGCAATCACAGCTAGACAATTTAACGCCTGGGGTCTTTAGATATACTAGTTTAAGCTGGACAAACTTCACATTTCACAGCATAATAAGAATGTTATATAATGCTATATTTCTCACACATGTTGTTGTAAGAATTTCAAATAATATTGTTCTGTCCAAATCAATACTTTAAAAGAAATATTATATGAATAATATTTACTGAGAACGATTCCACATATTACAACCAAATTGTATTGTATATGTATTTTGCAAATATATACGGTGCTGACAATGGAAGAAAACAAATTCACAAATTAGCAGTTGTCACTAAGGTGACATGATCCCCTGCCGCATATTACCCTTTAGCCAGAAAATAATGTCAAGGTAAGTAAAATTGACTGGGCCGTGAATCTTTCCTAAATGAACCATTGGTGTAAGATAATGATGAGAATACAATGAACAGTTCTTGTGATATCCTGTTGAAAAGTTTAACATTTCGAAAGACTTGAAAGTTCGACTGTGACCTTGAGAATAGTGTCTAGGTCACCAAAATCTAATCAGTCCTTTGTCTTCCCTAGGAGAAGCTGTGTAAAATACTAGAAGAGCGTTTGCGGGACACCGCAAAAGCAGAGCAGCTCCGAAACTTTGGGTCTCGCCTTTCCCTGTTCCGCCTTCTCCTCAGCATAAATAAAATGGGAATTTTTTTTGACAAAAATTTGTTCATTATATTCATGTTATTCTACCAAGTTGAATCATCACTGGGGTCACTTTTCACAAGTTTGTTCTTAAAACCTATTTCTGATTTCAAAATTGGATCAAAGGATTAACATGGCCTGAACCAATATCTCATGACCTTGAACTTTGACCTTCAAGGTCACACAGTCAATGATCACTTTTCATTGTGTATAACAATCATGTAATGATTCAAAGTGTTAATAGTTAAAATAAGGAATGTTCACAACTGCATGCTTAAGTTGTGACCTTGCTGTGACCTTGACCTTGGACAGATTTTAGCGAAAACCCTTTTCAAATCTTTGTCTTTCCCCATAGTTGATATATACCAAATAAGAGCCTGATAGCACAGAAATGTTTGAAGTTATCGTGTTTACAAGGATTTTTGTAGTGATTTCAGAACTTGTGACCTTGACCTTTGACCTTGAATGTGAACATGTCAAAATCATTCACCAGATTTATAAGAAAGAAGCTATGTATATGAGGTGTTTATACCTCCATGGAAAAAAGTTATTTAGTGATTTCAGAACTGGTGACCATGACCATATTTTGTGACCTTGACCTTTTAAATTCAAGGTCACACAATTAGTGATCACTTTTCATTGTGTATAACAATCATGTAATGATTCAAAGTGTTAATAGTTGAAATAAGACATTTTCGCAAAAGCATGCTTAAGTCGTGCCCTCGCTGTGACCTTGACCTTTGATGGATGTTAGTGAAAACCTTTTCAAATCTTTGCCTTTCTCCATAGTTGATGTACACCAAATAAGAGCCTGATAGTACAAATATTTTTCAAGTTATCGTGTTTACAAGAAT
Source organism: Gibbula magus (assembly GCA_936450465.1). Classification (NCBI taxonomy): domain Eukaryota; kingdom Metazoa; phylum Mollusca; class Gastropoda; order Trochida; family Trochidae; genus Gibbula; species Gibbula magus. The sequence continues at coordinate 58,827,758 of OW388294.1, forward strand.
TTTTTTAGCAATTTCAGAACTCGTGACCTTGACCTTTGACCTTGAATATGAACATGTCAAAAAAATTCCCCAGGGGCATAAGTAAGAATTAAGTTATGCATATGAGTTCTCAAAACCTTCTAGGAAAAAAGTTATAGCAAATACAAAACGCACAGGCGGCCGCGGTGGCGGCGGCGACGACGGCGACGGAAACTGCACAAAAACTGATAGCAGCTCTGACTAAGTCGGAGCTGCTAATTAAAAGAATCCAGTCAACACTTTTTGAGATATCCTGTTGACAAGGGTAAAAGGAAAAGGTCTCGTTGTGAACTTGAAATGAAGGTCTAGGTCACAAAACTCTGTAGCAACATTACTCTCCAAGTGATGAACCTATATGCAAAATATGAAAAGAATCCAGTGAATAGTACTTGAGTTATTCCATTTCGTACATATGTACGTACATATCTAAATACTATAGTCCCCAGGGAATAATAATGGTGAAAATGGTAAGTTAAAGTTGGTTGGTTGAGAGCACGGTCATGTGATTCAAAATTTCGAGGTTCATTACCCATGAACTCTTGAAAAATCTTTCATACTTGTGTGAATGCTTTCGGATCATGTGGACGTTGGCCGGTAGAGAAGTACTTTCCTGATTGAGGGTGATTTTCTTTGCAAATTGTCAACGGTTACCACTTACCGCAAAGACTTATTTGATTGAATAACTGAGGGAATGAAAGTTGTCTGTATCCAATGACTATCACACTGATGCATAGTCTTGTTTTATTATTTCTTGCCCGTTGAAGTAAAGCAATGTGGAGGCGCTAACCTCGCTATTGCGGGAGAAGAGGATGTGAATTGTTAAACATGGATCAAATAAATGATACCTGACGAGACAAGAGGAATAAAGAGGAAAGGGGGGAGGCACCATCAAAACATGAAATAACAATATCAGTGATGATTGACACATTTTATGTGACGTTTCGGAGGTCTTTCTGATGAAGGGGGTCGAAAGACCCCCGAAACGTCACATAAGATGTGTCAATCATCACTGATATTGTTATTTCATGTTTTGACGGTGCCTCCCCTCTTTCCTCTTTGCTCGTTGAAGATATCGCTGTTTAATAAATCTACAATGTTATTAAACATTGTGTAATAACATTGCGTGCTTCCGATTGACGTGATGTCATAATGGCATAAATATGACGTCACAATATTAGCACTGCAGTCGAAATGAGTGTGTCCCAAATATTGACGTGTTCATGCAGTTAAATGGGAATTTAAATCAGTGAGTAATAAATAAAATACTTAACTATTTAAACATATTAAATATTTACCCATGAACAAACTCGCAAGCTTGCTCTGTTCATGGGAGTTTGAATCCCGCTTCGACATTGTTCATTTTCCAGTGCAAACACCCAAACTGACATTCAATTCTTAAATATCCATAAAATATACAATGAGCTTCGGGAGATTCTCATATCATAATTCAGTTAAAACAGCAATGAAAATGTAATTAATCTTGCATGACCTAGATTCCCCTCTTCTTAAATGTCAACTTTTTAATTTATTTGGCATTTCTGGCATAAATATTCTCTCTGGATGCAGACTATAAAGAAAATTTTATTGAAGAAAGATATGAAATTGGAATGTCATGCCCAATTATTTTACGAACTATTGATATACTTACATCATGGCAATATATAGCTTAATTTAAAAAAAAAAAATATGTATGACATACAACAATTATAATTTTACTGCTACAAATAAAAGAGAAACCTTAATATTGTGCATTAAGACAGGTCTCTCATACAGCTTAAATATAACATTGGGTATGAATTTCATTGTCTTTTATTTATATGGGAAAGGTATAGAAAAATCGAACATATTCATTTTGATTAAATCCACAAATTATTTTCAGTGAGTAAAACAATGAACATGTATATGACACGACTGCAATATCTCCAAATTTAACCAAATAAAACCCTACACTTTCCTGTCAGTAAAACACATATATCCCAGACACAATATCAATGTACAACATCTATAAGATTATTGTAATATATCAATGTCCTACCCATATTGCAATGTATCCAAATATTTATTTCAATGAAGCATTACACTTACCTTCAGCAAACTCTTCCAAACAACACAATGTCAAGAACCTCAAGCAATAAATGTCAGCTAATTGCTCAAATTTGCATAGCTGTGTTTCCCACCTGTTTCATAGCAGGCAGTGGAGATAGCGGACACGACTCATTGAGTACTTGGATGTACCTCTTTATCTCTTGTCTTGTGTTTTATATTCTGTCACCGGATTCACACCAACTCTTGCTTCATCTACTCACAGGTGGAATATCTCACTGAGGAACCATAAGGAACTGCGTCCATGACACCCACACATATCCCAGCTAGGTAGCAAAAGTAGCCATGGTTCATTGAGTAGATGGTGATGTACCTCTCTATATCCTGTCTTACTTCATCTACTCACAGGTGGAATAAATCAAAGACAGAACCATAATATAAGGAACTACCTCCATGACACCTACACATCCCTGCTAGCAAACTCACAGATGCATGGAGATTGAAAGGAGGCTTCAATGCATGAAGAAAGCAGAAAGGAGGACTATAACCACTTTGCCATAAGAAGAATTAGTGAAATATTGAACATTTGTTAGTAAAGTCAAACCATTTAGTATTCATATTGTTAAGAAAAGTTTGCTAATCGTTTTGAATAGCCACACGACAGGGTTATTTTATAAAAGAGGTAATAAAATGATGTCTTTCCTTGTTCAACCTTTGCGTTAACACAAACAAAGAATTCAACAGCATATTGCATTGGTATGCCTGCTCTGCTGGATAGCAAAGGGTTGGATTTATAATTGCAGCCTCTTCATTAACCATATGTTGAGCTTTGGATTAATTTAAACATTGAGAAAATCAAATCTGACTTCAAGTTAATTTCAAATAAATCTTACAGCTGGCAGACAGGAAATCGACAAGGTCAATCTGATAACTGCAAATGTAGAGAATTACAACTAAATCATGGATGAAATTTGAATGGTTTTACCTTCCTGACATCAGAGATTTAAATGATAACTCCACTTAGAGTAAAAGCTATTTTAGACTTGAATGTTGCTAAACTTACTGCAAGGTGTTTTTCATTTGGAATATTTACAGATTCTTGAAACTTCTCTTGACATATGAAACCAGACTGAAGCAATTAGGATGTAGTTTTAAAGTTAAACTTCCTGATGTACATTACAAACACCTGTGTTTCATGAACAGGTACAGAGGATATATCACTATATAACATGTACATGATCAAAAACTGGTAATATTGTGCCTCATTATAAGAACAGTTGAAAGAGTTTTCTTTTCAAAATAGTTTCCTTCATTTATCTTCCTTGTCTTCTTTGTCTTCCTCAAGTGACAAAACAAAAACATTTCCTGACAGCTTTGCAAAACAAGTTTTATTATCAGTACTAAATCCTTTAGAGCATATGTTGTTTGGTACTCTATTGTTCATTATACATCTAAGATGTCAAACCTAAAATAATCCAACAATCTGTGAAATGTATGAAATAAATAACTGAATAAAAACTGCACATGAAAACAACTCACTTATATATTTTAGACTTTTGATAATGATATAATAACATGAACAAGAATCTACCCAAATGCATGCTTCATATTTGAAACTAGAAAGCACAAGGATATGTATGGTACTGATATATACTAGATACCTGTAGAGCTTTCCACATACTTATAGAACATGAATGCAGATTATAAACTTTATTACACACTCCAACCTTCCAATTAGACAGTCCCAGGCACCAATACACATTTACAACATATACTATCTGAAAAGTAGGTATCTTTGATTACCGTTATATAATAGCTCACAGAGTCTCTGACACCTGCATCTTAGAAACTCCAGACAGACTTTACAGATGTCTTCTTGTGTTTCTGTGTTCATCACTCAACAAGGGTTGCTTTTTGAGACAGACTCATCCATAGTTAAAGTTAATTTGACAGTTGCAATGGCAGTAATACACACACAATGATTATTAATTTGGTAAAGTGAAGGTACATGTTTAGTGGACGATATTCAGAACCTACGTTGATTTGAGCTCTTACAGGCTGTGAAGGTGTGTTAAAACCATGACAAGACCATGAACATACTTGTATCTGAGGTTAAGGGAAAGATGTTAATTGTCAATTGAAGACTAAAATAGTCTCACATTCCAAAGCCTGGAGGAAATATCACCACTCTAATATGCTTCTCTTAGAAGAACAGTGGAAGACACAAGGTACAATATGAATATCTGGAAATCGAAGTCGTTCATACAGACAAATGATTTTATCCATTGATATCTATGTATAAACTTTTAGATGACAAATCTAATATAAGAACTTATCATTTTTACTTCTCCATGTCTACATCACACCATTCTATACCTGATGACATTGTTCGATATGAGAAAAGTGATATCTAACAGCATTGTGCAGTGAGAACATTCTTCCCAAACTGAAAAAACTTGCTGCTTAGAATATAATACATTTGTTTGGAGAACAGTTTTATTTATTCCTTTTTATTTAATAGAAATATGACAAGCTCAAATGACCAATGATGATCTGATAAAGAGAAAGTGGATATGATTGATTACTTAATGAAGGATCAAACATACACATTAGACACATCATCAATCATCCAATGTTTTCTCAAAGAAACAAAATTGGATAGATTAAATGTCCATTGATGATCGAGCTTATCCAGACAAACTGGTTGAATTCAATTTCAAATGAGGGTAAAAGCATATGTTGAGAAATATTCCCAACTATCCCTTATAGGTCTTAAGAATAATAACAGATTTTAGTCAATATTAATTGTTTTGTTATACAATGCCTACAATTAAAAAGCTAAATTTGACATGTTTTTGTCAAGTGTATGTTTCAAACAGAAAATCATAGCTACTTCATGTTAATTTGCCACTAGTCAAGAAATTTTGTTAGAGAAGGATACAGAAGGTGATCAAAGCACAAGAGAATTAACATAATGGGTGATGTTGAAATTTAAGTATTCAATTAATGATATAATTGCATAGATTTTTAAAACATCCGAAAGTCTCATTGTACAAAATCCAAATGTCAGTTTATGAAAAATATGGCCTTTGTCAAGCTCGAGTTACAACAGTTATGTGGATAAAGTATCAAAAATCTTTTTAAACCTGAGACCTGAATACAGGATTCTGTTCACCAAAGTTCAATACCGAATTACATCTCAAGCATATGTACTCCCACGCCTTCTGAAAAGTACTGACACATCAAGTTTTCTTATTCAAGCAAAATGATTACCTCATAAACTAATCTTTATTTCAATTGATTATATCAAATCTATTTGATAACAGGGCAAAAGCAAATAGTATAGAAACACTTAGTAATATGGGCAACCAGCTTCCTTTTTATCACTGTCGAGATTATTATAACCTGCCTACAAAATGCAGACAGATTGCTTGTCCATATTTACATTGATATTTAGCAATTTTGATTGCCCAGCTTCACATAAATAAAGTGAAATCATCACGCAATGAAGAATCTATTCCTTGATATCCTCTGAATGAGTTTAGTTGTGAAGTCAATGGAAGCTGTCTACAGCACTGAAACCCCTAGAGAGATTAAACTCTGGTTTTGATGATAGTCACACATGATTGGCTTGGGTTCCTAACCAAGCATATCGTCATATGGAAAATGGTAACCTTAGAGAGACAGGGTTTTTTAGGGTTTTTTTTACAGATTTTTGGCACATTTGTTTTTACTATCTAACCTTCAAAACGAATATCATAGTATGAAGAATAATTTTATTTTAATTTGTTGAAGGGCAATGAATATATGATTGAGAGATATCCAAATTCATACACAGATCTTTCCCTGGCACATTACAGAAACATTAGACGTAACTTATTAAGGGGTCGACCTAATGGATCCAGAAAGTATGTCTCAGACATGCCAGTAATAGCTATGGAAGACCAACATGGACATCACAGGAGGAAACCTATTGTTGTTTGAGTCTAGTTTCAAGCATATTATTTTAGAACTGATATTTTAGGACATAGCTACTGGCTATTTGACAATAATTTTCATCAACCAGTTCATATATATTTGGCTGAACAAATTTAGACACTGTGTGACATGGATGTAGTATCATATTGTGACATTAAACAGTCTTTCTGTCACATTTTCATATGATTAGAAAGTACTAACATTCAAGGTTATAGATTTACTTACCAATGATCCATTCTTCAAACTCAACATATTGCACAGAGTATCCTGAAATATAAGAATAACATGTCAATCATAGGTACTTTATGTTTTGATTCATACAACCCATTTTATCAGCATTTTCATTGAAAATCAACCATAATAAAAACATTTATAGGATGAACTTATTTCAAATGTATAAAAGCTTTCCTGAATGTTCTGCATCATTGTAAGAACCTTATCTGTCATACTGAAAGATGTTCAAATCAGACATTATATGGTACATGGTGTAATACACATTATACAAATAGCATCTTAAGCTAACCTGATGGAAAACTGCTAAGCTGTCAAGCTGTCCTAAATTATCACGTCAGTATTCAATTTGAATGAATATTCTTTAATATTATCTACTTTCACAAATGAGTTCCAAAATCACACATAGAATACCTCTTTAGAGAGACATTTTAACAAAATTGAAAATTAATCAATATATTTTCATTTAACTTTAATTAACTAGATGAGCGTTTGCGGGACACCGCAAAAGCAGAGCAGCTCCGAAACTTAGAGTTTCGCCTTTCTCTGTTCCGCCTTCTCGTCAGCATCAATAAAATGGGAATTCTTTTTAACAAAAACTTGTTCATTATTCAAGTTCTATCACTTGGGTCACTTTTCACAAGTTTGTTCTTAAAACCTATTTCTTATTTTAAAATTTGATCAAAGGATTAACATGGCCTTAATCAATATCTGATGACCTTGACCTTTGACCTTCATGGTCACACCATCAATGTGACTTTTCATTGTGTATAACAATCATGCAATGGCTCAAAGTGTTCATAGTTAAATCTTGATCTTTCTCCATAGTTCATATATACCAAATAAGAGCCTGAAAGCACAAAAAAAGTTTGAAGTTATGTTTAGAAGGATTGTTGTTGTGATTTCAGAACTCATGACCTTGACCATTGACCTTGAATGTGAACATGTCAAAATCATTCACCAGGTGTATAAGAAAGAAGCTATGTGTATGAGGTGGTGATACCTCCTTGGAAGTTATTTAGTGATTTCAGAACTGGTGACCTTGACCCTATCATGTGACCATGACCTTTGATATTCAAGGTCATACAATCAACGATCACTTTTCATTGTATAGAACAATTATGTAATGATTCAAAGTGTTAGAAGTTGAAATAAGACATTTACGAAAAGCATGCTTAAGTCGTGACCTCGTTGTGACCTTGACCTTTGACAGACGTTAGCGAAAACCTTCTCAAATCTTATCCTTTCTCCATATAATATACACCAAAGAAGAGCCTGATAGCACAAATATTGTTCAAGTTATTGTGTTTACAAGGATTATTTTAGGAATTTCAGAACTCATAACCTTGAACTTTGACCTTGAATGTGATCATGTAAAAAAAATTCCCCAGGGGTATAAGTAAGAAGTATACGAGTTCTCAAAACTTCCTAGGAAAAAAGTTATAGCCAATACAAAACGCGGCGGTGGCAACAGAAACTGCGCAAAAACTGATAGCAGCTCCGACTAAGTCGGAGCTGCTAATAACACTTAAGTGAAGATCTTATAGAAGAAATATCAATACTTTTACATTGATTGCCCATGTTGATGTTTGGCAGAGATACAAATTAAGCATCATTTTTCCTAATCAATCAACCCATTGTTCAATTCAAATATGTTCCTCATCAAACAATGGAAACTCACTTAAATTAAACTTAGCCTAGAGTTTTCCCAAGATATCCTCAAGAGAAGCTCTCATGGTTTTATTTCTAAAACAGAATCTAGCACTGACTTCCTTCCCTGATTGTAATTAAACAGAGATAAGCACATAAGATCTGGTTGCAACTTCTGCAAGTGTTGCCTTCCTCTTGTAACAAAAAATCCAAATTTCATACTTGGATGAGATATGAGTCTTGCATATTGCATGTTCAAAGTCAATAAGTTTACCAAATATCTTTATGATATCTAATGTTAAAGACCCTTCAAAGACCTGATTCTAATTTTCTTAAAAATCTTTTTTTAAATGATTGACGGAGACAACAGAATCTGCTACCAATACATGCAAGGAATGATTTAATTACGTGATATCTATATTTATAGATAAGATATACAATCCAAGGGACATAACTGATCTTTTTCAGAATGTATTTTATTTTAAACTAAAATTGAAATGATCAAGATCGTCTCAATTTGGCTGTCTAGAGAGAGACAACTATTTTTTTATAAAACACTTCTGCTAACTATTATCAACATGCAGATCGAAATGTGAATATTTGCAGATGTTCCAAAAATATAAATAAAAAACTAAGATTGATATGTAAACAAAACTTCTAAATATTGCCTGCAGGCATGCCACAAACTGCTTATTTTAGCTGAAACATTTGAAATATTTCTTCGTAGAAAGACACATGCTGGAATTTCATGGATTTTAAATTTGAAACCCTGATTGAAATAAGACAAAGTTCCTGAAACTGATAGTGACATGCAACAGACAGTTTTGTCTTGTCAGACTTCCATCTTGTCAGGTCATGTTTTGAGATCATGTTCACAGTTGTTTGTGATTCTAGAGCTGGCCAGCCATGCAAAAGTCATTTATTTTAAAATATCCACGTTAAAATTGGGTGGAAACCAAACAATGAAACAGAATTACACAGACATGTGTACTTCATCTCATTCCTAAGAATACATCTTGAAGGCTTCTATACTGTTTCCATTAAAAATACAGAAAGAAGTCCCAATATCTTCTAAACACCTGGTTAAATTTCTGACTTTTATATTTCATTATTCATTGAGATAGTTACAAAATCATCTTTTTGGAATAATGATAATTGAAACAACATTTCATTGACAAGTTTCATGCCATCATATAGAATTTGAGCAAGAAAACTGACAAAATTCCAAACATTTTACTTTAAGTGAGTGGAATTAAAGAAAGAAAATAATTGGAAAGGAAATGTATCAACACATTAAAAGATAGAGAAACAGCATGATTCTGATGTAAAGTATGCAACAGATACTTCTAAGTCAACATGCAAGAAATTCAAACTCTAATTAGCAAGAGTCCTTTTCGTTTTTAAAAAAAACAAACAGGTTTAAAGGTAAGTCAACAGATTACTAACACATTTACTGAAGAAAATAGAATGTTAAACATCCGCATGTTTTAGAAATTTAAAGTTCTTTAAAGTGAAAAGAATTAAAACTTATTACATCTACTTTTTCAATAAAAACATAAAATTCTCTGCAAACTGATCTGAAAAATGAGGATAATTTCAACTCAGGTCAGTTGTATATCGTCAAATGAACCACCAACTAACCAAGTTAAGTACAGTTTCTATTTGTACTTACTCTACCATATATTTCTCTTCATTCTGACCTAAGAAATATGAGGATCTTTTCAACTCAGGTCAGATGTGTATATCGTCCTTCACTTCATTACAGACCTGACAGTGGAGGATGTTAGCATCCTTGTTACTGGGACAAGCAAGTGAGACTGTTAAGTGGACATTGCTCCTCCATTTGTGAGTAATTAATGGAAATATTGGAGAATGCGTGTCAACATTATGGATAAGACAAACACTTCTAAGAAATATGATTCATACTGGACTAAGTGCACATCTTAAGAAGTTCACGATCAGTAACAATTTACATTGAGGTTATACTCTTCAAGTATGTGTGAGACTTTTAAATTTGCTTTGTATTGAAAGCATTCACTTTGAGTTAATTCCTATTCTATCATTCTTAATGGGAGCCAATGCTTTCCAGTAATTATGCAACACTTTCTCAAATCTATGACATCTATGACATCTTACCTTCACCCAAGAGCAGCCAACAGTCTGACATTAACTAGCATATAGCTCGAACCTGGTACCTTAGACTCCAATGATACAACTTGAACTGAAGTCAGATACATGTAGCTCGAACCTGGTACCTTAGACTCCAATGATACAACTTGAACTGAAGTCAGATGCATGTAGCTCCAACCTGGTACCCTAGACTCCAATGATACAACTTGAACTGAAGTCAGATGCATGTAGCTCCAACCTGGTACCCTAGACTCCAATGATACAACTTGAACTGAAGTCAGATACATGTAGCTCCAACCTGGTACCCTAGACTCCAATGATACAACTTGAACTGAAGTCAGATGCATGTAGCTCCAACCTGGTACCCTAGACTCCAATGATACAACTTGAACTGAAGTCAGATACATGTAGCTCCAACCTGGTACCCTAGACTCCAATGATACAACTTGAACTGAAGTCAGATGCATGTAGCTCCAACCTGGTACCCTAGACTCCAATGATACAACTTGAACTGAAGTCAGATACATGTAGCTCCAACCTGGTACCCTAGACTCCAATGATACAACTTGAACTGAAGTCAGATACATGTAGCTCGAACCTGGTACCTTAGACTCCAATGATACAACTTGAACTGAAGTCAGATACATGTAGCTCCAACCTGGTACCCTAGACTCCAATGATACAACTTGAACTGAAGTCAGATACATGTAGCTCGAACCTGGTACCCTAGACTCCAATGATACAACTTGAACTGAAGTCAGATACATGTAGCTCGAACCTGGTACCCTAGACTCCAATGATACAACTTGAACTGAAGTCAGATACATGTAGCTCCAACCTGGTACCCTAGACTCCAATGATACAACTTGAACTGAAGTCAGATGCATGTAGCTCCAACCTGGTACCCTAGACTCCAATGATACAACTTGAACTGAAGTCAGATGCATGTAGCTCCAACCTGGTACCCTAGACTCCAATGATACAACTTGAACTGAAGTCAGATGCATGTAGCTCCAACCTGGTACCCTAGACTCCAATGATACAACTTGAACTGAAGTCAGATACATGTAGCTCCAACCTGGTACCCTAGACTCCAATGATACAACTTGAACTGAAGTCAGATGCATGTAGCTCCAACCTGGTACCTTAGACTCCAATGATACAACTTGAACTGAAGTCAGATGCATGTAGCTCCAACCTGGTACCCTAGACTCCAATGATACAACTTGAACTGAAGTCAGATGCATGTAGCTCCAACCTGGTACCCTAGACTCCAATGATACAACTTGAACTGAAGTCAGATGCATGTAGCTCCAACCTGGTACCCTAGACTCCAATGATACAACTTGAACTGAAGTCAGATGCATGTAGCTCCAACCTGGTACCCTAGACTCCAATGATACAACTTGAACTGAAGTCAGATGCATGTAGCTCCAACCTGGTACCCTAGACTCCAATGATACAACTTGAACTGAAGTCAGATACATGTAGCTCCAACCTGGTACCCTAGACTCCAATGATACAACTTGAACTGAAGTCAGATACATGTAGCTCCAACCTGGTACCTTAGACTCCAATGATACAACTTGAACTGAAGTCAGATACATGTAGCTCGAACCTGGTACCTTAGACTCCAATGATACAACTTGAACTGAAGTCAGATACATGTAGCTCCAACCTGGTACCCTAGACTCCAATGATACAACTTGAACTGAAGTCAGATACATGTAGCTCGAACCTGGTACCCTAGACTCCAATGATACAACTTGAACTGAAGTCAGATACATGTAGCTCCAACCTGGTACCCTAGACTCCAATGATACAACTTGAACTGAAGTCAGATACATGTAGCTCCAACCTGGTACCCTAGACTCCAATGATACAACCTGAACTGAAGTCAGATACATGTAGCTCGAACCTGGTACCCTAGACTAACAATTTAATTTTAACTCAATGTTATATTCTTCCAAGTATGTATGAAATTTGCATGGATAGTGAAAGCATTCACATTGAACCTAATTAATATTCTTATTCCATCATTATTACTGAGAGCCAATGCTTTCTAGTAATTATGCAACACTTTCTCAAATCTATGACTGGACATCTTACCTTCACCCAAGAGCAGCCAACAGACTGACATTAACTAGCAGATAGCTCGAACCTGCTACCTTAGACTCCAATAGTACAACTTGAACTGAAGTCAGATGCTCATTTCTCTGCTATTTGCACGTTACATCTGCATTCATTTAGAGCAGAACAACCTGAAACACTGACTATCTAATGAAGCTTTGGCTGTACGTTTTAATTCAATAGCAGACAAAACAACACAAACTATTACATGCCAGAAGCTTAACATAATTGTTTAAATCAAAGAAAGAAATATCCCTTTGGTTGAGTTCCATAAGAAACAATGAGGGGTCAATTCTGAGTTTTCATCAAGCAGAGTTTTTTAAAAGATACATGTGAGAATTTTTGATCATGTCAAAATTAACTTCCCAGACGTGACCGTGACCTGATTTTTAAACTTACCATACATGAGCTTATAATCAGGAAGAGGGGAGGGGAAGACGAAACTATTTCCAACGGGGAGTGTCTGAATCTGATGCTGATATAAAACCATGGACACCAGACACTGAGAATTTACCATTCACTCAGAACAACTTCCTTTTAATTAGCAGACAACAATGAAGTGACAACCAGAATGAGAAAGACTTGTTACTTAGTCGCGACCGAATAGACTGTACACTGGGAGATGTGTTGACGGCAATCACAGCGGGACACTTTAACGCCTGGAGTCTTTAGGTATAACAGTTTAAGCTGGACAAATTCCAAATTTCATAACATAATAAGAATATCATGTAATGCTGTATTTCTCATACATTATGTTGTTCTATGAATTTGTTTCTGTCCAAATCAATACTTGATAAGAAATAATATATGAATAATGTTTACTGAGAAAAAACGATACCACATATTACATATTACAAACACATTTCATTGTACTGATTCTGCAAATATATATGGTGCTGACAATGTAACAAATTAAAATTCTAGTGCTGATCAACACACAAATGAACAGGGCATTTGTCAAAATGGTAAGAAGCACATGTTTTAAGTCTTTTAAATTAAATTCCGATATTCATAAAATGTAAAATTAAGAGAGCTTGATGAGGCACTTGTATCATAATTTGGTTAAAATAGCAATAAAAATGTATTGTGAGTGACATTAAAACAAAAAACCTATTTAAATTCAACAGTGATTAATCTTATACAACCTAGATTCAGTCTTAATAAATGTCAAGTTTTTAATTTATTCAGAATTTCTAGCATAATTATACTCTCTCGTTGCAGACTATAAAGGAAATTTTATTAAGGAAGGTATGAAATTGTGATGTCGTGCCCAAATATTTTACAAACTATTGATATATTAAACTCACATTATGGCAAAAGCTTTATTAAATAAATCTAAAAATCATATATGAATTGTAACAATTGTAAACGCTACAACTCATGTGCAATAAAAGAATGACCTATAAATATAGTTGTATTCGGACATGTAGCCCATATATATGTCTTTGATTTACATGTGAAAGATATATATTCTTTTTGATAAAATCCACTGACTATTTTCATTGAGTAAAACATTGACAGATCTGTGTATGTGTATACGACACAATTGCAATCTCCAAATTTAAACAAAATAAAACACTATATACATTTACCTTTCAGCAAAACTCACCACACATCATCAATGAACAATCTATAAGACTCTTGTAATATATCAAAGTACAATGTAAAGCATTACACTTACCTTCAGCAAACTCTTCCAAACCACACAATGTCAAGAGCCTCTAGTAATAAATGTCAGCCATAATTGCTTAAATTTGCATAGCTGTGTTTCCCACCTGTTTCATAGCAGGCAGTGGAGAAAATGGACACGACTCATTGAGTACTTGAATGTACCTCTTTATCTCTTGTCTTGTGTTTTATATTCTGTCACCGGATTCACACCAACTCTTGCTTCATCTACTCACAGGTGGAATATTTCACTGAGGAACCATAAGGAACTGCGTCCATGACACCTACACATATCCCAGTTAGGTAGTAAAAGTAGCCATGATTAATTGACTAGATGGTGATGTACCTCTCTATATCCTGTCTTACTTCATGATGAACTCTTACTTCAACTACTCACAGGTGTAATAAATCAAAGACAGAACCATAATATAAGGAACTACCTCCATGACACCTACACATCCCTGCTAGCAAACTCACAGATGGAGATTGAAAGGAGGCTTCAATGCATGAAGAAAACAGAGAGGAGGACTAACCACTTTGTCATAAGAAGAATTAGTGAAATATTGAACATTTGTTAGCAAAGTCAAACCATTTAGTATTCATATTGTTAAGAAAAGTTTGCTAATTGTTTTGAATAGCCACACGACAGGGTTACTTTATAAAAGAGGCAATAAAACCATGTCTTTCCTTGTTCAACCTTTGCTTTAACACAAACAAAAAGTTCAACAGCGTATTGCATTGGTATGTCTGGTTATGGAAAAAGCAAAGGGTTTGATTTATAATTGCAGCCTCTTCATTAACCATATGTTGAGCTTTGGATTAACTCAAACATTGAGAAAATCAAATCTGAGTTCACTTCAAATAAATCTTACAGCTGGCAGACAGGAAATCTACTGATAACTTCAAATGGTGTAATTCATTCAGTAGATAATTATATAACTAAATCATGGATGGAATCTGAATGAATTTACTTCCTGACATCACAGATTTACATGATAACTTCACTTAGAGTAAAAGCTATTTTAGACTTGAATGTTGCTAAACTTACTGCAAGATGTTTTTCATTCGGAATATTTACAGATTTTTTAAAATTTTCTCGACATTTGAAACCAGACTGAATCAATAGGCTATAGGATGTAGTTTTAAAGTTAAAATTCCTGATGTAAAAACACATGTGTTCCATGAACAGGTACAGAGGAAATATCAATATATGACATGTACATGATCAACAAGAAAAAAGTGAGCATGGCTCACATACCCCCACCATCTGCTATCCGTCCAATGACAATTATAGATGTGAAGGTTACTATGTTTAAAAAACAGCTTCAAGCATCATAATATTGTCCAAAATAATTTAAGGAACTGACTGTTATTACAAAATTTCATTCACCCAAATGTAATATTTTTCAGGTACCGGTAACTTAATCAATTTTTCCCATTAGAGCATCACACCGGTAATTTGTATCAAGTTCAATTACAGATTCAAGGGCTTCATAACTCCGTAAAAAATAATATTTCGGAACTGGACTGTGAACTCGATGAAGAGTATCATCTGGACTACCTACATGTAAAATTTCATTCACCTAGATGTAATAGTTGCCGAGAAAACTTGTCCCAATTGGAACATCACAGCTCTTTTGGTACAAAGTTCAATTTCGGATTCAAGGGCCATAACTCCGTAAAAATAATATTTCGGAACTGGTTTTCGAACTTGTAGTGTTTGTAAAATGATATTCAATAATATCGCCACCCGTATTCCACATAGCAATTCGCATTTCCAATGATTCCTGCGTCAACACATGCACAGTGGTATGTATGTCGAGCATTGAAATTAAAAGATAGTCCGAGGTGGCAACTTTGAATGTGAAGATCCACAAATGTGTTGTGTTATTTCTAAGAACATGTGCTTAAATGTAGTCAAAACTTAAATGTGTATTCTACAATTGGCGACGAGGACAAGTGAATAATGGCTTCAGTAAAGTTAATTGACATTAACAGTTTGCATGCGTTCGACTGTTCGGACACTGCCAGTCTCGCTCCTCGCTGGAAACGATGGCTTCGGTCCTTTGAACTTAATGCCGATGGAAAGGGGACAAAGAATGCTGAACAGAAGAAAGCTTTATTACTTCACACAGCTGGGTTAGCAGTGCAGGATATTTTCTTCACGCTGGTTGTCACGGGAGAAGGCGACGCTTATGAAAAAACGAAAACCGCACCCATGGATATTTCCAACCACGTGTGAATGTCCCGTATGAGCCCCATGTGTTTCGGGCCATGTGACAGACAAACAAGACAGTTTCACAGTTTATCACTCGTCTTCGACAACAAGCGGATAGTTGTGACTTCGGTAATCGGAGATATTGAAGAAAGGATTCGTGACCAAGTAATTGAGAAATGTTCTTCACACACGTTGAGAATGAAGTTGTTGGAGAAAGGAGGTGACTTGACTTTGGACAATTTGTTGAGAGAGGAAGTCGGAAAGTCAAGCTAAAACTATTGAGAAGCCTTTGGAAGTGAATGCAATGGGACACGCTAAACAGACAGGTTTCAAGAAGTTTGAGAGTAAAAACTTAAATGTGAAAAATTTCAAGAATGACATTACATGTTACCGGTGTTGATACAAGGGACATATGTCCAAGGATGAGAGTTGCCCAGCAAGAAAGAAAACCTGCAGTAAGTGCAAAATAGTTGGACATTTTGAAAGAATGTGTCGTACAAAGAATGCAGAGCATAGGAGGAAACCATGTTCTGGAAGTGGCAAAAAAGGAAGAGGATTTCAAGATCATGGAAAAGTCAGACAGGTGACAGATGGTACTTATGATAAAGGTTACAAGGATGATGATACTGACTTTGCATTTATGATTAAAGAGACACATAATAATGATCTACATGATGGGAAGATAGAGGCAAATATTGGAGGAATTTCATTGACAGTTTTGGTTGATAGTGGGTCAACTTGCAATGTGATTGGTTAGCAAGACTGGAACAATTTGAAGAATGCTGGTATTAAGTGTACTTCACAGAGAGCAACTCGTGACATTTTTCCATATGGTTGTAATGAACCTTTGCCAGTACTTGGTACATTTAACACTGACATTACAGCAGGAGAAGTGACTGTGAAGGACGTAGAATTTGTTGTTGTGAAACATGATGGACCTCCGCTGCTAGGACGTATTCTACGGTGTCTCAGAAACTAGGAGTACTTGTGCTGGGACCTAGTGTAAATCTTCTACATTCTCCAAGAAACTTTGTGAAAGAATTTCCCAAACTCTTCACTGGATTTCGAAAACTTGAAGGCTACCAGTTGACAGTTCCTATCATTGAGAAGGTGACGCCAGTAGTTCAGCCACTCAGAGAAGAAATCCTTATCATCTGCAAGATAAACTAGAGAAGTAACTGGACGAACTGGAGAACTTGGATATAATAGAGAAAGTATCGGGACCAAGTGAATGGGTTTCTCCAATTGTAATAGTCCTAGGAGGTAAAGACATTCGTGTTTGTGTTGACATGAGAAGTGCAAATGAAGCTGTTCAACAGGTGAGACACCAAATGCCAACCATTGATGATGTCCTTCAAGATCTTAACAAAAGTTCTGTGTTTAGCAAGTTAGATGTTAGATGGGCGTACCACCAGATTGAACTCTCACCTGAATCAAGGGATATTACTACATTCAGCACGCCTAAGTGTCTTTACAGATACAAACGTCTCATGTTCGGGATTTGTTGTGCACCGGAGATGTACCAGAGAATAATACAACAAGTGTTGCAAGGTTGTGATGGCGTACGAAATATAATGGATGATATCATTGTACCTGGGGCTACTGTTGAAGAACATGACCTGAGAATGGCAGAAGTTCTGAGAGTACTGATGAAGAAGGGATTGACCTTGAATGCGGAGAAATGTCAGTTCCGGATGGAGAAGCTACAATTTCTGGGACATGTACTGTCTGAAGAGGGAGTAAGTCCAGCTGAAGCAAAAGTGAAAGCAGTGATAGAAACGAGGGAGCCAACGAATGCCAAAGAAGTACGCAGTTTCCTGGGACTGGTAAACTTCAACGGGAGATTCATAGAAAATCTAGCAACTATCTCAGAGCGCGCGCCCTTACGTAGATTGACCAGGAAAACAGTGAAATTTGAATGGGGGACAGCAGAGCAGAAATCGTTTGACAAGCTGAAACAGTGTCTAGCCAGTGCCAATGTCTTGGGGTATTTCGACAAAGATTCAACGACACAAGTGATAGCTGATGCCAGTCCAGTCGGAATTGGGGCAGTACTTGTACAAATTCAGAATGGAGTGCATAAAGTGATCTCTTACGCAAGTAAAAGTCTGTCCGATGTTGAGAAACGCTATTCTCAGACAGAAAAAGAAGCCCTTGCTCTTGTTTGGGCATGTGAACATTTCCATAAGTATCTCTATGGTGCTCAATTTGAACTCATCACAGATCACCGCCCTCTACAGTTTATATATGCTCCAAGATCAAAACCTTGTGCACGTGTTGAAAGATGGGTACTGAGAATACAAGGCTATGACTACAAGGTGAAATACATCAAAGGAAGCAACAACATTGCAGATTGCCTGTCAAGACTATTGGGAAGTAGTGACAACACCAGCTCACCTGCATCTCGAGAAGCAAAACAGTATGTGAAGGTGGATGGAGAATACTCACCGACACGGACCCTGGAGCATGGGGTCCCACAGGGATCTGTCCTTGGACCGGTTCTTTTCTCAACGTACATCTATCCTTTAGGCACAATCATCAGAAACTTTGACATGAATTTTCATCTATACACCGACGACAATCAGCTGTATCTGTTTGTTAAACCAGTTCATCTCGCAGCATCTCAGGCCTTGACAACACCAGCTCACCTGCATCTCGAGAAGCAAAACAGTATGTATGATTCGTCGCAACCCAATCTTCGCCTGTAGCAATGACAACACATGATATCGAACGAGCCTCTGATCGTGATGAAGATTTGAATGATGTGAGAAGTTGTTTGCTGTCTGGAAAGTGGTACACACTTAGAAACACCAAGTTCTTACCTATGAGAAATGAGCTATCTGCAGTTGGGAAACTAGTGCTAAGAGGTACCAGAATTGTGATTCCATGTGAACTGAGAGAGGAAGTGTTACAGTTAGCACATGAAGGGCACCCTGGGATTGTCAAGATGAAACAGCGCCTTAGATCCAAAGTATGGTGGCCTAGAGTAGATTCTGATGTGGAGAAATTCTGCAAATCGTGTCATGGATGCCAGATAGTCTCTTCAGGAAATTCACCACCGCCTGTATATAGGACGCCTTTATCATCGTCACCATGGCAACATCTTGCTGCAGAAATGACATGTTGTAACCTTTTTATCATATATTATACATTTTTCTAAAACAAGAAAGAATGCTTGAAGAAATATTAAAATTAAGATATTTCTGTGTGAAAATTTACTTTGAGGGGCCTACAAGACAAACCCTCTATTACAATATTGTTCAAAATATTTTAGCCGTGCCTCCTATTTCCAATTAGTAGCATATCTAATCATGTTAATAAGAATGTAAGTTAAAAGCATCAACAACATCCTTGCTTGGAGACTACTCTGATATAAACTACTCCCTCAATGCTTCGCTTCTGACGTTACTCAATGTTAGCGTGCTTGTGAGCAAAGGGAGATCACTCTAACCTAACGTCACCCGGGCTGATATTGATATGGATTTGCGGACCGGGCTGATTTGGCTGATATGGATTTTCGGACCAGGCAGCGTGTCCTTACCTCTATCACATATGCAAAACATCCCATATTATTGATAGGTATATGATAATCAATAATATCGCGATCCGTATTCCACATAGCAATTCGCATTTCCAATGATTCCTGCGTCAACGCATGCGCAGTGGTATGTATCGAGTATGGAAATTAAAAGTCAGTCAGAGGTGGCAACTTTGAATGTGAAGACCCACAAATGTGTTGTGTTATTTCTAAGAACACGTGCTTAAATGCAGTCAAGACTTCAATGTGTATTCTACAGAACTCGATGAAGAGTATGGTCATGAGTACTCACAACCAAACTTTCATTCACCTAGGTTGAACAGTATCCGAAAAAACTTGTCCCCATTGAACACAATAAAACTAAGTTCAAAAAGTGACGTTTTCATGGAAATCACAACAAATTTAAATTGTCTGTGCGCCATCGGAAGAACATGGTTAACAACTGTACAAAGTTTGGTTGATGTACCTTTGACAGTTTTTGAGATAATTGACCGGATGGAAGGACGGACGGAATGAAAGCTTTGTCAACATGTTGGTCGTAGTATTCGACTTGATCAGAGGAAAATGTAATTTGATTGAAAATAATTATAACAGACACCGTGAGTCACAAGTTGTATTTCTTTACTGGTTGTTTACAACGTCTGAAAAATAAATTATCATTTAATATTTAGGTCAAAACAATTGATAAATCGATCGACATCACTGCTTACCAATCGCCGCTATGTTGACTCTTGGGCATGTCGACTTGTCACTCGGTGTCAGTCAACACGTGGTTAAATGTGGGACGACTTATACTTGAGAAATAGGGTTTTGACCAGTATTTGGGTAGTTGAGAAAGGGGGTTGACTTATACGCGGGGTCGACCTATACCCGTTAATATACGGTACAATTCAAAAGCTAAATTTGACATCTTTTTGTCAAGTGTTTGTTTCAAACAGAAAATCATAGCGACTTCAATTTGCCACTAGTCAAGAAATTTTGTTAGAGAAGGATACAGAAGCTGATCAAAGCACAAGAGAACATAATGGGTGATGTTGAAATTTAAGTATTCAATTAATGATATAATTGCAAAGATTTTAAAACGTCTGAAAGTCTCATTGTCAAATCCAAATGTCAGTTTATGAAAAATATGGCTTTTGTCAAGCTAGAATTACAACAGTTATGTGGATAAAGTATCAAAAACCTTTTTAAACCTGAGATCTGAATACAGGATTCTGTTCACCAAAGTTCAATACCGAATTACATCTCAAGCCAATGTACTCCCACGCCCTCTGAAAAGTACTGACACATCAAGTTTTCTTATTCAAGCAAACTGATTACCTCATAAACTAATCTTTATTTCAATTGATTATATCAAATCTATTTGATAACAGGGCAAAAGCAGATTTTCATTGCTGATTGATCCATAGTATTGAAACACTTTGTAATATGGGCAACCAGCTTCCTTTTATCACTGTCGAGATTATTATAACCTGCCTACTAAATGCAGACAGATTGCTTGTCCATATTTACATTGATATTTAGCAATTTCCATGCCCAACCAAACAAAAATAAAGTGAAATCATCACGCAATGAAGAATCTATTCCTTGATATCCTCTGAATGAGTCTAGTTGTGAAGTCAATGGAAGCTGTCTACAGCACTGCAACCCCTAGAGAGATCAAACTCTGGTTTTGATGATAGTCACACATGATTGGCTTGGGTTCCTAACCAAGCATATCGTCATATGGAAAATGATAACTTTAGAGAGAGCAGGGTTTATAAATTGTTTTTGTTTCTTCTATCTAACCTTCAAAAAGAATATCATAGTATGAATACTAATTTTATTTTAATTTGTTGAAGAGAAATAAATATATGATTGAGAGACAATTTTATACACAGTTTTTCCCTGGCACCACAAGAGATGCTTAAGGCACATATAGGTGTGTTACATTACCTAAGAGGATTGAAATTAGACTAATAGTGAATGGTGAAGGTTCCTGATTGTATTAATGCCTCAAATTGCTGACCATTTATAAAGTCTGTACATTACCGAAACATTAGACGTAACTTAGGCCAGACTTTTTTAATTTCTTGGATTACAGATTTTTTTCAAGATTTATCTTGTCGGTCGGCCATTTTAAAAATAAAAATAAAAAAAAGTTGAAGGCAACTTTTTGAATTTTATTATGTTATATTTAGGCCAGACAGTCATTTGATCGATTGAGAAAAACTAACAAGCACGTCTAACAAGCATTAAATAAAGGCAAACTGCCCTGCTTGTGTAAGAAATGTTGTAAAGATACGTTGATTCCCGTCAAGTTTGGCGTCCAAAACAGAAAAAGCAAAATTTTTGCATTCACACATCCATTCATTATCTTGCAGAAACACTTACCGTTTGATCTTTAATAATTGATATTTTCAGTGTACTGTAGTGAGTGATACATGTGACACATTTTTACAATATTATTTACCAAAAAACTATTCCATCAACATCGCATTCAAACAATTTTGTCATCAAAGATATATGTGATTTCGAGCGTGCGTGGCTTCAGTTTATGTTACAGGTTAGTTTTTTACATATCAATTGCTACTCACAGTACTGCAATTCTGATAGACCAATGTAGATCATTGGCAAAGCTAATATTCAAGTACAAAATAAATAGGCATGTTAAAAACGAATACTTAGCAATTAATTTGGCAATAATATTTCATGAGACGCCACATACAAACACGCTTTGATTTCTCGATCGTATTTTCTTGACGACAAACGTTATCAATAATATGCTAATATTTACAAACTCCAATATATATAGAGTTAAAGTTATTTCTATTAATAATATAATCATTTATTTATAATTGTTAAATATCCCTCCAAATATATTTTTAAAAAACTATAATGAAAATAATTTCAATCAACTAAATACGTTTTGTATAGGAAATATGTTGTATTGGAAACATTCGGAGCACGTGTTTAACTTCCTGGTTGTGTTTACGTAAATTATATCGCTATGAAAAACGAAGTCGTTTGATTTTAAGATAACAATGTACGATATTTAGAATGTACATATAATTTAGGCCATTATTTGAAGTTTTAATGAAGTAGGTGCGATTAAAACGAGCGCTACGAAGGTGCGCAGACCACCTGCGTGCAAGATGATGATTGACAAGCGCAAAGAGAAAGCGAAAGTTGAAAGGAAAACCAGTTATATTACGATAACATAACTTCAAACACCGAAGTAGGAAGCGCTTTCTATGTTAAACAAGAATCATAATTACAAAAACGGTGTGATGAGCTACGTATAGCGAGACGATTGATAAATATAGCTCGTGATTTAATGTTTTTTTTAATTATATAAAGGAAAATATTTATCGGGATTTTGAAAAAAAACGTAAATTTCAATTTTTATTTTTTTTCCAAATCTCCCTGAAATGGGGTCGGCGGATCCGTAATCCAAGAAATAAAAAAAGCCTGGCCTTATTACGGAGTGGACCTAATGGATCCAGAAAGTATGTCTCAGACATGCCAGTAATAGCTATGGAAGACCAACATGGACATCACTGGAGGAAACCTATTGTTGTTTGAGGCTAGTTTCAAAAGCATATAATTTTAGAACTGATATTGTAAGACATAGCTACTGACTATTTGACAATAGTTTTCATCAACCTGTTCATATATTGGGCTGAACAAATTTAGACACTGTGTGCTATTCATGGATGTAGTATCATATTTTGACGTTAAACAGCCTTTCTGTCACATTTTCATATGATTAGAAAGTACTAACATTCAAGGTTATAGATTTACTTACCAATGATCCATTCTTCAAACTCAACATATTGCATAGAGTATCTTGAAATATAAGTATAACATGTCAATCATAGGTACTTTATGTTTTGAGTCATACAGCCCGGCCATTTTATCAGCATTTTCATTGAAAATCAACCATAATAAAAACATTTATAGGATGAACTCATTTCAAATGTATAAAAGCTTTACTAAAAGATGTTTAAATCGGACATTACAGTACATGGTGTAATACACATTATATAACTAGCATCTTCAACTAACCTGATGGAAAACTGCTTAGCTGTCATAAATTATCACATCAGTTTCAATCTGAATAAATATTCTTTAATATTATCTGCTTTCACAAATGTGTTCCAAAATCACACATAGAATACCTCTTTAGAGAAACTTTTTCACAAAATTGAAAATTAATCAATATATTTTTATTTAACTTTATTACATCACACTTTAGTGAAGATCTTAAATATCAATACTTTTACATTGATTGCCCTTGTTGATGTTTGACAGATACAAAATCACATTTCTTCCTAATCAACCAACCCATTGTTCATTTCAAATATGTTCTTCATCAAACAATGGAAACTCACTTAAATTATATTTAGCCTAGAGTTTTCACATGATGTCCTCAAGAGAAGCTATCATGGTTTTATTTCTAAAACAACAGAATCTGGCACTGACTGCCTCCTTGAAGGGGTATCTACTGCGGGCTTACGTTCACGGGAGAGGTTTTTGTGGTCGATTTTTTTTAGTTTGAAGAGCTATTAAAGTTATCTTAGGGATGACATATGTTGGAAATCATCCAGGTTTTGCGGAGAAATGTATAATTGATAAGTATGTGCGTTCATTTGTGAATGTCACTAATTCTTAGTGTAACATTTGACCTAATGTTGAATGGACCCTTAGATCGGCAACAAGATTCAAGATTTCAAGATTATTTATTGCACAAACACCTCATTCAGGCAGAGTATAAAGCTAAGACAATAATATCATCAACATAATAGCATGGCAAATATTGAACATTATGGAAACAATAGTTGTAATGAATGATTATACAGAGAATGATTAAACAATGAAACAGAATTGCACAGACATGCGTACTTCATCTCATTCCTAGGTATACATCTTTAAGGCTTCTATACTGTTTCCACTATAAATAAAAAGAAGTCCCAATATCTTCTAAACTACTGGTTCAATTTCTGACTTCTCTTGGTGTTAATATTTCATTATTCATTGAGATAGTTTCACAATCATCTTCTTTGAATACTGTTAATTGAAACAACATTCTATTGACAAGTTTTCATGCCATCAGCAACTCAATTATGTAGAATTTTAGCAAGAAAACTGACAAAATTCCAAACATTTTCCCTTAAGTGAGTGGAATTAAAGAAAGGAAATAATTGGAAAGGAAATGTATCAACACATTAAAAGATAGAGAAACAGCATGATTCTGATGTAAAGTATGCAACAGATACTTCTATATTTCTAATTAGCAAGAGTCCTTTTCGTTAGTTTTCTTTATAACAAATAGGTAAACCTGCAGATTAGTTAAACATTTACTGATAAAAAAGAATGTAAAACATCCGCATGTTTTAGAAATTTAAACTATTTTAAAGTGAAAAGAATTCAAACTTATTACATCTACTTTTTCAACGAAAACATAAAATCAAACAAATATACACTGAAAGAGACATGCAATTCCAGTTGATTTACAGTTTTTCTTAATTCCTATAATATCCTTAGATAAACAAGATAAATGTTAATGCTTCATTGACATTTCAATCATTTAATACAATTGTTTTAAAAACACAAGCAGAATATATTTTTTAAGATTGCATGCATGATCATGTGTATTTGAATTTAACACAGTTACATCATTGTGAATAAGCATTCACAAAAGAAAAAAAAATCAGCTTAGGAACTGATCTAAGAAATGCTTCTTTAATTAAGTGACATTTTAGAAGTTGGAAAGATGAAAATAAAGAGATGTATATGGACGCCAACGACTTTATTCATGATAGGCATGAATGTCTCAATACCGATTCTCTTGTCGTTTTCAAGCAGATGAACCAAATTTAAAGATTGAGATAGGCATATATATAATTGTACAGATAACAATACAATTTGTATTTACTCTACCTATTGTTATGTATGCATATATAAGAATAAAAAAGTTGTCATCCATATATTTCTCTTCATTCAGAACTAAGTAATGACGACCTGTTCAACTCAGGTCATGTGTGTATATTGTCCTGCACTTCATTACTGACCTGACAGTGGAGGATGTTAACATCCTTGTTACTGGGACAAGCAAGTGAGACTGTTAAGTGGACATTGCTCCTCCATTTTGTGAGTAGTAGATAAACTTAGCAGACAAGCACTTGTAAGTAATATGGTCCATAATGAAATAAGTGAGATCTAAAGAAGTCCAAGATCAGTAACATTTTACCTTGATGTTATATTCTTCATGTATGTATGAGACTTTTGTATTTGCATAAACCTGAAAGCGTCTCAATAAGAATGCAATTCACACTACGGAAAAGACAAACACGTGCAAGAAATTTGGTTTATAATGGACCAAGTAAAGACTTGAAAGAAGTTCAAGATTAGTAACAATGTACCTTGATGTTATATTCTTCAAGTTTGTATAAGACTTTTAAGTTTGCAATTTTTTTTAAAGAGTTCACTTTGAACCCTAATTCCTATTCTATCATTATTACTGAGATCGAGTCAATGCTTTCCAGTAATTATGCAACACTTTCTCAAATCTATGACATCTATGACATCTGTGGCATCTTACCTTCACCCAACGGTCTGACATTAACCAGCAGATAGCTCAAACCATCTACCTTAGACTGCAATGATACAACTTGAACTGAAGTCAGATACATGTAGCTCGAACCTGGTACCTTAGACTCCAATGATACAACTTGAACTGAAGTCAGATGCTCATTTCTCTGCTATCTTCAGGTTACATCTGCATTCATTTAGAGCAGAACAACCTGAACCACCGACAATCTAATGAAGCTCTGACTGTACGTTTTAATTCAATAGCAGACAAAACAACACAAACTATTACATGCCAGAAGCTTAACATTATTGTTTAATTCAAAGATAGAAATAACCATTTTGGTTGAGTTCCACGACTATAAGAGTTTATAAAGAGTTTACCAGTATTTTGGTCCATGTATTAAGACAAATACAAAACAAAACAAAATTTCATCAGTATAGACTGAAACTTTTACCTCCAAAGAAAAATATATATAACATTGACATGGAGAGGCCTTTGCCAAATGTTGTAGCTTTGATGTGTGAATACATGTGAGAATTTTGGATCATGTCAAAATTAACTTCCCAGACGTGACCGTGAGCTGATTTTTAAACTTACCATACATGAGCTTATAATCAGGAAGAGGGGAGGGGAAGAGGAAGCTATTGCCAACGGGGAGTGTCTGAATCTGATGCTGATATAAAACCATTGGCACCAGACACTGAGAATTTACCATTCATTCAGAACAACTTCCTCCTAATTAGCAGACAACAATGAAGTGACAACCGGAATGAGAAAGACTTGTTACTAAGGTAGTCGCGACCAAATAGACTGTACACTGGGAGATGTATAGAAGGCAATCACAGCGAGACACTTTAACGCCTGGGGTCTTTAGTTATACCAGTTTAAGATTAACAAATTCTAAATTTCATAACATAAGAAAGATATGAAACTGTGATGTCATGCCCAAATATTTTACAAACTATTGATTTATTATACTCACATTATGGTAATAGCTTAACCCTTAACATGCGGGCGACGGAATTATCCGGGCGGGCTATAAGCGATTCCGAGGTGTCTGAATACGGGTCCCGGATACAAGACTTAGAATAATTCACGGCTGTCTAAGTACTTTTCTATCCCCCATACCGGGTCACGAGTCGATTGTGTCTGCGACCCGACCCATGAGAATGGCTGTATTTACGCATCGCGACCCGACATGAGAATAAAGCTTTGTTCAGTGTGTGGTCGGAATATCAAGCAAAATTCACACCAATTTGCGCATGCATTGTTGACCCGTAACACATCGATAATTAGCTTTACAAAAGGCCAATTATGTCGGGCTTAGCCCCCGAAGCATTAATTCGCTTGAGGCTATTTTCACCCACGTGTTTGTATTGCGTTGGGTTTGCCTCGCCCGAGACTGCTATCTGCCTCGCATCTCGCGAGACGGGGAAAAAAATCGCTTACTCGCCTTACTCCCGCACTTCATATCATGTGAGCGAATTGTTTGTTTTCAAAAAAAAATACGGCAAAATAAAGGGGAAACAATGGACTACATTCCCATATGAAATTAGCAAATGTCAAAAAATAATAAAGACACCGCAAGCGCCGTGGAAAAGGGCACGTTTACACCGACAATCCCTTTAACAATCGGCGATTTTCACAACTTGTTACACATTTATCACGGCTAAAATACTGAATGCATTTTCATGATTTTTATATCACAATAAACCAAAAAGAATAATCTTTTATTCTATATAAAATGCGCATAATTATTTCACAGAAATAAAGATACAATTTTACCTTTCTGAGAGGCATGTGAAACCAAACGGCACACAAACTAATCAACATATTTTTATCAGTTATGGTTCGAGGTTAGCTTTTATTTGAAAGGTAAAACAACATAACCATATTAGGGTTGACATGTGCTTATTTGTCAACTGGTTCGAGATTATAATTTCTTGGAAAAGTGTGATGAACGACCGTTCGCAATGCCGCATACATGTTGTAAGTATTTACGATTTTATTGGTGGAAATAAAGACAAACTTTACATAGCTATAGAATTATAACCAAATGTCGCATTCTAATAATTTTTATATCATTGTGAAGCTAGACATCTTGTCTTCAATTCCGTATATAAATTCCGTATAATTCGTATTTATGATGTTACGAGGCCCGAATTAAAGACAATCTTTCGAAAGTAATAGAATAAAAACGAAAAAACATAGAAAATTCATTCAAAGTTTCGGGTGTGAATTAGCCATTTGTGTACGGGTGTCGCTACTTGAATTTGTATTGAACGCCCGTATATAGTCCTTATTCGCCATGTAGATGCGGTATATTTTGTAAAAACGATACCGGAATCGCCGCCTGGAAATTCCGCCAGCAGAGCTAGTTAGTGCCAAAGCCCAAACTACTGCTGCGAGCTGCGAGCCTGTAAATTCCGCCACAGGGGCTAAAAATGGTAAAATATATATACGCAACGTAAGGGTTAATTAGATAAAGCTAAAATCATGTATGACGTGTAACAATTATACATGCTACCACGCATGTGCAATAAAAGAGTGACCGAAATATAATTGCATTAGGACAAGTTTATTTCTTTGATTTACATGTGAAAGATATATAGCTTATTCTTTCTGATAAAATCCAATAACTATTCCCAGCGAGCAACCTCACAGATGGAGATTGAACGGAGGCTTCAATGCATGAAGAAAACAGGGAGGAGGACTAACCACTTTACATTAGAAGAATAAATGAAATATTGAACATTTGTGAATTTCTTTAAAATCTCTTAATAAAGTCAAACCATTTAGTGTTCATATTGTTTAAAGAATGTTTGCTACCAGCAATCATCTTGAATAGCCACAGGACAGGTTTACTTTATAAAAGACGTAATAAAATCATGTCTTTCCTTATAAATGCTACCACACATGTGCAATAAAAGAGTGACCTAAATATAATTGCATTAGAACATGTTAAGTCTTTGATTTACGTGAAAGATATATATAGCTTATTCTTTCTGATAAAATCCAATAACTATTTTCAGTGCATGAGTAAAACGATGATAGATCTTTTGTGATGATCTCCAAATTTAAACAAAATAAAACACTATATACATTTAATACCTTTGTTTCAGCAAAACTCACCACACATCATCAATGAACAATCTATAAGACTATTGTAATATATCAATGTACAATGTAAAGCATTACACTTACCTTCAGCAAACTCTTCCAAACCACACAATGTCAAGAGCCTCCAGTAATAAATGTCAGCTAATTGCTCAAATTTGCATAGCTGTGTTTTCCACCTGTTTCATAGCAGGCAGTGGAAATAGCGGACACGACTCATTGAGTTGTTGGATGTACCTCTTTATCTCTTGTCTTGTGTTTTATATTCTGTCACCGGATTCACACCAACTCTTGCTTCATCCACTCACAGGTGAAATATCTCACTGAGGAACCATAAGGTACTGCGTCCATGACACCCACACATATCCCAGCTAGGTAGTAAAAGTAGACATGATTCATTGACTAGATGGTGATGTACCTCTCTATATCCTGTCTTGTGTTCTATATTCTGTCACCGGATTCACACCAACTCTAATTCAGCTACTCACAGGTGGAATAATTAAATCAAAGACGGAACCATATAGAACTACCTCAACGACACCTACACATCCCAGCTAGCAAACTCACAGATGGAGATTGAAAGGAGGCTTCAATGCATGAAGAAAACAGAGAGGAGGACTAACCACATATGTAATATTGAACATATGTGAATTTGTTAAAGTTTGTTAACAAAGTCAAACCATTTAGTATTCATATTGTTAAGGAAAGTTTGCTAATTGTTTTGAATAGCCACACGACAAGTTTACTTTATAAAAGACGTAATAAAAGCATGTCTTTCCCTATATTGTTCAACCTTTGCTTAACGCAAAAAAAAAGAGTTTAACAGCATATTGCATTGGTATGCCTGCTCTGCTGGATAGCAAAGGGTTGGATTCATAATTGCAGCCTCTTCATTAACCGT
Organism: Gibbula magus; assembly: GCA_936450465.1. NCBI lineage: Eukaryota > Metazoa > Mollusca > Gastropoda > Trochida > Trochidae > Gibbula > Gibbula magus. Next base: position 58,857,954 of record OW388294.1, read on the forward strand.
ATGTTGAGCTTTGGATTAATTTAAACATTTAGAAAATCAAATTGGAGTTCAAGTTAACTTCAAATATATCTTACAGCTGGCAGACAGGAAATCCAGAAAGGTCAATCTGATAACTGCAAATGGTGTAATTCATTCAGTAGATAATTATAACTAAATCATGGATGGAATCTGAATGAATTTACCTTCCTTTCATCACAGATTTACATGATAACTTCACTTAGAGTAAAAGCTATTTTAGACTTGAATGTTGCTAAACTTACTGCAAGATGTTTTTCATTTGGAATATTTACAGATTCTTGAAACTTCTCTTGACATAGGAAACCAGACTGAAGCAATTAGGATGTAGTTTTAAAGTTAAACTTCCTGATGAACATTACAAACACCTGTGTTTGATGAACAGGTACAGAAGATATATCAATATAAAACATGTACATGATCAAAACTTGGTAATATTGTGCCTCATTATAAGAAGAGTTTTCTTTTCAAAATAGTTTCCTCCATTTATCTTCCTTGTCTTCTTTGTCTTCCTCAAGTGACAAAACAAAAACATTCCCAGACATCTTTGCAAAACAAGTTTTATTATCAGTACCAAACTCCTTTAGAGCATATGTATTTTAGTACTTACATGTTCATTATACATCTCAGAGGTCAAACCTAAAATAATACAACAATCTGTGAAATGTATGAAGTAAATAACTGAATAAAAACTGTACATGAAAACAAATCACTTATATCTTTTAGAATTTTGATAATGATACAACATTAACAGGAAACAAACAAAGTGCATTTAATGTTTCATATTTGTAAGAAACTGAAATACACTGAAAGGGTTTGAAGGTAACTATTTATACTAAATATACCTATGCAGCTGAGCTGATAATTATACTACCGTTACATAAATGCATATTATACACCAATACACATTTACAACATAAACTATGTACATAGTAGGTATGTTAGATTACGGTATATAATAGCTCACAGAGTCTCTGACACCTGCATCATCAGAAAGTCAAGGCAGACTTTACAGATGTCTTCTTGTGTTTCTGTGTTCATCGCTCAACAAGGGTTGCTTTGTGAGACAGACTCATCCATAGTTAAAAGTAATTTGACAGTTGCAATGGCAGTAATACACACACAATGATTATTTGGTAGACTGAGGCTACATGCTTATTGGATGATATTCATGCAGTAAGTTGATTTGAGCTCTCACACACTCTGAAGGTGTGTTAAAACCATGACAAGACCATGAACATACTTTATATCTGAGTTCAAGGGAATTGAAGACAAAAAGAGTCTCACATTCCAAAGCCTGGAAGACTGGAGGAAATATCACCCCTTATGCTTCTCTTAGAAGTTGAACGGTGGAACACAGGTACAATATGAATTTCTGGACATCGGAGTCAATTGTGGACTGCGAGTTCAAGTTCAAATGATTTTAACCATTGATTTCTACTTATAAACTTTTAGATAACAAATCTAATATTAGAACTTACCATCTCTCTTTTCTCTTCTCTTCTATTGAAAATTATACATCAGATTATAGACTCTACTCCCTATTTCTCACAGATCAACTTCTGAACAAGATGAGACATGAGGTGCAACAGAATGTTCAACAAACATAGAATTAAAACCTGCAAATGTTCAGTGGGTACAAATAGCAGGTGCTCTATGACTGGATGGGTAACTTCCTTCCCACACAACAGGAGCAGTCAGGTAGAGTCTCCTGTACAGGTTCTGCTTGGGTGATCTCTTATTGGTGCTGGACACTGTGGCAGTCTAGACTTTGTGTTCCGAATTATAACTCTTTGTTTAAAACAGAAAACTTTAAACAGCGATAAACGTCAAAACTATCATCACACAATGATGTATCAATTTAAGGCCTGCTGAACCCCAACATTAATTGTAAAGCTGTTGTCTATAGACAATGCTTCATTGATCCGGAATTAAGTGCAAGAAACTGACACGGCCATTATACCATAAGACTATAATAGTTGTTCATTCATTATTTATTTGAAAGAGTTATGACACCATGTAAACTAAAATTGCTTCATTCATTGAAACACAAATTTGAAGTTGGGAGGACTTGCAGTCAAAATTTCTGTTCAAACAGATATAGTGTAACCAAACTGTACCAGCTGTTCACTCATGAACCTACTTCACTGAGAGTAACAGCCCACAGACAGTCTGACGTCCAATTGTCCAGATCTACTCTCTTATTGATCACATTCAAACACTATTGCCGTTAAACGTGACAAGAAATAGTTTTTATAACATTCACTGCTAAAAAATTTCCAACTGATTGTCTGATCAATGAAGTACGTATACGTCTTGGTGAAAATCACTGGTTTTGATTTACTATGATGACTCAACTAAACTGTCATATTGATCTTACATTAAAATAGATATTCTACTGAATCTGTCTTTATATAATACTGTTGTTTCAATGTCCATAAGACCCCATTTTTATCTTCATAAAAAGAAGACTGAGAATATTTATCATTTATTTACAGTAATCTGAGAATAACACATTGTTCAAGTAACAACATAAGCCTAAGGATATATTTTCACTCACAACACTACATGCTAAGCTTAGAGGCAGACTCCAACTTCCTCACCAGATAATTCCAACCATAACAAATGACAGACACGGAGGACATGAGAGGATTATATCTACAATAACCAACATGTATTACTGGTCAGCGCAATGGCAAGATGGCCTGGAGATAAGATTTACATTCATTATATCCAAGTTCTCAATCTTCTACATCCCTTTATGAGTCTCAATCAAGAGGTTGTTCACTTCTTGTGATGTACAAGAATGTGCTCTAGGTTTAACGATAATTAGTTTACTAATGAGACAAGTTTCAAGTCTCCTACAGCTCACCTTCTCAGTCCATTATTACCGGTACTCAAAAGCAACCATCTCATAGCTTCATTCACAAGTACTCTTACTTCAGAACGGTCTCCATCTCTTCTTACAAGATAAGTGTGCATTGGTTTCCTTTATTTTTACAATGGTAACAAAGATGATACATATCAAACAGCAGAACATTCTACACTTAACTGCAGATAAAGTCTTGATCTTCGACCCATACAGCTATGAAGTACTGATCGAGTGAAGCACTACTTAATACATAGAGAATTTCAATGGTCACCAACCTCGGAAAGTTAGAGTGTCTAAGGGTATCCAAAATTCTTTCTCAACATTGTGAATATTTCAGCGACATTTAAAATGTTTAAAAATTCTTATAATATTGTGATAGAGAGCATGAAATGCATTTCATTTATCTAATATTTCCCAAAAATATAGTATGAAAGCCAGACTTTCCATAGTTAAGGATTGACCACACAGGTTGACACCTTTGTGCCAAAATGAATGAAAAGAGCAATTTTTAATGTATCTGCTCAAACACCATAATTTGTCCCACAAGAAACAGGTTCACAATGTTGGTGACATCTAGAGAAAACTTGACATGTATAGACAAACATGGACACAACCATGCAGACCTACAAGTTGTTATAACAAGGGAAGAGATGCCTATAATCAAATGTAAATGTTTCTTGTCTTGACATGGACGAATGGTTATTCACCCATTGATAAATTGACTTTCAGCTACCGTATGTATGATAATTCTCTTATGAATGAGACTCCAACTGAAAATGAATACACTAATTTACCCATTAATACAATCCTCAAAATTTTCAAGAAATGTTCATGGTTGAAATTTTTTTTTTTTATCAATGTACTGTATAACTCCTTACAAATCATAAACTATGTAGAACATATGTAAATGATATTTCAAATCTTTATGCACTTCACCTTATCAACAGACAAACAATTAATATTAGAAAAATCATGTGATGGTTGAGTAAAACGAATACTGCAATAGTTTTGTAATTTGAATTTTTTTGAAAGGGTAATATGAATATAAACGTATCACAACTTGGTGGAGTATATGAACGTTTGTCAGTGTAAGATACAACAATTACAGGCATGCACATCTTTCACCCTGCTGGGAACACAGACTTACAATGTAGCCAATGTGTTATATGTTTGAATAACTTTACTTACCATTTCAGAATTCTTTGGTCTCAGAGATAGACAACTTGAGTAATCCATATCAGGTACCACAAAACTGAAAGACAACATGAAATGGTTAAATATGAATCAACAACTGTTCGGATGTCTGAAATGAGTGAATTTCAACAAGAAACTGTTTGGATTCACAGCTAGCCAGATACAAATGTTTGTCTTTCCATACAAACAAAGCCAGTTTCTGGCTCTTGTAGACTATTGGTGTTGACAAACTGATTCTAATGGTTCCTCTTCATTACACTAACATCTGGCTTCAAGAAGTTCTATACAGCAACAGCATCTGAATAAACAAACCATTGTAAAGGGAGAGACCTGGGTATATGCAACTCAACTAAACTCAACTAAACACAGCTATTTTAACTATTGGGGTATGATGCAGGCCGCGTGGCAATCCTGAAATGGTTGAGGATACTTAGCGGCAAGAACTAATGCTTTAATCAATCAAAATCACATTTGTGCAATGCCTTATAATATAACTATCATGAACGCTGAAAGAAAAAAAAGTGAATGTACAATTGAAACTATAGGTGTGCCCATGCATTTCCTCTTCATTCCTCAATGTTACCATTTGTAAAACTTCCATAGATATGTCTTTTCAAAAAGAGCACGAAATGTATAAAATGTGTCCTCTAGAGAAAATAAAAACTAAGTGTTCTGCAGTATCTGAACAGTACAATTTAACATTTTACCAAGCAGTATTCTAAATTCTCCAGCTTGCCTTACCAGTTCATTAACTTTCATTTACTCTTTCATCAATGTTTTTCACCTAACTAACTCTGTTCTGGCAGAATGCATATCAATAATTACTGCCTACCCTTTGTAAGTGAGTATATATTGTGTTGCTGGCACCTCTGCAAGTGTTGGATCTGATTGCTTCACAGTGCAGGTGTCAGGTAACAAGTCCAATATTGAGCTAACATTGTTTCTATCAGAGATCAAAGAGAAGAGAGCGATCAAGCCCCTGTAAACACACAGGTAACTCATGCATCACATACCTGGGTGGATTTGATGTGCTGGTTAGAACATGTTGAACGGCTATCCTAATCAGTACTGATAGCAAATTAGCTGTCAGAGTCAATGAAGGATCGCCATGAATCTGAGCCACAATCAACCAATTGGAATGACTTGTATCGGAATCACACAATATAACTGCAGCTTCATTCCACATACAAATAAATTGTTGGTATGTAGATGCCAACATCATAACCAATACATTAATTTACACTCCATATTCTTTTCCAACAGCAAATAGGAAATTTTGTTATTTAATGCCATGTTTGAACAGATAATTATCTAATTTTCTATTCTTTAATTCCTTACAGCCAAGGATCTCATATGAGAATATATTTGCCATCAGTATCACCTGGCACCACTGACCAGACAGCATGGCCCCAGTCTAGTTGTCGGAGTACTTGACTAATCAGGACATGCAGCAAATTACTGACTGTTTTATTTAGACCCTGGGTCAAGGATCATTAGGCCTATCTCCATGAGAGGAAGCAGACAGAGAAATCTGTTCTTGTCTTATCTGGTCTCTCAAAGTCTCCAGTATTTCAAAGGTAGCTTGTCAAAATACAGTAATGGTGCGGTGTAAGATACACACATGGATTATATTCAATTCAACATGTACGCTTTGATGAAATTTCTTTTGATGGATTTTCTAATTGAGACAGGGGGCAGGGAAGGATCTATCTTAATATGTTAAAAATTATTTGGTAAAAAAAAATTCAAAGAGAACTTGTGGTTATAAAGAAAGCCTGGTGAACTGTTAAGAGAGTATAAAAAAGCAAAGTTTGTCAATGCTGACATGGTTTTTTTATGAGGTAAGAAGTTAGCTGTTATCCTGAAAATGTTACATTTAAATCTGAATCAGCTAATGGATCTGATGCAATGTCAACAACAATTTGGCAACATGAACTGTTTTAAACAAACCTCAAAGAAGAAAGGATTGCATCAGAGATAAGAGATCAGGTGTGGAGAAAATCACTTCAGGCTTGAAATTAACAATAACAAAAAGGGTTTATCTGTCAGTTTTAACTATATTTTAGCCTCCCACTTATGTATGTGTCCTTGTTATACAGCTGTCATTACATTACATCTTTCAGATTGAACTATGTTTAATGTATACCACCACTTTGCACTATATATATGCAGGAGTATATTTATTTCAGGTCAAGTTCTACCACTTCCAAAATAGACCATTGGTCTCATTCTGGGACATGGGCATATCATATAAATATGTGGATTTTATAGGAAACAAGAATATCAGTGGACAAAACCAAAGAACCTCAGAGCTCGGTGATGTACTCTCATACCTGACAAGTACTGCAGTCAGGCCCCAGTACATGGTAACCCTTAGATTTACTGAATATTAATCCTTCACAGGAAATGTGATGTTCATCATTATGCTACTCACAAGACCACATTCATTTGGATGCTTGATAATGCTTGATAAATAGACACATTTTTTGGAAACTTTGAATCAATGTTTCACAGACACAAGTCTATGACAAGAAATTTGTGTCTGTCAGTAAACAGTGTTACAAATCATGAAGCAATTGCAAGGACAACTTGTGCAGCCATTACAAGCTAGCTAGCTCAACCTATAAGAGGACAATACCACAACTTATAGCAGACATTCTGAAACCAATTGTCAATCACTCGCAATTGTTTGTACATATGCATATACTTCTCTTTTCCGAAATTAACTATACATGTTCACCAACTTCATCATAGGTTTCTTGACTAGACGCTCCTCTGCAGACTGATCATTTCGCATCCGATATTACCAAGTTCAAACCTTTCAATGTGAAAGTCTTCTCAGGGACATGTTACTTACACAACTGATAAAAAGCATTCTTTATCAGATTCTGTTGAACGTCGTTTACTTACAAGTACGGTTGCATAATTTAGAAAATGTAATAAAATTGTTGAAGATTATGTTCCATTTATAAATAAAGGCTTCTTATTACCCATATGTTAACCTTTGGATTGATATAAACACTGAAAAAATCAAATCTGAATTCAAGGTAACTTCTAATAAATCTTACAGCTGGCAGACAGGAAATCTACAAGGTCAATCTGATAACTGCAAATGTTGTAATTCATTCAGTAGATAATTATAACTTAATCATGGATGGAAGTCAAATGAATTAAATTTAGCTAACTTTCATCACTATGTATCTGATATCTGCATTTAGAACCTAAATATTTTCGAAATTAGTTTCAAAATCTTATTTAGCATTTAAAGTTATTACAGGTTTAGATGTTTACCCATGCTTTAACTAATCAGACAGAACCAATCTAAAATATGTTGCTTCAATGTTAAAAATATAACATTGAATTCACATCGGAATCATCTTTGTTACTGTTTACATCTTCTTGAATAAATCATTTAATATTTAAGGAGTTGTTTTAGGACCAAGTCTTTTGAGCATTTAGAAGTGGAATACATATAAGAAAAGAAATGTTTTCTATTATACTGATTAAGGAGTGTAAGCTGATGAGGGAGCGTAAGCTGACAAAGGAGTTTAAGCTGATGAAGGAGTGTAAGCTGATGAAGGAGCATAAGCTGACAGAGGAGCGTAAGCTGACAGAGGAATGTAAGCTGACAAAGGAGCGTAATCTGACGAAGGAGTGTAATCTGACGAAGGAGTGTAAGTTGACAGAGGAGTGTAAGCTCACGAAGGAGTGTAAGTTGACAGAGGAGTGTAAGCTGACAAAGGCGTGTAAGCTGGAAAAGGCTTGTAAGCTGACAAAGGCTTGTAAGCTGACGAATGAGTGTAAGCTGACGAAGGAGTATAAGTTGACAAAGGAGTGTAAGGTGACGAAGGAGTGTAAGCTGACAAAGGCGTGTAAGCTGACAAAGGTGTGTAAGCTGACAAAGGCGTGTAAGCTGACGAATGAGTGTAAGCTGATGAATGAGTGGAAGCTGACGAAGGAGTGTAAGTTGACAAAGGAGTGTAAGGTGACGAAGGAGTGTAAGCTCACGAAGATGTGTAAGTTGACAAAGGAGTGTAAGGTGACGAAGGAGTGTAAGCTGACAAAGGCGTGTAAGCTGACAAAGGTGTGTAAGCTGACAAAGGCGTGTAAGCTGACGAATGAGTGTAAGCTGACGAATGAGTGTAAGCTGACGAAGGAGTGTAAGCTGACAAAGGAGTGTAAGTTGACAGAGGAGTGTAAGCTCACGAAGGTGCGTAATCTGACAAAGGAGTGTAAGCTGACAAAGGCATGTAAGCTGACAAATGAATGTAAGCTTACGAAGGAGTGTCAGCTGACAAAGGTGTGTAAGCTGACGAAGGAGCGTAAGCTGACAGAGGAGTGTAAGCTGACGAAGGAGCATAAGCTGACAGAGGAGTGTAAGTTGACAAAGGAGTGTAAGTTGACAAAGGTGTGTAAGCTGACAAAGGTGTGTAAGCTGACAAAGGCGTGTAAGCTGACAAAGGCGTGTAAGCTGAAGAAGGAGTGTAAGCTGAAGAAGGAGAGTAAGCATAAGTTTATCCCAGAAATGTCCAAAATAGAGAGGATGTTATAAAAGAAAATCTTGCTTTTCTCAGAAGCTGCTGTCTCCTTTATAAGCATGATCCAACGAACTAAAACTGACACAATTTGAATTTTTCAAAATATAACCCATGAATGTTTTGAAGTTGTTCAATCAGTGCAGCTGGTATATTTGTAGGGAGAAAAGCGGTAACATTAATTTCCATAAAAACAAGTGGTTGTCACTAAGGTGACATGATCCCCCGCCGCAAATTAATACTTCAAAAGTGAAAATAATGTCAATATCAGCAAAATCGACTGTCAAACATGTCGGAAAAGTCAAAGCTCTGGCGTGACCTTGAGAATAATGTCAAGGTCACCAAAATCTAATCAGCGCTTTGTCTTTCCAAGGAGGTGCTTTGTGTAAGATATGATGGAATTCCTGAGAATGGTTCTTGAGATATCCCGCTGACAAGAATTACATGTACATTAGCACATCAAAAAATTCAAATTTCCACTGTGACCTTGAGAATAATGTCAAGGTCACCAAAATCTAATCAGCCTGTCGTCTTCCCTAGGAGGTTCTTTGTGTAAGATATGATGGAATTCCTGTGAATGGTTTTTGAGATATCCCGCTGACAAGCTTTACATGTACATTAACATGTCGAAAAATTCAAAGTTCCGTTGTGACCTTGAAAATAATGTCATGGTCACCAAAACTAATCAGCCCTTTGTCTTTCCTTGGAGAAGCTATGTGTAAAATATGAAGAGAATCCAGCGAATGGTTCTTGTGATATCCCGCTGACAAGGGTAAAATGACAAAGTCTCATCGTGACCTTGAAATGAAGGTCAAGGTTGCAAAGCTCTGTAGGAAGATTACTCTTCCCATGATGAACCCATATGCAAAATATGAAAAGAATCCAGTGAATAATATTTGAGTTATTGCATTTCGTACGGACGTACGTACGTATGGACGGACGGACGGACGCAGCCAAATACATATAATAAATGGAACTCATTGAAGCACTTACGATTGCAGCATCATTTCATTAGTCCTGCACAAGAACAAGGACAAGATGTAAACATGAGGCATGAACATCATATTAAAGGTAACATTTTTGACAGGCACAGGACAAAAGCTCGAGTTTAATGTTTAGTGGGTGCAGATAGCAGGTGCTCTATGACTGACTGGATGGATAAACTTCCTTCACACAACAGGAGCAGTCAGCCAAAGTCTCTTGAACAGGTTCTGCTTTGGTAACCTTTCTTAGCTTGGACACTTTACTTTGTTCTAAATAACAATATTGTTTGTTTAACAGAAAACTTTAAAACACCCATTAATGTCAAAATTGTCATGGAAAGTGGAGAATTCATTGGTCCTTTTCAACAGGAAAACATCCAATATAATGTTCTATAATATTCATTTAAAAGACACAGACTACAAGTTTTTTGGATAAGATTCAAGAAAAATGTGTCACAAAATATTTCTGTTTTATACCAGCCAAAGAAGGAAACTAACTAAACTGAAAATATAATTTATGAACACTGCATGTGTCTTCACATTAGTTACACATTTGAACTAAGGTTTGTCAATTGGAGCCGTACAAATGGAATAAATTAATTAAAATTATGGCAACACTAGTTAGTTACCTGTATTCACTATTTACTTTGTTATATTAACAAGGGTCATTTCAATTGTAATCAGTCAAATCTATATTCATTGAAAGATAATTTATACGTAAGTTGAAAGAATGACAAAAAGCAAAGATACATGAGGAATCTTTCCGTTTATGAAGAAATTCAAAATGACAATTAAAAACATTTTTTTATCAATAGTTGACTTGATAACATCACCTTATACCTATACATATTTCCAACAGACTGACGCCCAATTGTCTAGGTCTATTTTTCTCTTATTGGTCAGGTTCACACCCTATTACCACTAAACGTGACAAGAAATCATTTTCTTTAAGCAATCATTGGCAAAAATCCTTCCAGCTAATTGTCTGATCAATGCAGTCTCTGTGGAAATCAGTTATTTTATTTGCTTTGATGCTTTGGTCTACATTGTTTTACGTGTGATTCTAAATCATTATTTGTGCCTTAAAAAATTAATCTATGATTGGTATTTCATCTTTTGTAAAGAGCATCTTATCATCTTGTAAATGCTTTTGATGTTGAGCAAACATCACTATAATTTAAACAAATTGTCACCAGCTCTGTCCTCCTCCCATCCTTGTCCCAGACATAAGGTCATAGTGAAACAGACATCAAATCCTCCTCAGGTAATTCCAGCACTAACAAATTAGACACCTTAGCACCCTTGTAACAAGGATTATGTACAATAATCATCATGAATCGCTTGTCAGTCCAATTGTAGGATGGCCTGGAGATGAGATTTAACATTAATTGCATCTGATTCTAAAATCTTCTTAAATTTATCCCTCTCTGGGTCAGAATCAGGTTTGGCTGCTCAGTTCTTGTGATGTACAAGATAATATGTGCTCTAGGTTTAACAATAACGAGTTTACTAATGAGACAAGTTTCATGTCTCCTCCAAATAAAGTGTTCAGAGTCTCACATTCAGGGAGTAATCTGTTCTAAGTCCATCATTATCAGGGAGTAATGGTCTGCTAGCTAAATGGGAAGCGAAATCTAGGTTCGTCAGAGGGTGTTCTCATTTTAAACTTATCTTCACCTGGAAGGTTACAAGTCGAGTACTGCAGTTGAAGTGTTAATGTTCATCTACATCTGTACACAAATCTTTTGTTTTTTATTCATGTTGGACAACTTTGTGAAGTTCTGTCAAACTGAAGATCATCTTCCTACACCGCTTTCTGAGATACTGAATCAGAAACCTTCACACTATAGGCACTACGCTGTCAGTGAAAAAGTATAGATGAGTGTGAAAGCAAAATAAATTGGTGTCGACATCCAAGATGTGATCAAGTTCAACATGGTTAGTTCACCTCCTTATCTCATAAAGCATTCATTATTAACCAGTCTGGGAGGAGAAGGTTGTCTGAAAGTATTCCTTCAATTCCTTGGCAAAGCTGAGAGAAAGTCTTCATGAAATTCAGTATTTTTCACCCTGCATGTTCACTTTTTACATTGTAAATATCAGAATGTGATAAACAGACTTTCTAGTTGGGCTGACCACACAGGTTGAACAGTTAGTGTCAAAAGAGCAATCCACAATTTGTCCACTGCTCAACTAAACAGGACCCAGACATGCTGCAGACATACATGTGGTTATTAACATTGTGATGGAGATGCCATGAGAGGAGAGCCCTATAATCAAATAAAAATGCCTTTTGCCTTGACATGGACGAATGCATGGCTACTCATGTATTGTTGTCTGGACTTTCAGCTACTGCAATAATCATATATGTTCAGGACCACATTGGTTAAATATGTTTTTGATTTGTGATGAGAAATTAAAACTGAATAATTATCTTAATCTTCCACAGAATATACACTTCTTGAACATATATACAGAATATAAACTAAACAATCCAATTTTGCCAATTTTGAACCTGACAATCATCAAATTACATCCTCATCAAGACATTGATTAAATGACATTGTGCTATTGCACTAATCATTGCAAGATTCTAAAAGTTCTGGTGGTTTCGATTTCTGACAAATCAGGGAGTGGTGTGTGTCAGGGATGATGATCAAACCGGAGGAGGAATACTTGCCTGACAAAGGTGCTGATGTCACTTCAGGGATGCATTCGTATTCTTGGTGTTTGAGAAATGCCAAAAGTTACTTGTGGCAAAGTCTATCTCATGAAGGAACAAGCATATACTTTCCAAGATTTTGTTTTTTAACAATGAAGAATTTGTAATCCAGAATCTTGCTTTTCTTACGTATTCAATAAATTGGTGTCGACATCCAAGATGTGATCAAGTTCAACATGGTTAGTTCACCTCCTTATCTCATAAAGCATTCATTATTAACCAGTCTGGGAGGAGAAGGTTGTCTGAAAGTATTCCTTCAATTCCTTGGCAAAGCTGAGAGAAAGTCTTCATGAAATTCAGTATTTTTCACCCTGCATGTTCACTTTTTACATTGTAAATATCAGAATGTGATAAACAGACTTTCTAGTTGGGCTGACCACACAGGTTGAACAGTTAGTGTCAAAAGAGCAATCCACAATTTGTCCACTGCTCAACTAAACAGGACCCAGACATGCTGCAGACATACATGTGGTTATTAACATTGTGATGGAGATGCCATGAGAGGAGAGCCCTATAATCAAATAAAAATGCCTTTTGCCTTGACATGGACGAATGCATGGCTACTCATGTATTGTTGTCTGGACTTTCAGCTACTGCAATAATCATATATGTTCAGGACCACATTGGTTAAATATGTTTTTGATTTGTGATGAGAAATTAAAACTGAATAATTATCTTAATCTTCCACAGAATATACACTTCTTGAACATATATACAGAATATAAACTAAACAATCCAATTTTGCCAATTTTGAACCTGACAATCATCAAATTACATCCTCATCAAGACATTGATTAAATGACATTGTGCTATTGCACTAATCATTGCAAGATTCTAAAAGTTCTGGTGGTTTCGATTTCTGACAAATCAGGGAGTGGTGTGTGTCAGGGATGATGATCAAACCGGAGGAGGAATACTTGCCTGACAAAGGTGCTGATGTCACTTCAGGGATGCATTCGTATTCTTGGTGTTTGAGAAATGCCAAAAGTTACTTGTGGCAAAGTCTATCTCATGAAGGAACAAGCATATACTTTCCAAGATTTTGTTTTTTAACAATGAAGAATTTGTAATCCAGAATCTTGCTTTTCTTACGTATTCAATTTTAAATACCCTTCAAATCTTAAAATCTGAAATTATACAATTGTTTGAATAGATGTCAAGGTAAAGAGATCAAAAATAGAAAAATGCTTAATCATCTGTCCATGCAGTCAGTTAATTGCTAACATGTTGGAAATGTATGCAACACCATTCAGACCAGTGACATCATGATCCGACTCCTATAGACTGAATGTCTGAATAACCAAGGTAATGAATAGAATATGAATAACTGAAAAGTGACTTGATCTGTGAAGTATATGACTACATATCCATTTGAGACAGATTAAAGGGAATTAAACCATTTGGTAACGTATTACAAACACAAGGACAAGAACAGAGAGAAGCACATCAACTATCTGGTGTCACCTTCATTTCAAATAACCAAAGACTTAAGAAGAGATTACAGACATGGAGAAACCTCACTTGATGTTTCAGATAGTGTGGGTTATGGATTATTATTATTACATCTTCATTTATTAAGCTTGTGAAGCTCAAAAGGTTCAAAGAAGGTGTAGAAAAGCAATAGTTTACATAGAAAAGCTTCATAATGATTGATATATATGTAAGTTTGATATACAATTTCAAAAACAAGAAATGTTTAAATAGCTAATATGTTAAGAGGCAACAATAATGACATTACCAGACCAAACTTGTCAAAACTCAAAACAGAACATGGTATGCAAGTCTGGGGTGTTGGATAACATTCCCAGTACAGAAAGATGCTGTTTAGTTTGTTAAAAGAAATAACCTCCTCAAAGGGCTTCCTTCATCACTGAAAGTGTTTCCTTATGATCATTTCATACTCTGCAAACTATGAATAATCCCCGTTGAAAGATGTGTTTGGACTAGAGACATAAAATCCTTCAAGATGTTCACGTCTGAGTAGTTGTTTACAGACACTGGATATCATGTAAACACATAAATGATGGATGATCATTAGAAGTTTACATTTCTCAACTCATATTTGTTATAAGCAATGCAGTGCCAAACTTCTTACAAATGAAAAAGTGCGTAAAACATAACGTAAATGACATGACTTTACCAACTTCAGAACATTGCATCAAATTCAAACCCTTAAATTAAAGAAAAAATAAATTATTCAACACACAAAGAATAATGAACATGTTTTATGACTATATATACTTGATCTGGTACATATGTAAAATAGTTTTGTCCATGGATCACACTATTCAAAAAGTAGGTTTACATTTTAGTATCCCATGAAAACACATAACAGAAAAAAACAGATGAATCAAAGAGCGAGGTATATGACAAGGGTTATACATTCAGTCAACAGTTACAGACATGTGACTTTCAGAGAACAAACTATAGTGTCAAAGAGATTTAAAGTGGTCTCACAATGTCATCACTCAATTATTTTCAAATAACTTTGTTAGTATATATATATACTTTCTCATATATATGTTAATTCAAACAATTTACTTGCCACTTCAGAATATTTGAATCCCATGCACAGAAACAGTAATCCATAGGGTAAAAGTGAAAATCAAGATGAAAAGGTGAATTTAAAGAAGAATCGACTGTCTGCTTGTAAGTCTAGCAAGATACAAATATTTGATTTCTAAGCAAACCTTGTTCGTCCATGTAGACTATTGGTGTTGACAAAATTATTCTAATGGTTTCTCTTCATTACATTAACACCTGGCTTCAAGTAGTTCCACAGCAACAACATCTGTATAAACAAACCATCACAAGGAATGGGGGACAAAGAAATACAAGAGGCAAAGGAAAACAATTAAGGAGAACAATTAGATTTCCAGTTAAAGTAACTCTCAATTGCATAAATATTGATCGATATGTATACTTTCAAAGAAGATATTTCATATCACTTCTGCTCAGCCATTATTAATCATGAATACAGTCATGTATTTACAACAAACATCAAATGAATATTGTAATCTGTTTTGATTTAAAACAGCTCCTCTTTGACAAAATAACACCACATCTCCCTAAGATGCAGGAAATGCTCCTTTGAACTATCACTTTGCCCCCCACTCCCCGACCAGACAACATGGGTCTCTAATTGTTAAAGTACTTGACTTATCAGGACATACGACCATAACACTGATTGTTTTATCAGAAACAATTGTGCCAGCCAGGGTCACCCAGGGTCCATGATCAGTAAGCCTGTCTACAAGAGAGGAAGCAGATAGAGAGATGTCTTAGATCCTATTCTTTTTCTGCTCGTCTAATCTAGTCTCTCAAAGGTGGCTGAATTACATGTCAAATATAGTAAGGACAGACTGGTGTGGTTCACACTTGGGCTATTTTAGTTCCCATGTTTGCTTTGAAGAGCTTTGTGTTGATAGATTTTTAAAATTGAAATGGGGTGAAGATAGAATCTTGTGATAATTTGACCAAAGAAGAACTTCAATGACATGTTGTTTTACTGTTATCATTCATAGCATATACGATAAAGGCAAGGCTTGTGAATGATGACATGTTGTTTTACTGTTATCATTCATAGCATATAAGATAAAGGCAAGGCTTGTGAATGATGACATGTTGTTTTACTGTTATCATTCATAGCATATAAGATAAAGGCAAGGCTTGTGAATGATGACATTTTGTGTTACTGTTATCATTCATAGCATATAAGATAAAGGTAAGGCTTGTGAATGATGACATGTTGTTTTACTGTTATCATTCATAGCATATAAGATAAAGGCAAGGCTTGTGAATGATGACATGTTGTTTTACTGTTATCATTCATAGCATATAAGATAAAGGCAAGGCTTGTGAATGATGACATGTTGTTTTACTTTTATACTTCTCGAAAAGAGAAGTCATTCCGCAACTGACAACCCGAGCTTCCCTGACGTAGTAGTATATTTTCCGCGGCCGGTGCTACACGTCGCCTAGGAAATCAGAAAATGATCCATTTGACATAATGCGTCGGCAAAATCGGCGCAATGTCAGAAGCCGTCGGCGCTGTCGGCGCTTGCGGCACAGTCGTCCTAGATTTGCCAGGAGTTTCTGAAACTGGCAAATGAAAGTCCATGAAGCTCACATTCATTATCTCTGTATGTTTATTGTGTCTAATCACATGTTATATCTTGCATACATCAGATTTTCAATCATTTGCAGCTTAAAGGATGCTGCGTGGACACAGGGCCATGCTGCGATGGCCTAGGGCTATGCCCCAACGTAATAGGACACGCAGCTTTGAAGCCGTTTCAAGCGACGACGACTTCATCAACGAGATCCATGCTGATGAAGTCTCTGATATGGAGTCAACTGATGACAGTGATGGCAGCAGTGATTTAGACAGTGATGATGCATATGATCGGGACACTGTCATAGATACTGAACATGGTGACGAGAGTGACAATGGGACAATCACAGATGGTCTGAGTGATATAGAGACAGCGATTGCCAGAAACATTCTAGCCGCCAGTAATTCCACCGAAGAAGACTTTAGTGGTTTTGAGGAGGAGTTTGCCGACATACCACAATATAATCAAGATAATACACAGACGTTTGATGAGTGGGTGGATGGTCCGCGGCCACGTGTAAATTTGCCTTTCACTGGTCAAACTGGGTTGCGCCAGTTCATAGAACTTCCTGAGAACCCCCAACCTATTGACTTTTTCAATTTGTTTTTACATAAAGATGACTATCAGGATATGGCAACGGAAACCAATAGATATTTCATACAAGCAACTGAAGACAAAATTCCAAGACCCCGTTCAAGAATGCAACAGTGGCAATTAAGACACAAATGCAGAAGAGATGAAGGTATTTGTAGCCATGACAATAGCCATGTCATTAGTTGTGCAGAGAAACTTTGCTGAGTACTGGTCAACAAGTGACGTTACCTCAACGCCTTTCTTCTCCAAGTGCATGCCCCGAGACAAGTTTTGGCTTCTTATCACCTACCTACATTTGTCTGACAACAAGAAGATGCCAGGTCGCAACACCCCAAACTTTTCACCAATAAATAAACTGGGACATTTGTATAACCGAATAGTTCACCGTTTTTCAAGAGGGTATAAACCGCATCAAAACATTTCAGTCGACGAGGGCATGGTGCCCCGGAAAGGGAACTTATCTTTCAAAGTTTATCTTCCCGACAAGCCTCAGAAGTATGGGATAAAGGCTTTCATGTTGTGTGACTCGCACAACGGTTACGTTTGCAAGTTCAAACTCTACACTGGAAAAATGAATGAACCGGTTTCTGAAGGTGGCAAAACTTATGATGTAGTCATGGACTTGGTGAACGCCTACGTTAGACAGGGGCACCACATCTTTATGGACAACTATTATTCGTCCACAAATCTGAACTTAAACTTGTGGGAGCGGGGAATCGGTGCCCTTACAAAAAAAACTCCTGTTCGCAACACCATTGCAGCAGTGGTTTTACTAGACCGTTCCACAACGGCGCGACGGAAATTTCGAATTTACCATGCAAATTTTTTTTTTTGTAATCAATATTTTATTTCCGAGTCCCTGTTACAAATCAGGTCAAGGTGCCAGGGAGGGCCTTGCCTTCATGTTTAATAAAGTACAGGCATGATGGATTCGGATTTTTTGGAAACTACAGATACAACACTATCACACACATACACACATCCATACCATAGGTATAATTTGTAAATACAATGTAGACAAACAATAACAAAGAAAATGATTGAAATGAATATTAATGGTCAGATTGATACTTGCATAAAAGTGAAATCAAGATTTCTCATCAAAGAGTGAATGGTACATGAGCCACTTTTCATAGAATTTATTATGGTTGGACTTTCTGAAGAAAACTTGACGCTCTATTGAAAAGCGATTTGCTAAAATATGTTTAAAAGATTTTAAATGTATGTGGCAATCGTCCAGTTTACATTTGTAGATGTAAAATTTGGCCAGTAACAATATGAGGTCAAATACAACATCTGTTATTATATTTTCCTTAAGGCCAAACAGAACAAGTTCTGAACTAAGGTTCATGTTATGGAAATGTGAGCAATGCTCATTGAGCCAAGATAATAAAGAAGTCCAAAAGGATTTAACTTCCTGACACTCCCAGAATAAATGATTTAAAGTTTGCTTTTGGCATTTGCAAAAGTTACATGTGTCTTCAAGACAGATCTTTATTTTACAGAGATAAACATTGGTTGGTAATAGTCTGTGAAGCAAACGGTACTGAAACCATCGTAATTTTGTGTCACTGGTTGTTTTGAAAGGTTTCAGGTAAATTTTCTCCCAGAGAAGCTCTGTAGTAAATGTATCATTCCATTTATTTTGTGACCTGGGAGTAACATTTGACGAAGTGAGTGCATAGTAATAATGTTTTGAACCCTTTGAAACGGACATTATTTTCTTATAAACACACCTGTCTCCTGGTCTAGGTGGAGATGTTACGGAAACATTTGCTTTTTTAAGATAATTTTTGACACTGTGTATAATGCCGTAATACTGAGTAAATGGAACATGTAAACCATATACCTCCTCAAACTCACTGAA
Source organism: Gibbula magus (assembly GCA_936450465.1). Classification (NCBI taxonomy): domain Eukaryota; kingdom Metazoa; phylum Mollusca; class Gastropoda; order Trochida; family Trochidae; genus Gibbula; species Gibbula magus. Next base: position 58,876,851 of record OW388294.1, read on the forward strand.
AGAAATAAAATCATTTTCGCTATCAATGATATCAAAGATTTTAACAACACCTTTGTCAAACCATTTCCTACTGAAGAAGTAGTGTCTGCCAACCATGATGTTACTATTATAAAATATACTTTCTCCTAGTAATTCTTCATAACAAGTAGGAGAACATTTTGCATACAAAGAGCCATAAGATAACAAACAATCTTTCCAAAAGTCATTGTTTACTTTGTTGGCTAATACTGTTGGGAAAAGGTCTCCAAACTCATCTATATGTTTTGCATCAGGATGTTGAGAATAAAACAAATTCTTCCATTTGCATTCACTATCGACAAACAACTTTCTGATCCAAGTTATTTTCAGTGATTTGACATATGCAAAAATATCAACCATGCCTAAACCTCCTTTTTACCATGCAAATTAGCGAACGACACCATTGCAGCTAATAAGTGGCAACAACGGTTGCGCTCTCATGATTCACAACGGTTGCGCTCTCATGATTCACAACGGTTGCACTCTCATGATCGGCAATGGTTGCACTCTCATTAACGGCAATGGTTGCACTCAAATGATCCACAACGGTTTCACTTTAATGATCCACAATGGTTCCACTCCTATTAGCTACAATGGTTCCACTCCTATTAGCTACAATGGTTTTACTCTTATTATCAATAGTGGATATAATAGTTTGATTACAGAGCTTAGGTTTTTAAATTCTCAGCAGAAAGATATCCATAGGATAAAACTAATAAATATTACCTCTATAATGGAACTTCCTTGTGTTCATTCATCTGTGTATAAAATAAATACAAACACATTCTTGAACAAAGAGAATTTTATTGAGTTCTCAGTATTATAAAAAAAACATAAAGATATAACAATGAAAATATTAGTGCTTTTCATACTTTGCAAAAGAAATTCTGAATTGACAATTTTCAAGCATCAACTCATTTACAAATAGAAAACAGCTAGATACTAGTACAATGCACAGCAGTTAAATAAGAAGCAAGAATAGAAATTTATTAGTGTCAAATTTGTCAAGTTTTTTCAAAAATAATTCTCAATAGTCATTTTACAGGATTAACAACTCTTTGAAAGAATACAGAATGGCTAGATATCGGCTTTATCAATATAATACATGTCAGTTAGATAAAAAGTACTAATAAAAATTGACTAATGCAAACTACTTAAAAAATATATCTGAATACAAAATTTACAGAAAACAAAACTCATTTACAGAATGGCTACGTATAATTGGGGAAATGAACATCAGCTCAATAAAAAGCACTAAAAGCTAATGATGAAACAATTTTGAATAGTCAATTTACAGGAATCATGAGTCATTTACAAACAGTTATCACTATAAAAACAATGACAGATGATGGGAGAAGGGTCTGGTTCCGAGACTGGTCTACTGATCTTGTGCACAGCTTCTGTAAATAAAAATACAATGAGAAACTTTACAAATTCAACTTTGTCAAAGATATGCATATGGAATAAATATTGTCTATAAATCCAAATCAATTACAACATTATATCAACAAATTTATTCCTAAGTTAGAAAGGGATACTGAAAGTTATAGCATAGTTATGCAAAAGAGTTCTTTTATAAAAGCAAATAATTCAATTAACAAAATATCATATTCATATTCAATACAGTGGTCCCTCGCTATAACACGGTTCAATGTACCGCGGACTCGCTTGAAACGCGGGGTAAACAATGGATCCCAAACTTTAGATTCAATTTCTGATTTTCTACAGACAACTCAAAGATTTCTGTTAGATTTATAACTACTATTGTTATAAAATCATTGAAACATTCACGCTTATTTAAAAATCACTTTTGTCGGCATGTAATATTTTTTTATAATCATTTTGATTCACACACGTGTTTGTTGTCATTCCAGCATGAAGTAAATGTATACGTTTGAATTTGATTTTTCTTTTATTCGTTTGTTGACATTTAGTCATAATATGGAGCTACAATATTTAAATCAAGTGGATTCAATGAAAAAATCGTAAAATTCTTATCTTCGATAAAACTTTTGTTGACGATAAACTTTCTGTTTCAGCCATGTTGGCTGATAATCCGATTGGCTATTGGATACTCCGAACATCATTATGATATCGCATCAATTAAACAAAAGGCTTGCGTCAGTGTGAGGAGCTTTGCAGACGATTTTGTTATTCATTCTGTGGCTTGCCTTGTTTTTCGTGCGAGCCCTGTAGCAGCATAAATAAAAATGATTTCCTTTGTCAAACTGTCGACTGGTCATTGTTTTTCAATACACGTTTAGGGCTAGCATATGCTAAAAACGGCCTGAAACCAGCATATATAACCCAACAACTTCCTGTCTGTAAGCGTGGCTGTAGAATTCAACGTAATTTTTCATAATTGAAATAATGTAATAAAGTAGTATGTGTATGTCTAAATAACGATGTTATTACATTTTATCAAAATACTTTTACTCTCATTCAATGGTAAAATGGCTTAATTATAATGATTTGCTCAAAATTTAAAAAAAGCTTCTCATGTAATTTATAAAAAGCTATTTTGTTACTTATTTTATTACGGCTGAAAACTGATGGAAATGGCGAGCAGAGGTTGTAAAATAAACTTTTAAAATACATAAATATTCTCTATCAATTTCATTAACATTATTCAGATTTAATACGTTTTTGTTTTCCATATTCGATCTCAATATTTCTATTTACAACAAATTATTTCATTGGTGGAAATGTGACCTTCACCCCGATTACTCGTATGAAATATGTTACAACAAATCTGATTGGCTGAGAGATGAGCAAGAGCTGCAAGTAGATTCGTAGCCTAAAACTAATTCGTTTTCAACTGTAAGTTTGGCGACCAAAACTTTTATTTCAAAAGAGATTATTTTGTTCAGCATTACTCACTTTAACAATTTGCTTTTAATCTCAAATTAAACACGTGAGGGATCGAAATTTAAAAAATACGAACTTGTTTTGGATACGATTTTACTGTATGTTCGTGCAAGCAATATGGCACCACAAGATCTTTCCAACTTTCGTTTTTTTGAACGAGTTTCAAACTTTTTTAAGCTTGGCATTTCTATTGAACAATATCTTTATTTGAAAAGTAAAACAACACACAAATATTGATATATTTTATTAATACAATTGAACGACTGCTAAAAGTTTTCCGTGACTGCAAGTGAGTGAGTATCTGATCAAATCTCCTTCTCCGGTTCTCGTTTGTACCGCGGATTCTCTATACCGCGGGGTCAGATTTTTGGACCCCATACCTCGCGCTATAGCGAGGGACCACTGTAACAATAGAAATGTATCAGGATAATTCTGATTTTCTTTACATAGTTACAGACACTAAAGATATCCATTGAAGTACAATGAAATTCCAAAGTATTTTTTTCTTTCATATCTAGTTACTCACAAGATATTGTTACATGAACGACTCAATTATACAAAGCAGTTATCATCACAACTGTTAAGTGGCTCCCATTAAGAGAGATGGGATATCTCAAATACTGAACTTAAATGCACAGAAGTCAACAATCAAGCTGCATGTGTATTTAACAAAGCACTATGAGCTGATTGCAATTATACCTTAAATTACTGTCAGACTGCCCTTTTCACTATGGGATGTGTATTGCCTGGTTCAGTTCACACCTAGAATAAACAGGAAACAATAGACAACTTAACTTGGCAAATGGAAATATAATCATGAAATATCAATTTATTTTAAATTTTGTAAATAAACAGAATGAAGCAAACGGTCATTTTATTTACCTGATACATAAGAAATTGACAAAAAATATTAATTATCTAATCAATGTGTTTATCAAAAATGAACAAATTGCAAATCTGTAGAAAATGGCTTTCAATGAGAATATGATAAAGAAGAATAACTGCAGTATAAACAAGTATTTTCTTTATTTACTTCAACAAAGGATTGATAACAAGTACTCTAAGATGTCCATCATTGCAGTATAGTCATCTATCAGCTTGATTGGATGCATATTCAGAAGAAAGATTATCAATCAAGGAAGCTAATTGTCATTCTTACTGCTAAACCCACCTTCAATAGACCTTGAATATACATCAATCCAAACTTCCTGTCAGAACTTTGTGTCTACCAGGTGAATTTTCTTTCAGGTTCATTGCACTCTGAAAACACATTAACATTTTAATGATTCAAATCAATGCCTCTATCATATCTTATTACCTGATATACATATAATACTGATATTAGATTGTAGTGTTTTGAGTGTTTTAAGCTTTGAAGGTTGATTACAAATAAAAGAGTATTTATTTTAAAATAACAAGTATTTAAAAAAAAATAATGATCAATCAATTAAATAAGTACTGTGTACATAGTTTCAAAATAATGATAATTACTGTCAATGTTTTATGACAAAATAGAACATTTTACTGATAATTGCATTAAAAAACTTGATTTAACTTGAATTAAGGTCAACAAATATAATCAAATGGATAAAATAAAACATACTTTAAAAAAAAACAATTTTATTCTGAATATAAAAGACTGATAGCAAATTTATATGTAAACTTTATCTTTGCAATTAGTCAGTCTGGATACCAATCAAGAAATATCAATTAACCAAGACTATTATGAAACAAAGCTCTTAATTGTTTGTTATCTCCAATGAATTAACAAGTCTTCAGTAGCACAAAATAACAATTTAACATAGTGTATGTTTACATAACTATGCCAGCCAGAATCTGTGGTCTCACCTTGAGTAGTTACATCATTTCCTGTCCTGAGACTCAGTGGAGACGGCCTGTCTGTGTTCATTCATGGCTGACTGCATATTCATCTGTTGCATAAAACATTGTCTTCTTTAATGTTGAGCTTTCTTTAATTAAATGATGTAGATTAAAACTTTATGCCTCATTTAAATCTGTTTATACATCTGAAACAATTGAAGTAACATAATGAGTAAAAATATTAGAAAAATCTTTGTACACAGAAAGATAACAAAGTGTGAAGTGAAGCCAGTATATATTGCAGAATTAAACTCTACACAGCCTCTTCATGAATTAGAGTACATGAAATAAGATTGATGCATTTTAAATGCAGTAATTAAGTACTTGCCTTGAAATCATAAACTCTTCAACTGTTCTTCTGTGTCAGCTTTGTTGATTCCTTCCAAATACACCATTTTACACTTTCATGGTCAGCCATTTTGTTTCTGGTTGAAGTTAACAGGCACGCAGCTAATTAAGGACAAAGGCTGAAAGGCTTCTGATTGGCTAAAATTGATTGATCTGATAGTAGAGAGTAGATGTTTTGCCAAATATATCATGGTTATGACAATTGTTGATATTTTTTAGAATTAAAGCTGAACATAAATAATTTGGCAAAATATTTTTATGTATTCAAATGAAATTCTTTATTATTTATATCATAAAAAGAATAACTGAATTGAACAATCCCTGTAGTTTGCAAATAAAATACACAAAACAAAACAAATTTAGTTACAAATTAACAAAGTAAGTTAAAGTTTAGGTTATTGTTTAGCAAGTGCCATAGATGAAGTAGATAGATAATGTAACCCTTTCCATTGATCCATTAGTACCACTACCAAACCTTATACTCCTACTAGTATTTCAAGCTCTATGACCAAATTAATTTTAAAAGTTTTTCTAGAATCTTAGTGAATTTCATTTATGTTACTTTTTGTTGGTATCAGCAATCTTCTCTTCACTTGGTATTTTCATGTAAATACCTTTTAGGTATTTAAATTGAAGTCATGAAACTACTAACTGAGATCATATTTGTGGTTGTATATGTACATAGATTAAATGAGTGTGGTAAATAAACAATTAATTTAACCTTGTCACTGCCACTTATTTCAATATACAGTGTCCCCCATCCTCGTTCGTTGAATAAACAATCAAATGGGTTAATCTAATGGTATTTGTAAACTAATTGAGCTGCTGTTTAGCAATCAACTAAGATTTGGAATCTTTCCCCCCCTTTTTCATTGGACAGTTTAACTCCACCCATTTCAAGTCTCATGACCAATGGGTTTGTGGATTACACTTGTTTGTTGCTACAATTTCTCAGAAGGGTATAAACAATTTAAGTGATTTTAACTTAAAGAGAATTTAATGATTGTATGTGCTTTTAACAATTATTAAGTTCTCCATTTTGGATGTATTCAGATATATAGATGGCAATTTCATGTCAAGAAAAATTTTACTGAAATAATTTAAATTTGTGTATTTTTTATTTAATATTTTAATTGATTTATTCTTAAATATTTAATTGATTTATTCTTAATGATAGTTACTCTTTTGATATATATTCAATGTAACTAAGATCATTTTAAATGAGGAAAATGAATGTTTTAATCAACCACATATATATTGAAATGGAATCAATGTTTACCGGTATATGTCAACTGTAAATTATTTATCAATTACGGTATGAGGTTGTATTCATGTGATATATTTATTTCAGAAATTGTTCTCTATAATCTTTTCTGCTGTACACTGTGGAAGTGTCACCAATGTTAATCATAGGTTATATACTTCTACATGGTAATTGATTTAATCAGTGTTATAAATAAATAGGATCAGGAAATTGATAATAAATAATAAAGAGGATGTTAACTAGGCATACCTTTTAAAACTTTTAAACTACTAAATTTCAACTTGTCACAACATTAATTCACCCTGTATACAGTGTCCCTCTTCCATCCTCGTTCATTGAATAAACAAACAAACAGGTCCATCTAATGGTATTTGTAAAGAAATTAGCTACTGTTTAGCAATCAAGTAAGTGTCTTTAAAACTGTAGATTTGGAATCTTTCCCCTTTTTTCATTGGACAGTTATCACACTTAAGCTCCACCCATTTCAAATCTCGTGACCAATGGGTTTGTGTATTACACTTTACTTGTTATTAACATTTCTCAGTAAGATTTTAGTGATTGTTTTTTTTTATTTAAAACCTTTTTTTTTAGTGATTGTGACTTTAAAAACTCTAATCTTTGTTTTTTAACAATTATCAATCATAAGTTCTCCACTTTGGGAACTATTTTGATAGATGGCAATTGCATGTCAAGGAAAATTAAACTGAAATTATTATGATTTTTGTCAAAAATGTAAATTGCTTTTAAAAATTTAATAACTTGTACCTGATTGTTGTTCAAGTTGTATATTTAACTGATTTGATTTTAAAGTTGGTTGAATGATGTTCATTACTCTTTTGATATGTAATTCAGTTGAATTTATATAATTTTTAATGAAGAAAATGGATGAATATAAAATTACATATTTATTGAAAAGAAAGAAGTGAGTCGAGTTTTTTTTATCTTTGATTATCATATTCTCAGCAACAATTTAAACTTCCAAAGCCTTCATGCTTAAATCAGTCAGAATACTAGGACTGCGACGACTGTACTTAGGTCTTTAGACTTCCAGTTTGACCTTTGGATCTATGTTTGATTGAAGAATGTCAATGATGTTGTTCTATAAAAATAGAGCCATGGGCTCTGTAGCTCATCAGGATTTCATTGATTTACTATCTAAAGTTGAATATTTAAGTTATTTAAGTTATTGTTTACAAGCAAAAGATAGGTTCTTAGATCATGACCACTGTGACCCCATTTGGGGTCCAGTGTCACATAATCTACAATTTAGAATCCCCATTGGCCAAGGAGTCTGCACACAACTTTTCAGCTCTCTAGACCTTTTGGAACTGGAGAAGAAGATAAAAGTAGGTTTTTAAGGCTGTGACCCCTGTGACCCCATTTGGGGTCACTTGGTCACGAAATCTACAATTAAGAATCCCCATTGGCCAAGGAGTCTGCACACAACTTTTCAGCTCTCTAGACCTTTTGGAACTGGAAAAGAAGATGAAAATAGGTTTTTAAGGATGTGACTCCGGTGACCCCATTTGCGGTCACGGGGTCACGAAATCTACAATTTAGAATCCCCATTGGCCAAGGAGTCTGCACACAACTTTTCAGCTCTCTAGACCTTTTGGAACTCGAGAAGAAGATGAAAATAGGTTTTTAAGGATGTGACCCCTGTGACCCCATTTGGGGTCATGGGGTCACAAAATCTACAATTTAGAATCCCCATTGGCCAAGGAGTCTGCACACAACTTTTCAGCTCTCTAGACCTTTTGGAACTGAAGAAGAAGTTGAAAATAGGTTTTTAAGGATGTGACCCCTGTGACCCCATTTGGGGTCACGGGGTCACGAAATCTACAATTAAGAATCCCCATTGGCCAAGGAGTCTGCACACAACTTTTCAGCTCTCTAGACCTTTTGGAACTGGAAAAGAAGATGAAAATAGGTTTTTAAGGATGTGACCCGGGTGACCCCATTTGCGGTCACGGGGTCACGAAATCTACAATTTAAAATCCCCATTGGTCAAGGAGTCTGCACACAACTTTTCAGCTCTCTAGACCTTGTGGAACTGGAGAAGAAGATGAAAATAAGTTTTTAAGGATGTGACCCCGGTGACCCCATTTGGGGTCACAGGGTCACGAAATCTACAATTTAGAATCCCCATTGGCCAAGGAGTCTGCACACAACTTTTCAGCTCTCTAGACCTTTTGGAACTGGAGAAGAAGATGAAAATAAGTTTTTAAGGATGTGACCCCGGTGACCCCATTTGGGGTCACAGGGTCACGAAATCTACAATTTAGAATCCCCATTGGTCAAGGAGTCTGCACACAACTTTTCAGCTCTCTAGACCTTTTGGAACGCGAGAAGAAGATGAAAATAGGTTTTTAAGGATGTGACCCCTGTGACCCCATTTGGGGTCATGGGGTCACGAAATCTACAATTTAGAATCCCCATTTGCCAAGGAGTCTGTACACAACTTTTCAGCTCTCTAGACCTTTTGGAACTGGAGAAGAAGTTGAAAATAGGTTTTTAAGGATGTGACCCATGAAACCCCATTTGGGGTCATGGGGTCACGAAATCTACAATTTAGAATCCCCACTGGCCAAGGAGTCTGCACACAACTTTTCAGCTCTCTAGACCTTTTGGAACTGAAGAAGAAGTTGAAAATAGGTTTTTAAGGATGTGACCCATGAAACCCCATTTGGGGTCATGGGGTACCGAAATCTACAATTTAGAATCCCCATTGGCCAAGGAGTCTGCACACAACTTTTCAGCTCTCTAGACCTTTTGGAACTGGAGAAGAAGATGAAAATAAGTTTTTAAGGATGTGACCCCGGTGACCCCATTTGGGGTCACAGGGTCACGAAATCTACAATTTAGAATCCCCATTGGCCAAGGAGTCTGCACACAACTTTTCAGCTCTCTAGACCTTTTGAAACTGGAGAAGAAGATGAAAATAAGTTTTTAAGGATGTGACCCCGGTGACCCCATTTGGGGTCACAGGGTCACGAAATCTACAATTTAGAATCCCCATTGGCCAAGGAGTCTGCACACAACTTTTCAGCTCTCTAGACCTTTTGAAACTGGAGAAGAAGATGAAAATAAGTTTTTAAGGATGTGACCCCTGTGACCCCATTTGGGGTCATGGGGTCACGAAATCTACAATTTAGAATCCCCATTGGCCAAGGAGTCTGCACACAACTTTTCAGCTCTCTAGACCTTTTGGAACTGAAGAAGAAGATGAAAATAGGTTTTTAAGGATGTGACCCCTGTGACCCCATTTGGGGTCATGGGGTCACGAAATCTACAATTTAGAATCCCCATTGGCCAAGGAGTCTGCACATAAAATTTCAGCTCTGTGGAATCATTGGTTCTGGAGAAGAAGTCGAAAAAGCGAAAAGTTTACGGATGGACGGATGGACGGATGGACGGATGGACGGATGGACGGATGGACGGATGGACGGACGCCGGACACCATGCCATGCCATAAGCCCATCGGGCCTTTCAGGCCTGATGAGCTAAAAATTACAATATGAAACATGAACCTCTCATTCCAACAAAACTTTGAAAATTCAGAAATTTTATTGTAAATCAAAATAGCAAGAAAACCATGTGACATACGTACACAATAGCTGATTGACATTCTTGCTCCTATATGTATTTGGCATCTTTCCAAAAAGTTTAAAGTCTCTATGTCAAATTTGAAAATTTTCCCAATGAAAAACAATTGAAACCCTTATTTTCTATCATTCTTCATCCTTGATTGTGACCGGAATTGACTGTTTGCATGTGATTGTATTATTGATAACATATTTGTCTAGCAGCCCTGAACAAAAATCATGCAATTGTGTGTCTAGGTTTTGGAATTATTGCCACTTGAAAAAGGTACAATGAATAAAGTCACCCAACTTTGAAAGGGTACTTTGCAAAAAGTATAAGGGTAATCAAAAAACACACCATGAAGTCACCAATGCTTCAGCTGTAGAAATATTAAAATTCCAGCCTTGAGATGCTAATATCTTTAGAGAAGAAGATGTCCATGGGGTCGGAAAATCTTGTGTCAAAGTGTCAAAAATAAGTATGGCACCTGTGACCACCTACGAATTCGCAATAATTTGCTTTTTTGTTCGCATTGCCATTGCGCATCTTTTGAAATAAGTTGTAAGTCTCTAAGTGAATTTTGAAAATTTTCCGTATATCAAAATAGAAATTTAGAACCAAACTAGAACTTTAATGCAGGTAAACCAATCAAAATTCCTCTTCAATTAAGATCCTGATGAATTTTACCATCTCTGAAAGTTTAAAAAATAATCTGTCCAGCCAATCAGAAAGTGAAACACAAAATCGTACAAACAATAATAAAAAGAATCCAGACAATAACCATAGGTCTTTCAGACCTTATATATATATATCTCCTCATTACAAATAATGTATAACGCAACCATTGCTGCTATGTTTAACCTTGCTCATTAAAGCCGGACCATTGTCGTTAATAATAAGTTTACGACTATGAGATGATGGACAACGGTTTTACTCCAGCAGCAACGTTTCACTCCAAGTTGCAACACTGCCGCTATGTAGCAGAAGTATTGCAACACTGTAGATTTTTTTGTAAGGGTGCCACAGGGACGTTGAGAGCCTATTGAAAGGGCCTTCCTGATTCTGTCAAGAAGCCTAGAAAGGAACGGAAACAAGGTGACATGACAGTTTCCCACAACCATGACCTACTCGTTGTTCGCTACAAAGATAGAAAATCAGTCCTTCTCATGTCTACTGTTGAAGATAAACATCTTGAACAAACAGGGAAGAAGAACCAGGCAACAGGGAACCAGTTCTCAAGCCGCGCATTGTAACATCATAAAATAAGTACATGGGAGGTGTTGATGGGGCCGACCAGATGTTGTCGTACATGCCGTTCCGAGTGAAGTCCCTGAAGTGGTGAAAACGGGTTTGGTTTCACGTTCTCAACGTTGCCTTGTTGAACTCTTATATCATTTATACAGAATATAGCCAAGATAAACCTCTAAAAACAAGTCGGGAATACAGGTAGGCTTTGGCGCAACATATAGTAACATTTGCGGACAGGGAACAAGTTCCATCGCTGTGCAGACGTCCTCGTGGTCAGCCGAGCATGAGCGACGAGAGTGTCATTCGTCTTCATGGACGTCACTTTCCGACGAAGATTTGCGCTGTCGGAAAGAAGAAAAACATCACAAGGATGTGTGTGGTATGCTCTAATGCAAAACGTGCGATTACAGATTGTAATGTTGCTCTGTGCGCCGCACCATGCTTCAAACTGTATCACCGCCACTGACTACACCAGGGCTTACATCACTGCCGCAGACAAAGAAAGAAATGAAGAAGAAAATGAAGAAGTGGACAAATTGAAAGTAAAGAGAGCCGAAGTGTGGACAAGTATATAAACATTATAAACAGACCTTGTTAGGTCCCTACAGCTGTTCTGGCCACTACCGCAGGTAAATATGTGTGTATATTTGCACATAAATGCAATGTAATTTTATTGTGATATATGTCATTGCAAATAAAATATTTTTTATTTTGTCAAAGAGACAGAGAAAGTAAATGCGAGCTTTCATTGGAAGTTCAGCCAGAACCGCATCATAAATACCACCCATAAATGCTGAACCGGGTGGCCAAATTTCATAAAACTTACATCCTCCTAAAGAGGAAAGATTTGGCTCTGATTCCATGTAAAATTTACACATGCGCACAAAAAACTCAAGTTGCGGCACGTGCCGTAAGATGCGCGATACTCAAAAAGTTGCCTCAAAGTACTGGGGGTACCTTCCTTTCGCACACTATAGCTTCCGAACTTAGTTGCAAATTTTTTTTCTTTTTACATCATCGTAAAGAAGAAAAAATTGTCTTTAATTCCATGTACCATTTGTATATGCGCAGCGAAAAATAAAGATGCAGCAAGTGATGGTTATGTTGTTTGACCTTTCCAATAAATGCTAACCTCGAACCATAACTGATGAAAATATGTTGATTAGTTTGTGTGTCGTTTGGTTTAACATGCCTCTCAGAAAGGTAAAATTGTATCTTTATTTCTGTGAATAAATATGCGCATTTTATATAGAATAAAAAATAATTCTTTTCGGTTTATTGTAAAAATTAAGAAAATGCATTCAGTAGTTTAGCAGTGATATTTGTGCAAGAAGTTGTGAAAATCGCCGATTGTTTCAAAATTTATGAAGTGTAAACATGACCTTTTCTGGGCACTTGCTGTGTCCTTATTATTTTATTGATCAACATTAACGAATTTTATATGGGATTGTAGTCTATTCTTTCCCCTTTATTTTGCCATAAAATGTTTTGAAAACAACCAATTCGTTCACATGATATGAAGTGTGCGAGTAAGGCAAGTTGCCAATTTTTTTTCCCGTCCCACGAGATGTACGGGCAATGCATACCCGAGGCAATGCAAACACGTGGGTGATAATTAGCCCCCAGGGAAATAAGGCTTCGGGGCGAAGCCCGACAAAATTGGCCTTTTGTAAAGCTAATTATCGATGCGTTACGGGTCAACAATGCACACACCATTTGGTGTGATTTTTTCTCGTTATCGTGGCGAACTGCGAGATGTATATACACAAGTTTTCATGTGGCGATCCACGAACACACTTCGTCTCGCATTTCGCCTGGAGACCAAATGTAGTTATTACTGACCCGGTACATGCACTAAGTCCAACGTATGGCATCTTGCCAAGGGGTAAAACATTTTTCTCTATGAGCCTCCCGGACCAATACGGGACCCGCAAGTTAAGGGTTAATCTATCTAGCTGTTATAATTCATAACTCATTGTTTATAAATAGACTCACAGGCAAAAGAAACGCTACCAGGTATTTTAATCTAGATTGAAGAATAAATAAAGAAGTCAGATTAAAAAAATAAAATGTTTATTCAAAAAGAACATGTGCCGATATCATATTCATAAAAAATGCAACCAATCAGCATCCTGTATCAACATCACAGTCTCCGATATTCGTCCGGGGGTCAAAAAGTCCAAGTTCACAGTTATGACTGATCCCGGTGCAGGGAAATCCAGGCTCAATGTAACGAAAACAGTTCACACTAATAACGTGTATGGCCTCCCCTTGCCATGATACACGCAGTGACCCTCCGACGCATGGAGAAAATCAAACGCCTGACGTCATTACGTGAAATGTGCTGCCGTTCATTTTGGAGAGCTTGGACAAGTTGCAGGCGGTTATGTGGAGGTGGTCGTCGTGGTACGATGATCCATAGCGTCCCAAAGATGTTCGATCGGTGACATGTCAGGCAAGCATACTGGCCACAGCAAAATGTCAATGTTGTTTTTAGCAAGAAAGTGTTGAGTAACTCAAGCTGTGTGCGGTCTGGCATTGTCTTGTTGAAAGATCACACCTTGTGCCTGTTGTCGAATAAAGGGACAGACGATGGGACGGAGAATGTCATTGACATAACGCTGAGCTGTTAGATTTCCATTCACGCTAACCAGTGGCATCTTTTCCTCACCCAGTATGCCTCCCGAAACCATGACACTTCCTCCCCCGTAGGGCACCACTTCCTGAACGCAACATGCAGCTGTTCTCTCTCCCCGACGGCATACTCTTCCATCTGCTTTGAAGAGACAGAACCGACTTTCGTCAGAGAAAAGCACCCTCTGCCACTGACGTGGCTGCCAATGTAACACCGTCCTTGCCCATCTCAGTCCTCGTTGGCGATGTTCGGCTGTCAACCGCTGTCCTCGGAACGGTCTGTATGCCCTGATGCCATGGGACCTTAGATGTCTGGAGACTGTGCGTCTGCTTACCCGGTGGCCCAGGGCATTTGACGCCGATGACGTCACAGTCAAGACGCGGTTCCTGAGGAGTAATGTGCGCAGGTATCGGTCCTCCTTGTTGGTTGTGACTGTTGGTCGGCCTGATCTTGGCTTGTCTGAGGTCTGTCCGGAATGACGATAACGCTGCATTAGTCATGTGACAGTTGTGCAGTGACTGCCAAACGTTCTTGCAACATAGGTGTGGTTGGCTCCCATTTCAATCATCCCGATTTCTCGCTCACGTTCTTGTACAGTTAACCTTGCCATTCTTCAAATGTTTTTTTTTACAAAGTGGGTGTCTAACAACCAATTAACATTGGTTTTATACCCGTCGGGCATGGGTCTTGTTTGCTTTGCATGAAAAAGGCGAAAACCACAAGTTGGGAAAATCATGTGTTTGATACCACAGTTCAATAAGAAACAATCATTGTTGTGATTGGGCGATGTGTTTTCATGTGGTTGGGTTTGAATCTGAGTTTGATTTTTTTCGTAATTTCAAATCTAAAGTGGTAGCATTTCTTTTGCCCGTGAGTTTATGCATTGAAAGATTGACTAGAAAGCAAATATACATGAGGCATCTGTCCCTTTCATGAAGAGATCAGAACTACATGCATTAAAACATTTCTTATCAATAGGTGATACACAATACTAACATTGATCCTTGCACCCTAAATACAGTCTGACGTCCAATTGTCCAGGTCTATTATGTTATTGATCAGAATCACACCCTATTACCATTAAACGTGACAAGAAATCGTTTTCTTTAAGCAATCACTGGCAAAAATCCTTCCAACTAATTGTCTGATCAATACAGTCTCTGTGGAAATCATTTATTTTATTTGCTTTAGTCTACATCATTTTACTATTCAAAATCATTATTTGCATAAGAGCATCTTATTCATTCGATTTATTTCTGTTACGGTAAGTTACTTGATCATATAATTTTTAGTTTAGGTTTACAATCTACGTTATTGGTGTTTTATTATTATCTTTCTACTTAATACATGTACTTTTAATTAATATTTCTTTCATTATATATATGTTTTACCATATAATACAATCAATATGCTTTTATAATATATATTAGTTGACATCTTGGACAGCTGCAAATTGCTTCTGTGTAAGTCTTTTAGATGTTGAACAAACAACACTTTACAATCCAAAAATAACATATTGTCATCAACTCTGTCCTACCATCCTTGTCCCAGACATAAGGTCAGAGTGAAACAGACATCAAATCCTCCTCAGGTAATTCCAGCACTAACAAATTAGACACCTTAGCACCCTGGTAACAAGGATTATGAACATATTGTTATGTGCTGTTTATCATTATGAGGTAATTATAAGACCGTAAAATTAAATTTCAAGTATTTCCAGAAAATCAAATGCAATTTTCAAAATTAAATTGTTGACATGCACTGTCCCATCAGCACCAAGCAAAGTACCTGAAAATGAGGTCTAAAGCAGAATAAATTGGTGTTGACATCTAAGATGTGATGAAGTTCAACATGGTTAGTTCACCTCCTTATCTCATAAAGCATTCATTAATAACCAGTCTGGAGGGAATGGGGATGTCATTCTTTGTCAATACAAGTGTAGAAGCAAGCACAGCTCACATACACCCGCTTCCATATATAGTTCGACATAATTGAAAATAGGAAAACCACATCTATTGGAATGACTAACCTGTGTGTAAAGTTGAATGAATATGGAATGTACAGTCCAGAGGTAACTGTTAAGTCATGTTTCCATGGAAACCGCAAAAAATAAAATTTAATGATAGGTCTAACCCTCAAAAGGCACATCTAGTCCCCATGGTTGTCATGTGTAGCAAGTTTGATGTAGCTAGCATGCTTAGTTTGGGAGATAAGTTCCACACAAAATTACTTCCTTACAGAATCCGTTTAAACATGAAAAGGCACAACTAGAGATCATGGCTAACAGGTGTAGCAAGTCTGGTGAAGCTAGCATGTATAGTTCGAGAGATATGCTCTGCACAAAGTTTTGTGACAGACGGACAGACAGACTGATGGACAGAATGAATGCTATATACCCTCGCTTACACTGTAAGGCGGGAGTTTAATAATGGTTATATTCAGCTGTACAGCTAGAGTAACTCCTTACCTAATTTGTTGCATTATCAAAATGAGTGTAAGTGAGCATGCCAGTTTGGCATGCCATGGGAGTTTAATAATGGTTATATTCAGCTGTACAGCTAGAGTAACTCCTTACCTAATTTGTTGCATTATCAAAATGAGTGTAAGTGAGCATGCAAGGCTCACCACTTCCAACATCAAATAAGCAGACAAAGTCGGCTACATCCCCCGCCAAGTGGAAAAACACCTTTAAGTTGTGATTTCATGGAAACGAGGAAAAATAAAAATGTGAAGAAGTTGAAAAAACCACATCTACATCTACACAAAAAGCACATCTACACATGACGACTGTTCCATACACCAAGTTTCGTTGCGCTATGCCTTATGATTTTTTAAATCTGCTCCGGAGACGAAAGCCCATTGTGTGTGTTTCCATGGAAGCGGCTAAACAGCTAAAAATCAAAATCCAAAGAAGTTGAAAATACTAAAAGGCACATCTACACTTGTTGATTGTTACACACACCAAGTTTCGTTGAGCTATGCCGTTTTTGAGAACTACTCCGGAAACGATTTCGGGATGGACTGACGGAGCCCATTTCAATATCCCCCCAACAAAGTTGGCGGGGGATAAATATACCAGAATATACGGCCGTGAATTCGAGTCACAGTCAGATGTTATGGATATATAATATTATCACAATATACTGTATTGACACTGTATGTAGATCAGCCTGAAAGCAGAATAAATTGGTGTTGACATCCAAGATGTGATGAAGTTCAACATGGTTAGGTCACCTCCTTATCTCATTGAGCATTCATTAATAACCAGTCTGGAGGGAATGGGGATATGTCTCGAAGACAGAATAAACCAAAAGTACTTCTCGAACATTTCAGCAGTAGACTATGACAGCCATGTATTAGTGTAAACTAGCAAACCATGACGAAATGACCAACAATAATGATTTTGTCAATACCTTGCTGAAACACTATAATTTGTCCAACTCCAGGACAATAGGTAAACTACCTCTAGTGGCCATGCAGGGCCAAAGAGAGACTAAGCTGGAGCAAAAACAGAAATAATGTTAAAATTGGGAAGTGATATTCATCCAAATTGTGGCCAAGATACCAACATATTATCAATCTTAAATGGAGAAATTAGTATACAACATAATATGGGAATTTAGGAAGGCAGGGTTTTGGTGGGTTTTAGGAGAAGTTTCAAGAACTTCCTGTTCCCAAAGGGCTTAGAGATTTACAAGTTGCTATTGTTCTGTTTGTCTACCCTTTTGTAATAAAATATCTTTGTAACTGTTAATTTTTTTCTCTGTGCTATTTCTTAATAAAGTTTATGCCACTTAAGAACAGCGTGCTGAGTTTTAGGTAGCGGGCAAGTCAAGCAGACATACCCTATCAGACAAAAGTACAAATCAAGCAGCCTAAAGAGGTTGGTTTTACATATTGTGTCTATATACAACTTAAAGTCACTTGGCGTTTGCAAGTTCCTGAGAACCATACCTTTTACACTTTCCTGTGAATTTCAGATGTTCAGATTGTTGCAGTTTTTTTTACACAGAATTCAGGGGGAATTGTCATCTTCTGAAATGTGTATCAGTTGGTGTTTTACAACTTATCTAACGTATGTATAATATAAATCTATACATATAAACCTATATGCATGTATTTCTTCAGATAACATATAGAACTCCTAAAGGTGGTCTTTAAATCAACATCAATCAATGTTGAATTTGCTAATTCCCAACCTGACAATCATCAAATTATCCGCTCATCAAGACATTGATTATGTGACACTGTGCTTTTACACAAATTATCGTAAGATTCTCCAAGTTCAGCAAGTTTCGATTTCTGACAATTCAGGGAATGGTGCTATGTCCAGGATCATTATCAGTGCACTGGCATAGTATTCTCTGATGCCACAAGAGATAAATAAATGAAAGAGGCAAAATGGAGTGGCTACTTAAATGAAAAACACCAACAACTATATTCTCAATTTATACACTCTAAAAGCATTGAAGTGGTAGTTGTGGATGTAAAATATTTTGGACTTGCAAATACACTGGACACAGCTTAAATATTAATTGTTCAGGGGTGGATACAGCTTTTTGAGTTGGGGGGCGTGCACTAATGCGAGGGGGGTGGGGGTACATGATGTAAAATGCTACTTCATATTTTTTACTATACTTTGACCTCTGGATCCGCCGATGTTTTTTTATGATACTTTTTAGGAATGATTCATATATATAATTATGTATTGTTTTGGATGACAAATATTATGTTAACCTAAAAGAGTCATGCATACTTCCATAAACGTTTACATTGATCATCAGTTATTGGTTACCAAACTTAATATCAAACTTCTAAAGGACTAACAAATTCCATACAAAATAATAAATTGTGTTCACAATAAAATGGCCGCCATGCAATTTTTGCTTTATACGCAACATAGTTTTTACCACTACAGATAATTGGTTTGTGTAATAAGATGTTTTACCCTCTAAAGTTAATTTAAATGATATAAACTATCATTATAAATGGGAAATTTGAAAAAATAAATTTTGCAAAAAACGTGCTACTGCCCCTTTAATTTCAGTCTAAAGCCAGGGCTATAAACAACTGTTTCCCTCTAAATATTGGGCATGGCTGCTTTCTTGCTGAATATAACCATTCTAATGACAAACTAGTTTAAACACCTAATTCACATCGAGGTGAGATCATTTAATTAATTTCATCAATAAATGAGTGTGACATATCTCCCCCTTGACGTTTGGTTTCAACTGTCCTACTGTATCATATTACAACTACAATCCTTTTAACAAAATTACAAGACGTTTTGTTACCATCGGTAGTCAGGCGATACCTTCGTGGTCCTGATGAAATATGCAACTTTTCTTGTGACTTGGATTTGAAAACAACTTGTATTGGACACACAAACACGTTTCTTGTCCAGCTTCACAATTTAATCTCCTTTGATCTCTGTATAGAGCAACATGTTACTGCAATCGATTTAAATAGAACGAAAACAAATTTCAGATAAACAAACAGATTGGTTCCTCCACCAAGACTATCTGTTTCATTCCATCTGAATACAAGGACGACAAAGCTCATTGTGTTCCATGCAATTATCATCTTGAGTTTGTGTATGTTCATTTTGTTGTATCAAACATATTTTCAATCAAGAAAATTCCAATTCACTATAAAAACCATTTATGTAATTTCAGTCCAATTACATCCCCTCTCAGCTTGTGTACATGAAAACCTTAGATAAATAGGAATATCAAAGAATTGTAGAAGAAATTCTTTCAATGAAATAGATATTTCACAAATTCACTCATAGCGCTGATAAATAATACAGTAACTTCTAATTTGGTATCACTTTGCAAAATTGTCTAATTTGTGTGCTTCATGCTAATGATATATTCAACCAATCACATTAACTTTATTATTTTTCAATTCTTACTGTTATAAATTTTCTCCTCTATCACCTAACGGCTCTAGTCTGGCAGAATGCATATCAATAATTACTGCCTGCCCTTTGTAAGTGAGTATATATTGTGTTGCTGGCACCTCTGCAAGTGTTGGATCTGATTGCTTCACAGTGCAGGTGTCAGGTAACAAGTCCAATATTGAGCTAACATTGTTTCTATCAGAGATCAAAGAGAAGAGAGCGATCAAGCCCCTGTAAACACACAGGTAACTCATGCATCACACACCTGGGCAGATATGATGTGGAAATGAGTTTTTAAATAGATTTGTCAAAGCATGCAATAGATGCATGTTTGATACCAATTTCAGTAATCATTTTGACACAAAATTTTAAGAGTGGTACTGAAAGTGAGGGGTGTCTTGAGAAGAATATAATTAATTTAAGTATAACCGGACACATTTGCCTTGAAAGGATATTGCCATTCTAAAATATTCCCCCAAAATATAAACCATCAGATTCAACCAAATTCTACTTCATTATCTTTTTAAATTTTGAGGTTTTTCTTAATTGTTATTTAAGACAATGAACTATGAATTTGCGGCAACATTTGCTCTTACCCCAATTATCTATATGCCTATCAAAAACATAGGTATATAAAAATGGATTTGTGCTTTCGGTTTATATACTTTTAGCACTTCAAGCTGTCTTTTAGGATCACCATTTAAACGTTCATTCTTATCAACATTTCAAATGTTCATTCTTATCACAATTTCAAATGTTCATTCTTCATTCCTATCACTATCTCCAATGTTCATTCCTTCAGCCATTTCCAATATATTCTACCACCACAACCATCTCACATCAGGTCAGGTCATGCCCTAATCATAAACCAGAACAAGATCTGCCAATAGACACGGCAGAGGTTTCAATGTTCCTGACCGATTCCATGACCGATGAGATTCTCCCATGTTGAGAATCAGCGGATGCAGATCTCAAGTTCACATGGTGGTTATTCATGGCATGACTTCAGCTGGTACTGTACCACTTGATATATAGAACATTAATACATCAGGATCCAAGAATTAGGATCCTGTAAACTAACAGCAGATCTGGTAAATCTCATTCAAAGTCTAACCAGTTCTCATGGTGTATGAGCATTCACAAGACATTTGGTGGTCCAGCACTCAATATATAGACTCTAATCTATTCTAATCTATTTCATGACTAATCCGTGGATCAGCTAGACCATCTTTATAGAGTTGAAGGTAATGAATAGATTGGTCTTACATACACAATGATTAATTCCTACATGTACATAGACAAGATTCGCATGAGATCAGTGTTCTGGCACTTTCAGCTTACCTTCAATCACTTTCACATCGAAAGTATGGACTTAATTAGAATCAGAAATGTTCTATGTCCAGATTTCTTGACGGACTCCATGACTGATGGCTCCTTCTCATGTAAACGGGGAGTAGAAGCAGTTCTTGGGTTCTCATTGTGAGTACATTGAGACAGTAAGTACTTATAACATACCCCATATATAGAGTCTGGGAATAAGGTTAAAATAAGTACAGATAAGTCACTAGTTTATGATAATCTCTTTGTTAATAAACCATACTAAAATCAAACATAAGGATATATAATACTGTTTTCAAGTCAATATCATTTGCAGAGTCCCAATGGTTTTAATCAGATGAAAACATTGTGGTACAGGCAACTGATATTTGAATCTTAAATCCCTTCTTTTTTTAATAAAAGTTTAAACAGGTGATACAACTACATTGATGTATATATATTAATTCTCTATCTAATATTAGTCAGTACAACTTCAGAATGTCAATTTGATAGAATAATGTTGTCAAGTTATCCAACAAGGCAAAAGTGAGCGCAGCTCACATACCCCCGCCTGTAGTTTGACCGCCTTTCTTTAAAGGGGCAGTAGCACGTTTTTTGCAAAATTTATTTTTTTAAATTTCCCATTTATAATGATAGTTTATGTCATTTAAATTAACTTTACAGGGTAAAACATCTTATTACACAAACCAATTATCTGTAGGAGTAAAAACTGTGTTGCGTATAAAGCAAAAATTGCATGGTGGCCATTTTATTGTGAACACAATTTATTATTTTGTATTACAAAAACGATTCCCATGGCTTTACTGAAACATGTACACTCATTTTTAAACTTTATTTTCCGAAGAGAGAAGGATGTTTTACTATTGATGAAATTATTTTTCAAATACATTTCATCAACTTTTTTGAGCGAAAAAACGTGCTACTGCCCCTTTAAACTATGTAATCATAAATCATATATTATTTGAACCATGGAGTTGAAACCCCTAAAAGGCACAACAGCAACATGTAGGTTAGGGGTATAGTTTCCGAGATAAGCTCCGGAAACGACACAAAGTCCAAAAATGGGACCGTTTTTGGTCAAAATGTCCAAAATTATTTGAACCATGGAGTTGAAACCCCTAAAAGGCACAACAGCAACATGTAGGTTAGGGGTATAGTTTCCGAGATAAGCTCCGGAAACGACACAAAGTCCAAAAATGGGACCGTTTTTGGTCAAAATGTCCAAAATTATTTGAACCATGGAGTTGAAACCCCTAAAAGGCACAACAGCATCATGTAGGTTATCGCTATACCAAATTTGAAGTTTCCAAAGGGTATAGTTTCCGAGATAAGCTCCGGAAACGACACAAAGTCCAAAAATGGGACCGTTTTTGGTCAAAATGTCCAATATTATTTGAACCATGGAGTTGAAACCCCTAAAAGGCACAACAGCAACATGTAGGTTATCGCTATACCAAATTTGAAGTTTCCAAGGGGTATAGTTTCCGAGATAAGCTCCGGAAAAGATTTCGGACGGACGGACGCACGGACGGACGGACACGCGGAGCGCTATATACCCCCGACTACGTCGTAGCGGGGGTATAAAAAAGTCTTGTTGCCCATCTGATTGTCATTTGTTATAATTTCAAGAAGAAATCTCAAACTAGCATTGATTAGATAAAACAACGTTAATGACCTGTCATCAAGATTAAGATGGTCAATAGGCCTGCTCCTTTCAATTTATCAAACATTGTTCTGAACATCTGGTACATGCGTGAAGTGAAAGGTGTTACTCTGAACACTGTTCTGGGTGTGCAGACATGTTCTATTGCTGTGCAGCTTGCACCTGCTTTTATTAAAAACATGTTCCGCTTGCCCAGAACTCGTTTCACTTCACACATGTTCCGGATGTTCAGAACACGCATCTGTCATTGAAAGGAGCAGCCCTAATATCATTTGCAATAGCCTGCAAATTTATGGAAGATTTTTATTAAAATTCCATCCATTATAAATTCAACTTATAATGTCCTCATTACAAGCATATTTGGTATCAAGAGTACACTACAATTGCTTCTCCTTGTCGTAAGTTTCAATTCAAAGGCTACTAGAAGCAAGGCTAATGATACCATTTTCATAAATTTTATATCCTGTGCATCAGAACTCATTTAACTGTAGAATGTAGAGGTCATACATCAAGTACACCTCATTCAATGGTTAAACATGCTGGTCTCATGCTACCAATTTTCATCATATCACATTTGATGCTGTATTACCTGACTCACACAGCACAATTAATCTAAGCATGTATGGACAGAAAGGAGCTCATCGATCTGTTGTAATTTCCAATATGGATGTAGATAAAAATCAGCATGTTAACGGTGTCTCTGGATGCTTCCAGGTCAAAACCTATCACTGTTAGATTGAACTCTGCCAGTACCAATTGACACCTCCAGCCAATAAACATCTTGCATGCACGAACTTCAGACCAGAAATGTCACTGGACATGATCAAACTATTGATGTCCAGATACCCTGACCGGTTCCATGACAGAAGCCTTCCTGCCTTGTAGAGCAGACCATATATCCCCATCATGAGTATTCATGAGATTGCTTTTGGAGCGCTACTTCTTAATATAGACGCTAATCTCCTGAGAGTATGAGAAACGTAAAGGTTATAAACCAGCCGTGGATCCAACTGTCCCATTTACAGAGTTCAAGACTATAAATGTGTGCACTGTGTGAGTGTATAAAGAAACTAAATGTTCAAATTACTGAGTTCAAATATATCCAAGTTTACATCTATTAGGAGAAGGCATTTAGACAAATGGATTATAATAACAGCTCATATTACTCTGTAGCCTAAATATGTAAAATAAGTCTTGAATATGTGCTTAACGTGGAGGCATCGTTTAATTTTAGTTTAAACTAGAAGAGCGTTTGCGGGACACCGCAAAAGCAGAGCAGCTCCGAAACTTTGGGTCTCGCCTTTCCCTGTTCCGCCTTCTCCTCAGCATAAATAAAATGGGAATTTTTTTGGACAAAAATATTTTCATTATTCAAGTTATTCTAACAAGTTGAATCATCACTGGGGTCACTTTTCACAAGTTTGTTCTTAAAACCTATTTCTGATTTCAAAATTGGATCAAAGGATTAACATGGCCTTAACCAATATCTCATGACCTTGACCTTTGACCTTCAAGGTCACACCATCAATGATTACTTTTCATTGTGTATAACAATCATGCAATGACTCAAAGTGTTCATTGTTAACATAAGGATTTACAAGGATTTTTTTAGCGATTTCAGAACTCGTGACCTTGATCTTGACCTTGAATGTGAACATGTCAAAAAAATTCCCCAGGGGCATAAGTAAGAAGTTATGTATGTGAGTTCTCAAAACCTTCTAGGAAAAAAGTTATAGCGAATACAAAACGCACCGGCGGCGGCGGCGGATGCGGCGGATGCGGCGGCGGCGGCGACGGAAACTGCACAAAAACTGATAGCAGCTCCGACTTAGTCGGAGCTGCTAATTAACCATATCCAACAAAAGTTTTTTTTACATTTACCGTATTCTCGCAGGTATAAGACCATATTTGAGCCTAAGACCACCCCCACTTTTCAGAGGGTTGTCCTGGTTGGGCTCATTCCCGAGTTATAGCCCACCCCCCATTTTGCCAGATGTTCCATGGTCCAACGACGTCTCTATTCATGCACAGATTTCATTTCTCGGACATACAATAAAGTTTGATTTGTCATGTTATCGTTTTGTGTTAAGTGTTCATATTCTTATTTTGACAGTTTAATTATCGTATATATTTTAATAATTGGATACATTACATATATCTATAATGAGGTCTTTGTTTTCCTGAGGTCTTCATACAAAAACACATTTTAAAATGGAGCTTTTTTCGATTAAGTCAATAGGCACAGTTGTGACAAAAATGTGTTCGGTCATATGTAATTGTAGGTGTCCAACAAACAATAAATGATAGTTCTATATACACATGTACATTTACCAAATTCAAGACTATAAATGTGTGACTGTGCCAACAAAAATCTTTTTTTGTGTTTGATGAGCATGTCTTTGATGGGAATTTAGAAATGATATACAGAAGAAAAGTTAGAATTCTATCTTCCTCAACAACATCTATTATGTGACAAAACATGATGTTTTACTCCATCAGGGGAATCAAGAAATAAAAATGTTGCTCACAAGATATCTTACATTTTTTAATTCTAAGTAATAAAACTATCACTGACAAGATAACATTTGATATATTGAGCAATAAACAGAATAGAACCAATTCCAATATGTCTAACTGTGTATTGCTATGTCATCGAGTGTGTTTCATTACTTTCATGAATGCTGGGGAAAAGGTACGACATTTTAACAATTCACATTTACTTTTTTTACGTGTCAAGTTTATTTACAATGTCATACTTATATAAGGCTGTACATTATTCAAATTATTAACAGCATTATGACCAGAAGCACTACGACTTCAGCATTTGACACAAGGCTTATTTAAAGGTATACATCCATTGTGTTGTTGGGGTTACATATTCCAAATGTTATAAATATTGTTACTTTATCAAGAAGTACCGACCGAAAACTACCATTTTGATGATATTCCACGTAGTATATCGACAATATGAAGGTAAAAGTACAGTAGTGATTTATTAACGAAAACTGGACAATGCATCGCGATTGACGCTCGCCAATGAGTCAAACGTATTTTTTAAATCTAATTTAAAGCAGACTAAATAAGTTTGGCTGATAATGTTTAACAGCTCACATGACTACTGTGCATGTAAATGGGACGTGTAGTTTCGGATCCTGCACATGCATAATGATGTTACTCAATTTTTAATTGAAAACTAGTAATTATGATATATTTGGAGATAGGGGATGAATATGCAAGCTAATTTATTTGTATTGTAAATATATAGCACATATGGTGAGTTGGAATGTATTAAAGCCAAATAAAATGTTATGAAACACAATGGATGCAGCTTTATTACTTATTTAGAAGATATTCACTATGAAACTACTGTTGTTACATGAGAATTATAGAACTTAAACTCTAATTTTCTGTGTTATAACAAAGGTGCAAGATATAAATCTTCAACTTTATTCACGAACCGACAATTTGATATTTAAAATATTGCACTTTTTGCATATAATTAAAATATTAAATCAAATACTTCCTGAAAAAATAGAATAAATAAATAGTCTTCTTTTCATATACTATATGATATAGTTTAATGCTTTAGAGGAGTTTTTATTTTCTGAAATACTAGTTTCCATATTGAGCATTGGTTTTCCAATAGAATTGTTCACGAGGAAAGAACCATTGTTATGTTGCTGGAATATACCAGCAGAATATACGAATTCGAAATAATAATTAAAGGACTTTTTTTTATTAGCACAGTTGTTCAACTCAGACTTCAACTTTAGGCACTAGTCTATGGCCGACCTAGAAAAAACATTGGTAAAATGTTGGTTCTCAGAATCAAATGCTGCGTAGTATCTTCATCGTCTTACCTGAATATTCTCAGAATTCGTCTTGGAGGAACTCGTCTTCATTCTTCGATGCAGAACTTTTTACAAAAGTAAGTTCATAATTCGGATGTTAATGGATAATACTTGCCAGTCGAATTGTCGGCGTTCATTCAAGCACGGCGTTGTCCAGTTAGAATGTCACTGGTGTATGTTTTGCATGCTTTGCATGCTTTGCACGTGCAACTAGACTTTCATTCGGAATCGTTGTCAATGACTTCTTGTCCTCGGATCATTCTAAATAGATAGAAACGAACAAACTACTACTAGAATTTGTACTATTGAAAGAGTGTTATCCCAAATATAACCATGTTATAAACTACTTGTTTGTTCGGTATGCAGTGTTTTCGTAGACGATGGATTCGTAGGCGGATCAAAATAGTTTATAATGAAGTTTACCAATATTTTCATTTGAAAATAAAAACATCATATATCAGTATAATTACACAACCCGTTTCAAAACTTTATCAATTATCAAAATTATTTCTTTTATTTTAAAACTTGACCTGACACTATTTCCATTTGATAACTAAAACACAGTTTTT
Source organism: Gibbula magus (assembly GCA_936450465.1). NCBI lineage: Eukaryota > Metazoa > Mollusca > Gastropoda > Trochida > Trochidae > Gibbula > Gibbula magus. Next base: position 58,904,021 of record OW388294.1, read on the forward strand.
CAATTAAAGATGATAATGCATGGTATAAAAAATGCTTGAATATTATAAACATCAAAATCGGATATCCATTTCAAAAGGCTATAAGCAACCTGTTGCACAGATCGTGATTATCCATTTGCACGTGCATGAAACTGCCACTGTGCACGTGAAAAACAACCACTTCAACTTGAATTGTTACGTAGATGGCAAATGCTAAATGAAACTAAACTGCCGGGCAAAAGAAATACTCACCAGGTCACTTCAGTTGATTTTATCATATGTATGATTTTCAATTGCAAATATCTCAAGTTTTCGATGTCATAATCTAAAACTGAAAAGTACCAATCTAGTTAAAACTAGGACTGCCATGGCAGTACTGACGGTCTTCAGACTGCTGCATTGTAGCCAAAGCAATCTTTCCTTCTTGTCCACGTTTTACGTAAAGAGTTGAAGAGATCAGAGCTTTCTGCTAGCTCCTGCCAAGGTGCATGTCACCAAAAGCAGACCAGGCTGAAGAACGATGGAAATGTTGAAATATAAAATGTTTACCCCTGCTAAGAATATTATAAGCTTTATTGATTTGTAGGCAAGGTTATTGTGCATTTTTTAAAACAAGTTGCAAGTCTCTAAGTTGATATTTAGAAAAGATACAATGAAAATAGTGAAAAGATGCAAGGTTCCCGCAACCTCTTGCCAAGGAGCATGCCGCCAAAAGCAGACCTTCGAAGGGAAGCAAAGGAAATGCTTTATAATATAGAAACCACGTGACCTACGATCTCTTCATGATTTACTTTTTTTGTCACAAGGACATAAGCTATCGTTTGCACAAAGTTTCAAATTCCTAACTCTCTTTTGAAAATTTGTCCCATGTTAAAAAATAAAATTTTGAAAAGTGACATTTTTTCGACATTTCTACAGACAAAGAATGACTTTATGCAAACATTTTTCTGATAGATTCCTGTACATGACATATGTGTCTTCCTTACCTGAAAAACTGATAAAGTTCACTCGTTAGGTAATCGAGTTATCTGCCCTTGAAGTTTGCTTATTTTCAAAGTTTTCGATTTTCAGACAAATTTGAATGGGCACTGTGAAATTAGTTTTAAGGTTTCCATTTTCTATGTAGGTATCGTTTTTACTACAATGCATCAGCTACATTCTGTGAAAGTTTCAGCTCTGTACCACCAGTATGTTCAGAGGAGAAGATTTTTTAAGATCGATAGTGTCGGAAAGGCTGAAAATGGAAAAAAATGCACTAAAATCAAAATGGCGTCTAAGTCACCTGACTTACGACTTTCTCATGATTTACTTTTTTGCTTAGAGGATAAATGCGCATCTTCCAAAACAATTTGCAAGTCTCTAAGTGCATTTTGAAAAAAAATCCTATGTTAAAAATCGAAATTTAAAGGGGCTGTAACACAAAAACAGCAGCCGGAAGTCAGATTTAATTGTCAATTGTACACCTTTCAGACCAAAGGCTATCACTCCAGAAAGTTTCATGTAAGTAGCATAAGCAGTTTAGGAGGTACAGGTGACACAAAATTACCGAAAATAATAATAATAATAAGGAAAATCGGGTAATAACAATAGGTCTTTCAGACTATGGAAAAAAATGCACTAAAATCAAAATGGCGTCTAAGTCACCTGACTTACGACTTTCTCATGATTTACTTTTTTGCTTAGAGGATAAATGCGCATCTTCCAAAACAATTTGCAAGTCTCTAAGTGCATTTTGAAAAAAAATCCTATGTTAAAAATCGAAATTTAAAGGGGCTGTAACACAAAAACAGCAGCCGGAAGTCAGATTTAATTGTCAATTGTACACCTTTCAGACCAAAGGCTATCACTCCAGAAAGTTTCATGTAAGTAGCATAAGCAGTTTAGGAGGTACAGGTGACACAAAATTACCGAAAATAATAATAATAATAAGGAAAATCGGGTAATAACAATAGGTCTTTCAGACTAAAGTCTGAAGACCTAACTAGCTGTAATGTTATAAACGTCCCCTACGTCGTCATTATGACCGACTTAAGGGACGTATAACATTACAGCGAGCTATATAGTTTGAACTAGATTGGGTGTTTAACGGGTGTTTAGTCAGCAGTCAAAGAATACTTCTACATCTTTGTTTTTTTAGGGTTTTTTAAAAGGAAATTTTAAATTTAAAATTTCTTTAAAAATTAGTTTTGATGATACACAACTGTTCATCGACATATTGTATGTGAAAATTAATAAATTTGCCTGATTCTGCACACATTTACAACATTTTAAACATGGTAGGGGTCATGTTGGTGTAAATTTCATTTCCTACCCCTGTCTTCATTCAACAAAGATATTTTAACTAAAATTTAACCACAGTCACAAATTAATTCATTCAAACTACTGCAGATAAGTATTAATGTATCGTACCATAATCAAACGCATCTGGGTTTTTTTAAATAATGATGGAATTAATCGAAACCAACTGAGGTGAACACTTTCTTTTGCCTGGCAGTTTAGTAAATATATAAGCATGTTTGAGAACAGAATTGTCAGTGTGTTTTATAAAATATGATAGAACGAAAGGGATATGTACTTCTCAAAGATGACCCACTACTAAAAGCCTTGAAAACATAAGAAAAAAATAAAACGATAACTATCCTGATTCAGGGCCTCTTCGTAAATATATAGACCATGTAACTAGGATAGTTATCATTTTAGGTTATCTCTCTTATGGTGTGCAATCTACTTAAAACTAGATGTAATGTCATACGCCCCGTCATTACGAAATGACGGACGCAGGGGACGTATACCTCTACAGGTAGCTTAAACAAGATTTATATGGTGTAAGGCTTGAACCACGGACTTAAATTACAATTAATTAATTTAAGATCGTGCTTGAACATAGTTCATTCCAATATTTGAAATCGTTATATACAGTTATACAGGAATTAAAACTGGTTACGCACATATTCGTAACAGGGCACTGTATACTATTGAAACTATTACAAGGTGTGTTTTTATTGAACCTCTGATATTTTGTCGATGTCACTTTTTTACATATTAGTTATGAAATCCAATTCTTTGATGTGCATTTTTAAGGTTTTGTTTAGTTAATCTTCGTGCGTATGTCCTTTTAAATCCTTTGTTAGGTTTCATCAAAGTGATTGTGTCATGTTGACAAGGCAAATATTTGAAAATGCCAGGAAAATATGTCATAGCGTACAACAATCTCTTCTCTTTACTTTGTAAGGCTTCATTAATGCATTTGCATTGCTAAAAAGAGAATGTATCTAGGATATAGTAACACAGATCCGTTTCTCTCTCCATTGTCATTTTGGTGTGAAAAAAACCCGTCGCAACCCCATTTCTTAAAATGATTACAGATTCCCTCCTCTACAACAATACGGACGTCATTCAATCTGTGTTTACTCTTTTCTCTGGCCTTGTATTTCAATTGCAATTTGAAAAACTGCAAACTCATTGGCAAAAACTGGTTTACGATAACAGATTACGATGTAAGTGTAGGCACGTAAAGAAAGTAGTTTCTGCTTTCCAGACATTAATTCAAAATCTAATACTTGAAAAAATGGTTTCATGAGAACAAATTACGTAGTAAGTGCCAGGACATAATGAAACGAGTTTATGCTTTGGTGAACAATTATTCAGAATCTAATAGAAGTATTCATAGTGGAAATGGCTGAATAGAAAAGCGTGCGAAGAGTGCTAACTCACATCCCACTATACGCTGGCCTGATTTGCTCTGTTGGAAAAGAAATGAATGCAATTATATTATTTTTTTTACAAAAGTTGAAGTGTATTTAATATAAAGGTACTACGTGTTCTGAAAAGTGTGCAATTAGGTTCAGAACAGACATCCTCTTATGTCCTTTTTAAAACTGACATTGACACTTGAATAATACAGATTTTTATCAACATTTTTAACATTTTTCAAATCGTCCACATGGGATTCTGTTATTGAGTGTCTATTCATAATAGTTACAATATCACGATGATAAATCAAATATTTGTCATGTTTTTATTCTGTAAATATGCAGTTGTTCATACAATATTTATTCATTGAAATGATTCATCAATATGTTTTAAACAAAAGTTATCCAGTAGGACTGAAAGCGTATTTTGATTTACTTTTCATTTCGCAATTAATAACCAAGAATGTAGATCTTAATTAAGCCTTCTAGTTCTAGTTAGCAGCAGGGTTCGATTCAATGCTTACATTGAATTGATTTTAACGGAATTATCTATTGCGCTTTAACTGGTCAAAGGGAAATAACTGCGTTGCATTTACGAAACATGAATAAAATGCCTCTTCTCGCTAAGCAAAACTGTCATCAAATAACACTAGAACACCAGCTATGAATTAAAACTTTTGCGCCAATATTTCGAATACATATTAATTACCTTTTCAAACTTGTATATAGCTTTTGTCTGTTGTCACATTTCATATCAACGTAAACAATGGTCTTGTTCATCAATATAACTAGTGTAAATCCTCATCTCGGCATGGAGACATTCATCTACATTAAAAACTTAATGAAAATGATTTCGAATACTTCAAGAAAATTATTTGCCAAGTTTTATATGTTCACAATTGTCTTTTACAAATGTCAATAGTCTAAGATAACCTTATCAATCATTGTAATAATATTGATGACATGCTTTGCATGCAAGTCTTTGATTTAATTTTAGATGCCTCAGATCACAAACTGAATAAAAACAATCCTGAATACGCGAGGTATACACTGCGATTTAGACATAATACCATTTAAATATCTTAGCAATTTAAGGTGGGATATCTAGAATCTGCAAACATGTTCCCGATAATCTACCAACAATGAAGTATTTAAACCAATGACCACGTTAGATCATTTTCAGTCAATCTACACATTAAACTGAAATAAATCTGTATCTCAATGAAAAGGATGTCTATTATATATTTACAATTTGGGGTTTTAAATGATAAGCATTTGGACCAAATATGGAAACGGGATTAAAAAAAATCTAAATCCTTAAAAATGCCTCGCTATGAATATATTACATTACCAAACTGTAGGACTAAAATATTAAATCTGCCACGTCTTACCCTTCATGTTCATTTATCAAACATATCATGAATCATCCTGTACATATTGTATGTATGAAACGTGTTTATATTCGGATATAAAATTATCAAAACAAAATGCTGGGAAATGTAAAGCATAAGACGTATAAGTGGTAAGCTTCGAAAATGGGTTTATTTTTACATGCGCTTCAATCACTTTTGACTGTAAGGATTTACCATTTGATAACATTATACATTAAAATTACATGTATACAATAAAATAATTATGTTATTTGAACGACCATATTATACGTTTTCATATACTGATTCCTGTCACACCAATTCTCTCCAGTTATTTAGTCGTGTTTTTTATATCATAATTTTTGGCAGATGAAATAAAGTGTAAAGCTTTTTATGAACTATTTTTCTCAGAAAATACAAAAAAAAATTGTATTTTCATTATCTTGGACCAGCTCAAAGGGAATTCTGATAAAAGACAGGTTCACACAATGTACATGTGTATATAATTAAATGTCAAGCCTTTTCATGTATATCATCTTCATGTATCTAAGTATGTATCCTTTATCAAGTCATTTGTGTTATCTTCATGTATCTAATTGTGTATCCTTTATCCTATCATGTATATCATCTTCATGTATCTAAGTATGTATCCTTTATCAATTCATTTGTGTCATCTTCATGTATTTAATGGTGTATCCTTTATTCAATCACTAATGTTCCATTTTCCGTCATTTCGTTGATTTTAATTCATGAAATACATGTATCTTTCAATTTGCAATTTCAGTGATTGATAAATGTAAATGTAATAAATTCTTGTTCATTGTTTCAACTATTTGTAAATAGTAAACTGTAATTTATAGGGTATAAAAGTGAGAGATCCGATTACTCCATAATATGCGATCATTTAAGAAAATGATTAGCTCCTTTTACCCCCTAAAACCGTTACACTTTTCTTTGGTCCCGGCCACAATTCCACAATTATATTTTTACTTATCAGGTTTTCACTGTATAAGCTATTTCCTCAAAGCCTAAATGAAAAAATACTATATTGACATTCATTGGTATATACAATTCTTTTCCTTTCACTGATTCTGTGATTCACATACACATATAAGATAAACTTTATTATCCCAGATAGGAAATTTGTCTTACACTCAAAGAGTCTTTGGTAGAATACAATACAAAATAACAATACATGAATACAATATAAAAAAACAAAACAATAATAACATACATTGTGTTGATGGGTACTAAATATGATGAAATAATAATGAGATGATAGATCGTCAACCTTCATATTTCAAATTCTGTATTGTATAAATCAAACAATCATCGTATACGCGTGTAACCATTGAATACCATTCACGTTTATATTGAATTTCCAAGTCATTTGTCATAATGAGTTTCATCATTTTCATTTAATTCATTCATAATTTTCATGTTCATTTCGTCATACATTATACCATATATGTTTTATCTTCTTTTTTTGTTTGCACAATTCATTTAAACGTAGATCGTACCGCATAAACATTTAATTCAATTCCTAAACTCTTTTATTATATAAGGTATGTTCATTTATAACCACCCACGACATCATTTCTTTAATCGAGGTATAATTATGATATGTATTTACAATTACAATATTTCTCAAATTCATTTATTCAGTTGATAAGCGCTTTCAAAAGTAATGATAAAGTATTTAGAGAGCACCATACGACAATATAGCTGTCTGTAGATTAATGCTTACTGACGTGGTATTATTTATTATGCATGGCTTAATATACATTATTTCTAATTTAATCAAATATTTTACAAGTTCTAAATTCAAAACTTGAAGCAAGTCGAAGTACTGCACCCAGAAAAAAATCGGAGACCACGACACGCAAATATCATAGATGAAATTCGGGACATTCCTACTGCTGTTACATGTTTCCAAGGAGGCACGCTTAGTGCACGCTGTAAATAAATCGTACCTTCGGTTTCTTATTGATAATCCCCTTACTACGTTTGTTCAGCGGGCATTGAGGGAATGAATAGCTGTCTGATTATGTGTGTCGACATGTTTGAGAGGGTAGCTGCTCTCTTACTGCCTACATGTATATTTAGGTTCAATGTTGGGATATTATCCATCTTATAACCTACAAACACAACGTGAAAATTTGTAAATGATTTTGCAGTTTCGTTATTCTTACTGGATATGATGTTTCTCGCGCTGTGCATGGTGGTTGTGTATGTGCTTCCGGGTGTTTGTAAGTATTCATACTGATATGTAACTGTTTTATACACATAAATGAACGTTTTGATAGACTATGTGATGGCATTGATATGAATGCTATTGTAGACTGGTGTTCTAATGGTTGGACTGGCATTATGCATTTTAAGGTTGGAGGTTTACCCGGCTTGTCGCGAATAAAATTATTCCAGTTGAATGGAGAGATTGAATGTTAGAAATGGTATCAAATCCTGCAACGTCATGTCATTGATAATATGCATGTGCATGTGTCATGCTGTCATTTAAATCATACCACGTCCAAGTATAATGCTGTTCAATGGTATGTAATCTTAGTCGTGGGGGAAATAAAGGCAGTCTATCTGTGCATGAAAGCTTTATTGTGTATTGTGTAAACTTGTAGGAAGTCTGTTCAGATAAACGAGGAGCATATAATAGATGGGTGGATGAGACGATATTAGATGAATGAAGAAAATATAATGGACGGATGGATGAATAATACGTTATTAGATGAATGAAGAAAATATAATTAATGAATGAACTTGACACCATAGTAACTGAAGATTATTATAATTGATGAATGGATGGGGCACTATTAACCATAAATGATGATAACATAATACAATGAAATAATTATTCAGAAAGAATTTCCTACGAAACTAAGTAATGGAAGTATATACAGGTGTATAATCTGTACATACAAATTGAATTACATTCAATAACCTTCAGAAACCTGTCATTGATGTGGTGTCAAGACGATTGTTTTTTAAATGTATGACCGAAATAACAGTTACTTTAATCGTTTAGGTAATGTGAAAGGCAATGGTTTATCCATTTCTCAATGGGTTTTGTTTTTGAACCCTGTTTTATGTAAAATTTCTTCTTCACAAAGTCTATTTCAAGCTCTTCTACGTTAATGGACTAGACATACATTTGGTATGTTCAACAACCAATATGTGGTTTGCAATATACTTCAATTTGACACTTCAATCAACTTATTCATCGTGACTATTTAGAATGTTAATATATAGTTTCCGTGCTAATTGTACTCTATTACACTGATTCCATTCACGTCACGTGTCAATTGACATTTTTGATTGAAAACATATTTTATTCATTTAAGAAATGAATTGGGCACAAGTTGTGAAACTTATAGAAGCCCTCTCCAGGTAATCAACAACTATTTTACAAGGCTAGAATACATAACAAGAAAGTAAGAAATCTACAAGTGACGAAGTGGGTAAACATGTAATATACATTATTAAGGCAAGACACAATTGGAAATGTTATTCTTATGACAAAATGCACTTTGAATATGGTAAATACGTACATTAGTATTAATGTATTATTTGAACCGTTGACTCTTTCCAATGAATTTATGAACATGGTGAAATATGTTTTCATTGACTGTTTGTGGAAGATTTGGGTTTCCATACAGGATTGTATTAATATCAAATTCTGCCTTTAAATTATAAAATCTTTGCTTTAATTCTAAACGAAGATCAGCATGTCTTGGACATCTCAAGAAGAAATGATAAACATCTTCAACTAAAGCACCACAAATGCAAGATTTACTTTCAGATAAATTGACACGATACAGATCACCGTTTAGGGAACTACAAGAATTTCTTAACTTACTGTGTATAATGTTCATCTTCCTATCGCCGAAAAGAAAATATTTTGGGATTTTACATTCTGTTTCAGATAATTTTGCTTTAAATGACGATAATGAATTTGAACATCTTATTTTCGAGGAAAGAGTATTCCACAGATAAGCACAGTCATAAATAAAAGACTTTTGAAGGACTACAGTTCGAAATTTTGGAATAGATAAATTTGATTTGTTACGCAAGTTGTAATGAGAAATAGTTTCAGTGGCTGGTGGAAGTAAATTAATCAGATAATCTGGAGCTTGTATATTAATAATTTTGTAAAAAGTACAAAGTTTCTTATTTCCACGTCTAATTTTTAAAGGCAACCAACCAGTTTCTTTGTATAAGCTATCTCTTGAAGCAAACTTTGGTAAGCCAGTTACTATTCTTGCAGCTTCAAGTTGGACCTTTTCAAGTTTGTCACACAAAACATCCGAACAGTTATCCCAGACCTCAGAAGCATATTCCAAAATGGGTCGAATATACATTTCATACATACGTGATAAAATACTTCTATTCAAAACATACTTTAACACACGTAGAGAAGAGATTAGTTTTGAAGCCTTTTCTAAAACGTTCGATAAATGTGCTTGTGATTGTATTGATGACAGTACTAGTATATATGTATTGAAGATAAGGACACGTCTTTATGGTTTATAACTTCTTTATATGGTTTATAACTTCTTTATATGGTTTATAACTTCTTTATATGGTTTATAACTTCTTTATATAAGTGAAAGGCGACGTTTCGGTATATATACTTATACCGTTATGTTAAGGAGAAAACATGACTCCGAGGTCTTCTGCTCTGAGAATAACCTGAAGGGAGGGATAAAGCCCCGAGGGCGTTAGCCCGAGGGGCTATCCCGACCTTGAGGTTATTCTCAGAGCAGAAGACCGAGGAGGAGTGTTTTCTCCAGCTTATAAACCGTCAACTATCAAAATTTACGAGTTATAGTTTCGGACGCTCAAAGGGCCTAATTCCTCCGCCTAGACCATTTTAAAAGCAGAAGACGAAGGAGGAATGTTTTCTTCCTATTTATAAACGTCAAATGTAAAAATTTACATTTTATAATTTTTGATTCCCAAATCGTGTTTTTATAAAGGGTATGTCGCGCTCGGTTGCGTTATATCGAGGCAAAGACGGTATGACTATATATGGAGTAATTCAACTCCACTCATCATCTCGGTCTGCATAGCCGAGCGGTCTAAGGCGCCAGTTTAGAGAGCGAAGGGTGTCAGGTTCGAATCCAGCTATTTCAACTTGGACATTTTTAACTTTGTATAATTTTCGATAATAATTGCTGCTTGTTGGCTATTGCGTTGCAAGTCTGAAAAATTATTCTAAGTGCATTTCCAGGTCTTACTTTAAAAAAAACCTGAGGTTCAGGTCTTACTTTCAAAAGTAAAACCTCATACCGGGTTATTCTCGGAAGAAAGACCTCATTAGAGGTTATTCCAAGAAAAGAAGATACCTACAAAACAACAGACAGAATCCGACCTAGGTTTATAACAAGGAAGCTATCTTACCCATTTATACTATTTCTGAAATGTATATAGAGCGACTTAGTAGTACAACGGAAGCCTCCTAAACTGACAATTCGGCATCCCCTCGATGCCGACATAACTCGATAGTAACTAGTTTTCTTAAAGGGGCAGTAGCACGTTTTTTCGCTCAAATAAGTCGATGAAATGTATTTGAAAAATAATGTCACCAATAGTAAAACACCATTCTCTCTCCGGAAAATAAAATTGAAAATGTGTGTACATGGTTTGGTAAAGCCATGGGGATCGTTTTTGTAATGCGAAATCATTAAATTGTGTTCACAATAAAATGGCCGCCATGCAATTTTGACTTTATACGCAACACCTTTGTCATCACTACGGATAATTGGTTTGTATAATAACATGTTTTACCCTCTAAAATTCATATATAAATGACATAAACTATCATTATAAATGGGAAATTTGAAAAAATAAAATTTGCAAAAAACGTGCTACTGCCCCTTTAACCGGCACACTCACAATATCGGTATTTTCCCAGTCCCCGCCTGTGCCAGTTTAGAGGACTTGCACTTCAATACTTGAAGATTTCAATCTGCACTAATTTTACAACTTAAACATTTCTTCTTTTTCCCCAGGTGCTGTTTGTCAGTTTCCAAGCTCAATGATCGGTGGACAGTGGTTGGTGTCTCGGAGCGGCGCCAGAGTGACTTTCAGCCAATCAGAAGTTTCAGGTCTATATTTGAAAGATACCCTGGACATTCAACCACCAATTGGAACGTTGTTCGACTGCGTTGCAGATAGTGGCAATAAATATGTCATTAGGTGAGAATTCGTTATTGCTGGAAAATAATATGATTTTACGAATTATGTTTTTAGAATTAGTTCATTTTGAAAAGCCTGTCCAATGGATTTTGTGAATATGAGACAAGATGTGAGGTTAACTGATGATTGTATGACCACCTCTTTTTGATAACGTATATATATATATATATATATATATATATATATATATATATATATATATATATATATGGAGACCACATTTGAAAAGTTTGATTATCAATGAATCATGTTGGAGTGAAAACGGCTCTGTGTCTTTTTTTTACTTTTGAATATATATATGGATATACATAATGTAATTCATTTTTACGTTTGTCTTCGCAAACACTTCTCCTTTCGAACTGTCCGCAGTTTACATATTGTTCCTGCTTGTGAACTATCTATACCTGAGTTATTTTCAAATTGCTAATATTGGACAATATATACCAGTCTGATATGATTCTATTGATCTCTCGTATATTATTGTAATCATTGTTTGCAGGAGCCGCAGTCCTTCGACAATAGCATCAAGAAAGCCACGGTTTGTCTTCATATGTCTCCACTTCCTCAGTACAACGCCCAACATCGTAACCTTTGTTCAAGCTTCTACAACAGGTGATGTGAAAGATATGCTTTATCTGGGAGGGAACATATCGGGGTTCATATTTATCAAAAGATGCCAAGGGGTATTTTTCCAATTCGTCGTCATTATAACGTCACGTTTATTAAATGAAGTTGTCCTTTAAACTTGGACATGGCCTGCCTTTGTTGGAAAGTAGATATCTGCGTATTTTTCGTTTTCTGTAATGAATTTCAAAAGTTGTCCATCGTGCTTAAATATCGGCAAATCATTCGCTCTCGCTCGGGAAATGACATTCTAGCACTTTTGTCGTAAACGCTACGTTTAAACAATGACCCCACTCTAAAAGTGCTGCCATTGCCGACAGATCTAGAATGGAATATTGGAATCAAACAGTGGAACTCTCCTAGAGAGTAATTTCAATATTTTGAAGCAACATGTAAAATTGTTTTGATTTAATGTTATAGTTTTAAATAATGTTTTTGTAATTTAATTTATTCTTAAAAGAATAGAGAAATAGGCTCAACTTAATAACTATAATATGTCACATTCAGATAGTTCAGGTCAAACTATCTACCATTGAAATTCTTGTAATTCTTGGAAAGAGTTCCATTAAAAATAGAGCCATGGGCTCTGTAGCTCATCAGAGTTTATTTTGTTTGATGATGAAGACAGAAATATGTTGTCTCAATATAATGCACAATCCCTAACCCTGACAAATCTTAGTCTTGAAATTGAGAGAGAGCACTCAGCAAGGTCAACACACAGGAGATTATGCAATATTCTGACCCCTTGGCTCTGGTTACAAGCCAGCTGTGTTTTTTGTGTTTTACCGCCAAATTATGTAATAGACTCTTGCTTGCACTAAACACTGGCAGCACTGATCTAACTGTATAAGGCTTAAAGAGAACAGGCAATGTGATGAATCTCATGGTACATAGTACAATTTTGAATCACCTTGGCTAAACAATCTCGGTTCTAAGCCTTGTCATCCAAACATCTAAACATTCTGAACAAAATATTCCTTCTAGTTTGTTCTGGATGAAAACAGGATTTTAGGTAATGGCCTACGGGGCTCTTATTTGGGGCCACTGGGTCACCAAATCTACAATTTAGAATCTCCATTGGCTAAAGACTCTTTACACAACATGACAACCTTCTAGGTCTTTTCGTTCTGGAGAAGAAGATGAAAATAATCTTATCTTATCATTTCATCACCAGTCATATGCAGTTCACATATCTCATGTAAAATAAAAGAATTCTTAACTCCTCTTCAATTTAGTCCTTTATGCCTTGTCACAATTTTCAGTTCATAGGCTATTCAATAGTTTTCATTTCACATTGATTACATCAATTTGACAAACATGTCCACAATGTAGATTGTTATCTAAAGTAGACATATATTTCAAATCATTGTGATTGAAGTGTCATAAAATATCAGTTCAAAATTCATTTTCAAAGGTTTTTTTTAGGCTGTGGCCCATATTTGGGGTCACAGGGTCACCAAATTTACAAGTTTGAATCCCCATTGGCTAAAGAGTTTGCATACAATATTACAGCCTTCTAGATCTTTTTGTTCCGGAGAAAAAGATGAAAACAGGATTTTAGGTAATGGCCTGTGAGGCCCTTATTTGGGGCCACAGGGTCACCAAATCTACAATTTAGAATCTTCATTGGCTAAAGACTCATTACACAACATGACAACCTTCTAGGTCTTTTCGTTCTGGAGAAGAAGATGAAAATAATCTTATCTTATCATTTCATCACCAGTCATATGCAGTTCACATATCTCATGTAAAATAAAAGAATTCTTAACTCCTCTTCAATTTAGTCCTTTATGCCTTGTCACAATTTTCAGTTCATAGGCTATTCAATAGTTCTCATTTCACATTGATGACATCAATTTGACAAACATGTCCACAATGTAGATTGTTATCTAAAGTCGACATACATTTCAAATAAAGTGGCTGAAGTGTCATAAAATATCAGTTCAAAATTCATTTTCAAAGGTTTTTTCTAGGCTGTGGCCCATATTTGGGGTCACAGGGTCACCAAATTTACAAGTTTGAATCCCCATTGGCTAAAGAGTTTGCATACAATATTACAGCCTGCTAGATCTTTTTGTTCCGGAGAAAAAGATGAAAACAGGATTTTAGGTAATGGCCTGTGAGGCCCTTATTTGGGGCCACAGGGTCACCAAATCTACAATTTAGAATCTTCATTGGCTAAAGACTCATTACACAACATGACAACCTTCTAGGTCTTTTCGTTCTGGAGAAGAAGATGAAAATAATCTTATCTTATCATTTCATCACCAGTCATATGCAGTTCACATATCTCATGTAAAATAAAAGAATTCTTAACTCCTCTTCAATTTAGTCCTTTATGCCTTGTCACAATTTTCAGTTCATAGGCTATTCAATAGTTCTCATTTCACATTGATGACATCAATTTGACAAACATGTCCACAATGTAGATTGTTATCTAAAGTCGACATACATTTCAAATAAAGTGGTTGAAGTGTCATAAAATATCAGTTCAAAATTCATTTTCAAAGGTTTTTTCTAGGCTGTGGCCCATATTTGGGGTCACAGGGTCACCAAATTTACAAGTTTGAATCCCCATTGGCTAAAGAGTTTGCATACAATATTACAGCCTTCTAGATCTTTTTGTTCTGGAGAAAAAGATGAAAACAAGATTTTAGGTAATGGCCTGTGAGGCCCTTATTTGGGGTCACAGGGTCACCAAATCTACAATTTAGAATCTCCATTAGCTAAAGACTCTTTACACAACATGACAACCTTCTAGGTCTTTTCGTTCTGGAGAAAAAGATGAAAATAATCTTATCTTATCATTTCATCACCAGTCATATGCAGTTCACATATCTCATGTAAAATAAAAGAATTCTTAACTCCTCTTCAATTTAGTCCTTTATGACTTGTCACAATTTTCATTTCATAGGCTATTCAATAGTTCTCATTTCACATTGATTACATCAATTTGACAAACATGTCCACAATGTAAATTGTTCTTTCAAGTCGACATACATTTCAAATAAAGTGAAAGAAGTGCACATAAAATATCAGTTCAAAATTCAATTTCGACAGGTCGACAGGTCATAGGGTCACCAAATTTACAAGTTAGAATCCCCATTTGCTAAAGAGTTTGCATACAATATTACAGCCTTCTAGGTCTTTTTGTTCCGGAGAAAAAGATGAAAACAGGATTTTAGGTAATGGCCTGTGAGGCCCGTATTTGGGGTCACAGGGTCACCAAATCTACAATTTAGAATCCCCATTGGCCAAGGAGTCTGTACATAACATTTCAGCTCTCTAGAGTTATTGGTTCTGGAGAAGAAGTCATATGCCGAAGATATCGGGCCTTTCAGGCCTGATGAGCTAAAAATTTGAATCCACACCCTCGGCGTCAGGCACCAATCTCCAGAGCCCATATTTTCGAAGCTGTCTTAGTGTTAAGATAGTTGTAAGTCATTGTTAATGTATGACACTTACCTCTATATTAGCGCTAAGAGAACTTCGAAAGTATTGGTCCAACACTGAATATCCTAACATGCAGCTTATCCATGTAGCTCTCGGGACCTCGCTGAAGTCATGCAACTGGCAATATAATGGTACTATAATGATGCCTGTTGTCAATGATGGTAAAAAATATGTCTGAATATATGCAGCTCTTACTCCAGCTTATATTACCATTGTTTATCTCTTCTTCTAAGGACCGGGTATAAAACCGCTGTTCAGCAAGTTCGACACGCTAAGAGCTGTGGGGCCAGACCCAGTACACCACGTGTGTGATCTACCACCTCCCTACCATCCCAGCAGATACCACGTGCTCGTCAGGGAAGGTAACGCGATGAGTATCATGGATGAACTATTTGATAATAAACGTTTCCCGTGTAATACCGTTTTCTTTAAACAAGCCATTGGTTTGTTATTCATCGAGCAAAAGGTAGTTTGATATCAAATTACTCACGAGTTAAATAAACGTGACATAATACGGGGAATTGAGTTTAGAGTTACATGCACAAAAATGTAAATGAATTAAACCTTTTGGTGTTACATCACATTAAATATCATCAAAATATTAAGTAAGCGTCAACATCTTGGCATATCTTGACAATAATGGTAGCCATACTATAACAAATGGCAATATCCTGATATAACCAAACACTTGATTAAGTTACTTTCAATCAAATCAATAATATACAATCAGACCAGCAGATTAAGAATTCTTGTACAAAATCAGTTCAGGCTAAAATGCTTCTCACACTATCATTGAATTGTTACACTTCCAGGAGTCCCTCTAACCAACCCATGTCCAGACTTACTGCAGGGCTCCTGGAGGAGTCGGGGTATGTGTGCCAGTACCCTGGATGTGTGTGATAAGTCCACTATACACGTCCACTACCAGTATCTGGAGGCGTGTGCTAGTACAGCGCCCTTCTACCCCGGTAAGTATCATGCCTAGTTACATAGTTACATAGTTACTTCCACAAGGCTTGACGTGTTTTGCAATTGTAATATGCTGGAAATGGTTCAACGTTTCCAATCGCTACCCATTCTCTTCCCACAGTTTACTCCCTTCAGGTGTTCGATCGTAACCTCTGTTCTTCTTGGGTTTATTTCCAGTTTCTATCGAAATCCCCCTGCGGCAAAATAAGGATACTATAATATACCTACATAGTTTACATCCACCAAGGTATTTCAAAGATATTATAGCCTTTGACTGTAAAGGGTCTTGCTAATTAGTTAGTGCCCTGCGAATATGTGTAAATAACATAAACACACTATTTTCGTCTTATATCTTTGGTCTATATTTATCAAAATGTTTATGACAGTCTGATCAAAATCGAAATCCCCCCCCCCCCCCCCCCCCCCCCCCCCCGGAATAAAAGTTACAAAATAGAGATACGAACTCATATTGTTCAGACCTTGCGGAATCTACAGAACATGTTTGTATCCCCGTAGATTTGAGACTTTTATTCCTCGGAAAACTGACTTTTGTTTATGAGCAATTATTTTCACAATATTAAATAGCATATATCGAGAAAAACACAGTCATTAAATGAGAAAACGTGTATCCTTTATGTCTGTTTCCAAAATTAACATTAAAACATGAAATTGGCACCTTTACAACGGCGTCGCTGATTGCACAACTACTTCCAATGCAACAAATCAGGATTTTCCATTTCTAGCCGAGAAACTAGCCTTAGTAGAAGGAAAGAATGAGGTTTAGGTTTCTGTTTGGCTACACTTAACTTGGGATGTTGAGTCCCTGTGCATGAATGTTGTTTTGGAAATCAATGGTTATTGAAACAGATTTAACTTATCACATTATAATGTACACAGTGTCTTTCTTTATGATCCCAGGCCGGGTTCCCTCCCAGTGTGTGTGGAGCGTTCAGAATGGAGACTACATCTACCTCACTGTATATAATGCAAACGCTTCCGTGCCTTTCGTTTGTGCGGTATGTATCTATATATTCTGAGAAGAATGTACGGGTTAAAGGCGTTGTAGCACTTTTTGCTTACTGTTAAAGTACACTCGCAAAAAGACAAATAGGTGTTGCCAATGACTAAATAAATGGCCCGAATCAATAAAAATAGTTATAAAACGAATGTACATGGTTCAGTTAAGCCATACGAGTCTATTTCCCATCGAGCAGCCATGTTAAGTGATCTGACTGATGTTGAGATACCTAAACACTCAATGATGAGTTTTAAATATGATACAATGATGAAATGGTCAACAATCTTGCTGTGTGAATTCGCAAAATCGCATATGACCAACAAATCTACCTCTCACACTGACGAGTTCCACACCACTGTCGCACCATTTTCTACCAATACTGATAACCTTTTGCTATGTATACGGCTTTTTGGGTCGTGTAACGAGATGTTTTCCCCTCTAATCATATATAACAATATATTGTATAAACTTTAATAATAAATGACTAATTGAGAAGAAGTAATATGGAAAAACGTGCTACAGTGCCTTTAACATACATCCTGGTCCAATCAGGATGTATATCCTCAAGCCTAATCAAATTCGCTGATTGACTTGTCGACATTAACCTCGTACCGGGGTTCGAGAAAGTTCATGTACTGTTTATTTATTTGTCTTGATGTTCTGTTTCTTATCTTAAAAACAGAACTTGTTATTTTAGATGTTGAAATGTTTCTTCTCTATCGAGTTCATCAGCAACAGCCAAACATCGTATGTGTACCTAAATTAGATGTGTTTGTCTTCCAGGTATTGCAGAAATCAGGGGAGATAATCTACATGTCCCACAGAGCCTGGGAGTGTTCATTGAAGCAAACTCCGACAGAGGGGGAAGGGATATATGATTTTAAAAAGTGTATGTATCAGGTTTATGATGTTTCCCCTACAGATTAGATATAACGTTAAAGATCTGATGAAATGCATTTTCCTCAAGAATGACAGATGATTACCTCTACGTATATTGTATATCGGAATCAATTGAGCATAAAATCGAGACAATATTCACTTGCAATTGATAATTAAGACGATTTTAATTCACCCATTTCAACACTAGCTTAATTAGTTTGGCGATTCATTTTGAAAATGCTCACTGAGGCGTGACTGTGATAAGCGACAGACGGGACCGGCTTGCTACTCCGCCGAGTAGCGTTAATTAATGATGATTATCACTGCCGCTAAATGAATATATGAGGTGTATTACATCGCCAAAAAGACATGTTTATGTAATAATTGTGTAATTGTCATCTGCGGAATTACCTAGTTGGATATCTAAACATTCGATAAATGGGAAATATAAGTTGGTTTATTGAAGATTTCTTTGTGAAATTAACAATCAAAATGTTGTGAAATTAACAATCAAAATGTTGCGAAATTACGTTGAATTATGACTATCGCCGAAAATCAGATTCCTCCAGGGACGTCACAGAAGTCATCCCTTCACGGGCCACACCCCCGCAGACTTTCATTCTGGTCGCCGGGACTAAATTAGGCGGTTTTTTAAAAAGCCATATATATAAGTAATTTATGGACCGATTTCAGAAATTTAAAATCGAGACATCCCATTTTAATAAATCCGATTTGGACCATATGTCATTCATCTATCCTTTAAACCATTCAAATTCGATTTACATGTAGTATTTTAGAACGATACACGCGGTATTATGATAGACCGTTTCAAAGATATGATGGTTTTCAGATGTATCGAATTTGATTTACCGTTAAAAAATCAAATTAGATTTACAGTCAGGCTTACTCAGAACACTTCCGTTTTTCATCAAAAACGTTCGGAAAGTGAAATGTTCGGACTACTGAAATGAACCAAACAAGATGGAGTTGATTCCCTTTGAATCTACAGACAGACGAGAACGTATTTATAATATCAAAAGAGTTTGACAGCTGGATATTTAAAACTATCACACATGAGAAATTTCAATTTATTACAATCACAAACTACTGACATACAATGTAAGACATTACAATTATTTGAAATCACAAACTACTGACACGCTCAACTCCCGTGTCAATCCACTGTCGAAGTTTACCGATCCAATTAGTGTGATGATCGCTTGTCAAGGGGATTACCCGAACGCTTTTGATGAACCATACATATATTATTTCACGATTATTTAGTAACACACAGTATGTGGAATAACAGTGTGAACTTTATGTTTGGCAGATACGTCCAATAGATGCCAAGGTACGTCCAGTTATGAGTATTGCTCTATGTTGCTATGTTTTCAGTGATAGAGATATCATGACCTTTTACTCCTCCCATACAATATGGTATTTTCGTATAATTAAATGTACCTCATTCATGAATTTTCTAACATAGATATTTATCGTTCATGAAAATAATACTGCAAACTGTCAGGCAGTTTCTTTCGATTTATGTTGAAGACATATAAAAAGGATAGCCTACATAATTCACGTTTCGTTTCAAATTCCATTTTCTATAAAAATTAAAGAAGGATTTAGTAACAAACTCGGTTTGAAACCATGCTCTAACTTACGAAGCTCTCTTCGCACTAAGCCAATGTTAAATGGTAGTTAGAACTTAGAACTAAGTGCTAATAGAACTAGGTCATCAACTATTTAAATGAAAGCGGTATTACAATCAATGTTTCCTTTTAATTCTTGATAAACCTATAGGGTCCAAAACAGAGGAACAGCAACCTGAAGAAGAAGAAGAAGAAGAAGAAGGACAGCAACACAACAGGAAAACAAAAGGGACTTCCTCCAGGAACAGTTATGTCAGTGTCTTCCTGCTGGTCCTGTTGATGTTGACACTCGTGTATAGGTGTACTGGGAGACGGAAACAGGCCACGTGGTATTACATCAATAGCCTCTTTCCACGTGCATTGTATACTCGACACTAATGAAGCCAGCGTTGCACCTATGGCTTTATTATTTCCCGCCGTTAGGTGAAATATTTTATGGAGTCTGGACAATGTCTCAAGAACTATTGACTGGATTTTATTTTCTTATTTTGTACTGGGTTTACCACAGTGTGAGAAAAGGTTGTGTGAACATGACCTTAAAATCCTTACAAGGTCACAAGGACATCGACATTGTTATCAAGCTCATATATAGTTTAGTGTTAGTTAAATATTTATGATTTTCAACAACCATGGCATCATACCGTGTTTCTCTTAATAAGCATCAAGCCGGGGAAAGTATCTGAAAAAGTATTTATTCGTGTGAAAATATCACCACTTCATTAAAATATTGAAAAAGAGCCTATGAGAAATTGAATTTTCACAAAAGTTCCTTTTCAATATCTAACCTTTTCAGAGTCTAATGCTCGACCAAGGGACAAAGGTTTATGAAAAAAAGTTTCGAAATACAGAATAAACCTTATTTACAACATTGATTGAATAACACCTGTGTCAAGTTTGGAAACATTCTATATTGATGTGGTAAATATAATGACAATCACAGAAAAATTACACGTATTTCAGCTTTTGTAAAATACAGATTCGAGAGAATGAGGAAACAAAGGTTTTACATACAATTGCGTTTAGTGTACATAACATTATTGTAATCATTTGGAAATTAATATTTGTAATAAAACAAACAAGGACTTGTTAGTGAATACCACGCAATGTATAATCTTGACAACCGTCAAAATGTGGAGTGCACACATCCACAATCTAGATATTTCAAGTGCTCCAGTTTGCACCAAATTATCTTCAGATACCGATCCTGGCAAGATTGCAAGAAACCACTTCAGAGAGTGATATTCCCTATATACACAAAGGGTCGGAGTTCAAATGCATACCATGATGTATGCGATGTGTGGGGTGCTTCCGGGCGCGTCAATCCCACCCCCTTCTTTCGCTCATCTTATAATCGCTTTAGAAATTTTAAATGACAGGTCCACCGTCCTATTGATAGTTTTTAGAGAAAATCGTCAACCCGTCAATATCCAGAGACTCCGACTGATGGCACAGGAAGGACATATACCATTCCACTGAGTGGGACTTCCTCTAACAGCATACACTAATTCCAACTGACCGAAAGAAAACACATTTCATGCACTGTTATGTCTGAATATATAACGAGTGAAACTTAAATAATAATTTAACACTCATTTGAAGGGATAGATTATAATACAAACGTTGTTCTATGTTTGAAAACACAACAAGGAGTTGATGTTATGTTAGATATACAGCGTTTCCTTAATGAATATATTTTCAATTCAGCAACGATGAAATGCCCTTGAATTGTTTTATAAATTTGATGTTAATATTTTGATAGTTTTAGATGTAAATCGTCGACCAGTCAATACCCACTGAATATATATTTCAATAAAATGCTAAAGAATAACCAGAACAGTTATTATGTCACCATGGGGATACAATACTGAGTTTGTACCTCACAGCGGAATCATGGATTGGTTTAGTTTTATACTTGATGGCAGTTTAGTTGAAGACACCTGAAACAATAGGTTTCTATGCAAGAAAACAGCAACGTAGAATGGGCTGTCACATTAGATATACACTGACGAGCAAAAGAAAGTATATGGCTCAGTTATATTTATTTAAAATTTTCAAAGTCAAATATCTCGAGTTTTCGGCGTCGTATTAAAAAACGGACTAGTTTGTGAAATACGTCCAACAAATTAAATCAGTCAAAGAATACCTCTACGCGGTTTGACTTTTTAGCTCATCTGGCCTGAAAGGCCCGATGGGCTTATGGCATGGGATTGTGTCCGTCCATCCGTCCGTCCGTCCGTAAACTTTTCGCTTTTTCGACTTCTTCTCCAGAACCAATGACTCCAGAGAGCTGAAATTAATGTACAGACTCCTTGGCTGAAGGGGATACTAATTGTAAATTTGGTGACCCTGTGACCCCAAATGTGGGTCACAGGGGTCATAACCTTAAAAGTTATTTTCATCTTCTTCTCCAGAACCAATGACTCCAGAGAGCTGAAATTTTATGTACAGACTCCTTGGCTGAAAGGGATTCTAAATTGTAGATTTGGTGACCCTGTGACCCCAAGTGTGGCTCACAGGGGTCATTACCTAAAAAAAACTATTTTCATCTTCTTCTCCAGTCCCAATGAACGTAGAGAGCTGAAATTTTATGTACATACTCCTTGACTGAAGGGGATTCTAAATTGTAAATTTGGTGACAGTGAGACCCCAAATATTGGGTCACAGAGGCAATGACCTAAAATGCTATTTTCATCTTCATCTCCAGTCCCAATGGCTCTAGCGAGCTGAAATTTTATGTACAGACTCCTTGGCTGTAAGGGATTCTAAATTGTAAATTTGTGACCTTAAATATGGGTCACAGGGATCATAACCTAAAAGCCTATTTCAGTTTACAGCATCTTTCTGAGATTATATATGCACTTCAATCAGTAAGTAGGTAAGGGAGGTAATTTTAAAGAAAACAGCTGAGTTAAAGGCATTTCATCTTTCTGATGTGAGAGTTCTAACATGTGCTTTGAGAATATAATATGTCTGATGAAAAAGAGATAATAAGAGTAATAAATGTTGGTATTGCCATAATGCAATTAAGAATTAAAACAATATAATGCAAAGGTGTATGATATTCATAACGAATGTTGATTTATGTGTAACCAATTTTGATAATAATTAGCAGGGGTCATGACCTAAAAAGGTTTTTTTCATTTTCTTCTACAGCCCCAGGCCATTATTGCAATAGCTTACAGTGGAGAATTGTATGCAAAGAATTGTACCCGGTATATTCATTATTATATAATGTGTGTACGATCTTAAAAAATAGTATGATCTCTCCACCACATTATTATATGTTTGATACCAGCAATTTATTTCCAAGCTTTGTGTTGCTCTTTCAACACATATATATAGCAGATTGGCAAAGTTATGGTAACAAAATATTTTTAAACTGCTTTAATCGTTTCACTACCTAGATTCTTATTACTACATTCCATTATCTGACCATTGCTATAAAGTCCACTCCATAACATACCCCACTTATTATCTCAGGACATATGCTAATGAGCAAGAGCCTTTAATTACAGTCAAAACTCAAATGCCTAGATCTTTGAATTTACTTGGTTGACTTGGCCGCTGAAAGGTGAGTTTTCATTGGTTTAGCAGAATGGATACAGTATGAAGTTCCCATTTACCCCGCTTGGATATTTAGAACAGAGGTTAAGATCGGAAATATGAAGGGAGTGACCTCAGTGGGAAGGAGAATGGAGTCAAATATATAGAATATTCATCTTTTATTACTCAACCGTGGTGAGATCACTCATTAGATACCAATCAGTTGGTTACACACGTGTGTGAAATCACCGCGTGCTGCCGTAACGTCATAATCGGCGCGTGACGTCACAGTCCTTTTTGGTTGACGTCAAAGTGAGCGTCACAAACAACGATTTTTTTGCAATTCAGCGCTGTTTACATCATTGAGTAATAAATAAAATACTAAACTCTGTCCCGTTTGATAACATGTTTATGAAACTCGTGAATGGCATCGGCATTTAACTCGCTTGCGCTCGTTAAAATACCAAACCATCCACTCGTTTCATAAACATGTTATCAAACGGGACGTCGTTTAGTATTCTATATATACTACACATTGGAGTTTTTAATGAACCTATACTTAGCTTTACAAAATAACATTAGAAAATGGTATTGGATATTTATTCTACTGAACTGAATTCTACTGAACTGAAATTTACAGTGTAACGTATGTTTACGACATCCACACTGGTGTTACGTTTTATGGCATTAACGACATTAAACACACTTACGTCACCACGCTGTGTTCTGTTACATACAGCTATTAAATGCAAATTATATGAACTGTCAAATGGATAAAACGCGTATCACATTTAAGAAATAACTCGTTCATTGTGTCAAACTGTAGAAAGTTACCCACAGGGGTTTGTATTGCTGAAACAAAACAGTTCCTAGGTCCAATACTTCGATACGATACATCCTATACAGTTCCTGTGATCCTATACTAATAAATAACGATTTATAAGGGTACTGTATAGGTGTATCGTATCGAAGTATTGGACCTAGGAACTGTTTGTGTTCATCAATACAAGCCCCTGTGCGCCAGTTTGTGTTTCGACACTCGACTCATGTCACGAGGTTGTGAATGCAACATCAGGTTTTGCATGGATGCTCTCAGTGTTGGGCAATGGCGAATGTCATTCTCAAATTGATGAACACTCATTGTAATCTGGACAATAGAAAACAACTGAATACGGACACTGAATACTTACTGAACAATAATTATCCAATAGGAATGGCTTTTCAACAGCATTCATTCAAAGTGTATGCAGCTGGAAAATGGCGACCGTCACGGTACGACGTTATTCTTTTATAAGATAAATAGTTGCGTTTGTAAAATTTCCGGGATTCATTGCTATTCAACACCCGCAAATTTAGTTTAAAACCGACGGCGTTAGCCGGAGGTTTTAAACGCTGAAATTTGCGGGTGTTGAATAGCAATGAATCCCGGAAATTTTACAAACGCAACTATTTATCGATATTGTAACATGACCGTTAGTTATCAGGCGTTTTGAAACGAACTCTCTTTTTGCGTACCTATCTCTGAGTGGAAAGGAATTTGCGACTGTTCCAATTTTGTAAGAGGTGTGGTCAGGTCAAAACAAATGTAAATACTCGGCGTAATATGTACATTAGGAACAATTTACACATAAGCTCAAACAGTGTCACTCAACTATGTTCACTTCACAATATTCACGTATCCTTTTAGATGGCGATAAATATTTATCTGCGACATCAACACAGTAACATACCTAGGAAAAAAAAACTTAAACTTGCCCTAACCCATTGTGACAATGACGCTAGCATTGTGACGTCAAAACGGTTGATCACTATGACGTCATGCCATGGCAACGGCATTCGGTAAACAAAACCGCATGGAAGAAGGCGTCAAACTTGGACAAATCTTTCTAGTTGAAAACATTTTAGTTACTTGAAATTAATTAATTCTGACAGTTATTTGCTACCTATACTGCTATACACAAGTTAGAAAATGACAATGCCACCTGTCAAATTTGAGTGAGGGGCACATATTAAGAGAAATAGAAAAAGAAAAATTTTAGTCGGGCGGGATCTTGTGAACATGATGTATATGTTCGCGGTGATTCGCCCCAAGTAATTTGCGGGTATTCATTGTCATTCAACATAGGCAAATCAACCAATCAGAATCAAGGATACACCGAAATCATGTTACAATAGACAATAACTAACGAGTGACGGGGAATGACGTAACAGATAACTCTCATCCCATGTGCTTGTCGAGAGAGATTTTATTTTACTTGCGCTTCATTCAACATATTCCACGTCAGACGTCAGAGCTAGTAATGGAGTGGAAACGATAGGAAGAACGGAATAAACCGATATAGTTACTCGGCTATTCCGGACAATAAAATAAATCATGTTACAAAACAAATAAAATAAATTTATATACATATATAATATATAAACTTCATATATCAGGTAATTCATTTGTTTGTCATTATTCCCGCTTCATTGGGAGAAAGAACCTGGTTGTAATGGAATGAGATTCGCGTATGTGGTCATTAACATCTAAACAAAAAACTACACAACGCAAAGTCAACCGTGACATATCTGACCGCCATTCTCGCACTATTACAGTGGCCTATTAATTGTTCAGATACTTAAAAACGCGATGTCACCTTGTTTTAATATTGAATACAGCTTGGTACATTAACTTACTCATACTCAAAAGGTACGTTGGGAGAACGTTGAAATACTTGTCTACGCCGTATGCGTAATACTCAAACAGACACTTGCACTATCAGAATTTTCTTCACTTCTTACTTATTGTCATCGTTTCAAATACTTGTAACCTACATGCAAGCAAACGTTTCGTACATCATAAGAATTTTCTATAAGTGAAAATTCGTTTTTTCACTTCTCTCACGAAGTTATTTGCAATGTCTTTCAGGTTGAAAAACACTTTGGAATAGAGTGCCAAAACAAATATTCCCCCCTATAATTTGTGCTTGCTTAGGCTATCTGGTTAGTTATATTGTTCTCCGTTCACCCAATACAAGCATAGCATAGATTTAAAAATAGGTTCATATCCTGGAACGCAGTGGAAGCTTGTTTTTCAACGGTAATGAACAACAGAGCACTTTGGTCTTGAAATTCAGTTATTTTATTACAAAGGATAAACCAAAAATATACCCCAAAATATGTACAATATATTACAGTTTTGTTTAGAACACTAACGTCCGAATATGACAATACTAGTGTCAAAAACCGCCAAATAATGCAAGTTGAGACCCTGCTATTCTACTGCACTTGTAAACGAATATAAAATACTCTTGAGAATCACCGAATGTGAAACCCTCAAAGTTGTGCAAATACGAACATTATTTTGCACCAAGATTCAAAAGGGCATTTACAAAATGCCTACAAACAAGTTCGAAATTACATCTTGTTTGTAAAGTTCAAAATTTAAGAGAAACAGCCGCCAAGAAATGCGACTGCTCTCAACCAAGCCAAAATCAAAAGTGAAAGCCAACACGTGCTTTCAGCACGTGCAGCAACGAAATCATGTCAATTTCAGTTACGTTTTTGCGAATGTTTCATGAGCCGGGAAATCCAGAATCCTTCAGAACATATCCTCTGGTGGTCAGTCTATTTTGCTGTGTCGTTCACGTCGTTTGACATGTGATTTGAGTTGTGTCCAGATTCATTCTTTCATTTGGATCAAGATCATGGTGATCGGGATGTGTTCCTTCATATTGCTGAGGTTAGTGATATATATATATTGTCTAGTGTATATATTTAGTTATGTATTTGTATGCATTTCATGGTTGATACTTATATTAGCTATTGTTTAGAACAGGATTAGTTCATTATGTACTATTCTTTATGTGTAAATATGGTATGTTTTGATAACTCACAGTACAGTGGGTTTTGTTGATTTTATTACTGAAGGTCATAACTCTCAGTACAGTGAGTTATGATAGTTACTAAGTTATATCTATACTTGTATTTCTTACAACTTACATTAGAGCGAGTTATCATATTAAGTTAGTTTAAAGATCCACAAACTTCGACCATATCACTTTTCGGTTTTCATTCAAGCATATTCAAAGATGACGAGGATTCCACTTGATATGTCAATTCAACCAATAAACACCTTTTAGAACGCCTTTTTAGAGGCCGAGAGCGAATGCCCGTGTACTTGGCCTTGTGACGTATTACACAGGAGTCTCTTGGCGTCTAAAGACAGAATCCACCAGGATTAGCCTTACATAACTGCCTAAATAACATATTTACCTTTGTCCTCATACAACAGAATTACAAATGTACACGCCCCGTAAAATGTACTACAAATGGCAGCAGATGTCAACACTAGTTAATACTGGATGTGACCGTTGCTGGACCCGTAATTATGCAATGTGTTTTGGAACAATTCTTACCATTGCCCAATATGGCGGCGGCACGCATGTCAGATGATGAAGATGTTCAAACGTCACAGAGATCTATTACACATTAGATTATAGCATTGCATGAGCTTTACTAAAAACATTAGACTTTCTCATTCTCCAAGCATGATGTAATAAAAGCCTTGTATTTTATGTTGCATGTATTTTTTGTGGTCAATTCATGTCTTTTGGGGTAACACAAATACTGTTTAAATCTCAGGGGAAAAGAAAAAGGAAAATGTTTCTTTCCCATTTTAAAATGAAAGAATTCGAATAATATAATTTGATCATCTCACCATGGCCTAGTGTTGTTTGGTTTGCAATTTAAAAAATATTACTCAGGCTAAAGTTCAGTCGTGTAGTTTCCCCTCTTATTTAATATTTATCTAAGTTGGAGTGCCAATAACGCAATTACTTCACTTATTACATATCGTTACATTGATGAACAAAAATATGGAAAATACATTTTATTATTTCGCGAATGGACGAATGTGAAAACAACTTACCAATGAGTCAATGACTGAGGCGTGTTAACACCGTTATAATCCGTATGAAATTAGGAGATAAATCCATTCTGTTTTATATTTGGGGTTGTATGTTGTGCATTTTTTACCCCTAAATTTAATTTCAAACCGAGCTTGCGAGGTTTGAAATGTTAATTTAGGGGTAAAAAATGCACAACATACAACCCCAAAATATAAAACAGAATGGATTTATCTCCATTCTAACATGACTAATTAGGAAAATAATGAGGAACTCTTTCGTCTTGCGCCAAAACGCTGTGCTTGGGTCAAACCAGTACAGAGTGGTTTCACTCGCCCGCGACCCTTCGGTGCAGTTCACTTTTCAAAGAACATGCTTCAATCAAAATATCAAAACAAACACTAAAACTTATTTCAATGTAACTTATCTTTATTCAATTGATGATAATATCAACAGAAAACCCATGTTGGAAGTCATCAGACTCACAGAAGCGATTTTCAAGTAAATACATAGTCCGACCTATCTCCCCTACAAAGCCGACAAGGACCAATCCCATTCAAGGGGCGCTACTCTCAAAGTAGTTATTCACTACAAGCGACCAGTTTGAGATTTGAAGAAAGCCTGCCAAGAACGCTTTTTGTGTCATGGTTGAGGACATCGTGGAAGGAAATGGGGTCATTTGGGATTGTGAACTGGAGGCAGTGGAATAATTTTGCAAAATAGAGGAATAACGCCGCTTCTGTTCATTGGATGAATCGCTGTTGTATCAAGCGAGCGACTGTTGATTTCTGTGCCCCGTGATTTTCATGATTTCACGCGAGTGAATCGGTCGCAAATATTTAGAGGTGATTATCGGTAAAATAATTACTCCAAAATTGATACGAGGAACCAATCAGAAAGCAGTATTTTCATTCTAAATATAGTGTCATGTTAGAATGAATGTTTATGTTAGGTCAGTGGTATTACATTCAATCTGGGTACCGGTAATTGTAAATGTACACGACTATAGATGTAAAGATAGCCCGAATATTTTTTTCTAAAAAGTGTTAACCAGTAACAATGAAGTTATAATGCAACTATTCTATTAGCAATATAAAGTCAACATGAGAAATAATGATGCAGTAGAAACGATAAGCCTCTTCAAAAACAAAATCAAGCACAACAAAATAAGTAACTAATAATGATGTTCAAAATTTAATAAAATGGACGGTCTTTTTTTATTTTTGAATTGTCAGTTACTCATTTGAAAACATACTATAGCCTATGAGATAACCTAATACTCCACCCGATTGGGAAAAGAACAAGTCTAAAATCAGCGATTGAATATCGAAAAAAAACTCCGAAATTACTCCCTACGGACGCACAGATACCCATTCTATTGGAAAATTGTAAAGTCGAAACGTTCTTATTATGTTTTAATTAAACGAATTATCGACGTAAATCGACAAAACGCCTAAGTATTTCATTAAGCGTCTCCTGTGTATGACGTCACATCGCTAGCGAAAGCTAACGGCGGCCCGACAGACTGTTTAAGGATTGGGATAATTAGCAGTCCAATTTTACTCA
Source organism: Gibbula magus (assembly GCA_936450465.1). Taxonomy (NCBI): domain Eukaryota; kingdom Metazoa; phylum Mollusca; class Gastropoda; order Trochida; family Trochidae; genus Gibbula; species Gibbula magus. Next base: position 58,933,862 of record OW388294.1, read on the forward strand.
CTTTGAATGGCCATATCTTAGTAAGTAGTTGACGCTTCGAAATAATCTTTTGTGTTTTGTTTAGTTGAAAGTATTGTCTATATGAAATAACATCGAAAAAAACCCAGAGAGATTCTATTATCTTTAAGGTTTGTACTCACAGTACAGTGAGGTGTGTAGGTGCTATATCTTATTATATCATATATTAATCTTAATATTCCCGTAAGTTACATTTATCCTTTAAGTATCACTTAACATTAGAAGTAGTCTTCATATTAATAGTATATATTAAAGCATTATTGCTATTATCAGCATTAGAATTATCTTCTCACTATCATAGGGTAATGTATCTGTGTGTGCGTGATTGTGTGGTAAGTTTGATTGGTTTACTTACAACGTCGCTACCCTAATTATTAACATAACCTAATGAGTTTGAGTAAGTATGTGTATTTACGATTATGTGGTTGTATGTAGCTTTTGGCGTATTTATTCTTTCAACCATTACCATTATTAGTTACACGGTGTTTTGACAGGGTGTACGGGACTGTAAGACCCTTGTATGTTTCGTATTTTCCTGAGGCGCAGCCGAAGGAAATGCGCAATATACAAGGGTCTTACAGTCCCGTACACCCTGTCAAAACACCGTGTAACGAATTTATTACCCTTTAGATCTATTATTTGTACTTATTTCACTCATTTTCGATAAAAATATATAGGCTACATAGCAATTTCCGTTTGTTATAAAAACTCCACACAGTGTGAAACAGCAAAAACACTGTAAAGAGTGTACCGCTCAATATCAAGGGAGATAACTCTGCGGCTAAAAAATAATCGATTTTTAAATTATTATTACCTGATGAATAATAGAGAGACACGTATTTATTATTGAATTAGTTTATTGACGCAAACAAAATAAATAATGTATATAGGTTGAAATCACCGTACTTATGTATGTTAAGGTAAGTTTCGATCCTTAAATTCCGAGTCGAGGAACCGTTTTACTTCCGCATTCCATCTAAGGTCAAGGTCATCCGTAAGCTAGTCACGTGACTTGTCTCACGGGTCATACGGAGGGTAGACCCTGGCAAATCCGCCTACACGGTTTCGTATGCATTGGCTATTGACCAATCAGAATTCAACAAATTTATCTAAAGGGTAATAAATAGTATTATCTGCATATGTATCATTCATCCTGCAGATGACGTAGCTAGTGATGTACCTCGTGACGGCGGCTGTAACACTCTGCAGCACAGGTCATACCAACCTGGTGTGTTGTCACCTTTGTCATGCTTACAAATACTGTACTGTTTAAGCATATTTATTAGTGTCGTGTATTCATCATTTGTATTCTGTATATTGTAATTACCATTCATGCCATGTAATGTGCATCTAATAGATATACATGTGTAATAGCCATGCAAATTGTGTATAATGTTTGAGGGTTGTCATGGTTGTGTTGACAATGGTACACTATTTAATGAAACGCATATATATCATGTGTATGCATATTAATTTAATGTAGTAGTATTGGCATATAAACCAGTTCTTATGTAAGTTAGTGGAGGGGGTGTATGTAGCAGCTAGGATGAGAAGAAAGTGTTCCTACTGGCTTCGTCTAGTGGGATATCCCTTTAGCTCAACTGGTAGAGCGCAGGACTGTCACCCGGAGGTCCCGTTATCGATTCCCACTGGAGGTGATCTCACAATCACTTCTGTTACATACATTGAATAATTACTGTCTACTTACAGCTCAAAAGGCTGCCAACAACGTATATGATGATAGGTTATTTAAATCTGTAGATACAAATTACACTTCTTTTATTAGTATAATACCGCTGAAGAAACCAGTTTCACGGGACAAAATGCATCTTGATTCTCGATTATTCATGTCATGGTTGCTATAAAAACGTATTGATATCAAACAATATTACTAAGATCTTAGATCAATAGTAATCAATGACAGTAAGATCTAAATAGCTAAATGTGAGATTAGGCAGTCACTAAAACCGGATTTCCATGATAATAGGGAACTCATAATATATTTTTATAAAAATGATAATTGTGCTTAATCCTTGCTCTAATTGGAAGCCAGTGACGATGTTTAAGGATAGGAGTAATATGCGATCCTTTAGATGTGAGAGTCACGATTCGCGCTGCTGTATTTTGTACCTTTTGAAGCTTGTCAAGGAGAATATCAGGAAGTCCGACACAAAGACTGTGACAGTAATCAAGTCTACTCAGTACCAGACATCTGGCTGGACAATGTACAACTTCTTTGGAGACCAGAGAACGAATATTTCCAATCACTCGTTGGTTAAAGTAGCAAATTTTGCAGACATTGTTGATCTGAGTTTCTATTGAAAGTGTTGGATCCAGCAAGACACCGAGATCCTTGACAGTCTTCGTTAACTGGACTTCCGTGTCTGACACATTAACGCTGCTTATATTAACTGTTTTAGCTGCTGCTTAGTTCCAAACATAATTGCTTCAGTTTTATCACTGTTCATTTTTAGTTTGTTTTCGGTCATTCAACATTTCAGCGACCTGGTACAATTCGCTATATTCAAGAGAGCTTCTTCTGAGTTCAGATGATGAAATTGATTGTACATCTCCATACGAGTGGTGGAGGTGGCGGTGCTGTGAGATGATGTTTGAAGTACTGCCACAATAGAGAATAAAAAGCACTGGACCAAGTACAGATCCCGGTGGGACACATATTTGAAGTTGACAGTGGATGACCTGTCATTTTTAAATTCCAATCATCACTAATTGTGATCTTCATTTAATATAAAATGATATCAACTGCAGTACTGTCCCACCTATTCCATTGTGATGTCAGAGTCTGTCTAGAAGTAGATTGTGATCAATCGTATCGAATGCTGAAGACAAATCCAGCAATATGAGAGCAGCCATATTGCCATGATCCACTGCACCACGTATATCATTTATGACTCTTAGTAAGGTTGTTTCAGTACTATGGAATTTGTGATAATCTGACTGGAACTGTTCTGAGTGTATACTCCGCAAGCATTTGAGTCGAATATGAAAAGCCTTTTCAATGACTTTCGATAGGAATGTCAAATTTGAGACCGGTCTAAAATTGTTCAAGTGTGATGGATTCAGGTTGTTCTTCTTGAGGAGAGGCTTGACTACAGCTGTTCTTAAAAGCTCTTGAAATGTTCCACTTTCGAGACTCTTATTCACAATACTTGTAATGCATGGAAGAATCACATCCAAATGCTTGAGTATAATATTGGTTGGAATTGGGTCAAAAACACAGGTAGTGGGCTTTGATGAACGAATAATCATAGCGTATCCGAGTCTGTGAATGAAGCTAGATCAGTCAGGGGTTTCACACTGTACTGGTTACTGCTAATATCGACATCTTTAGACACTGTGATATCATCAGAGAGATTTTGTCGTATCATGTCAACTTTGTCCAGACCCGATTTGATGCAGATGGTGGAAGTTTGGATTCAGTCCTCTTGCCTTGCAATTTGTTCATGAAAAGCATATGATCTTTTGGGATTTTCATTCATATTGAATAGCTGCTGAAGACAGTAATCCTGCTTGCAATTACGAATGACAGTTGTTGCAGCTTTCCTATCAATTTCAAGATGACTTTTTCGCCATTTCCGTTCAGCGTCGACGTGCGGCCTTGGCTATCATCACTTGTTGTGAGTACCAGGATGTATGTGTGCGCACTTGGACCTTCTTCACTACAGGTGGAGTATGCTTATCAAGCAGTGTGGAGAGAGTGTCATGATACAGTTGAGCATGTTCATTCACATCAGATGGTGGGTCAAACAGCAATGCAGATTCTATCAGGTCAAGTTGAAACTCAATATGGTTAATGTTTCTAAGATTACGACATTTCACAGTCTCCATTTTCTTCATAGGTCTACATGTATTCAGTGTAACACAAATTAAGAAGTGGTCAGACAATTATTTGTTTCAACAGAAATGTCTAAAATGGTTGGGACATATACATGTTGCTTGAATCCAAAAGAAGAAAGAAGATTGACAAACTTCTTAGCAAAAGGATTTTCTTTATCATTGAAGTGAACATTGAAATCTCAAAGAAGTTTTCCTACCAGGACGAGACTCGAAAAGATTAGACATTTCATGATAAAACTGAGTGTTTGTTAGTTGATTTTTCCGTGATGGTGGAGGCCGATAAATACAAATCATCCCGAAAACATTCTTATCAGCTGAAACACAAACATCTAACATTTCAAAAGGTATTTCAGATGTTTTTGCCTGGTGACGAGTGATGATGAGAGAAGACTTGTATATAATGGCTATGCCTCCACGGGATGAATTTAAACGAGGGGAGTTGACACAAGAAAATGAAGGTGGTGTTTTTCCGCGATTTTTGCTTCATCACCATGACCATGAAGCCAGGGCTCAGTTATGAAAAGAATGTTTAAATCCACTTCAAGGATGAAATCCATAATATCTGTTGTTTTGTTCCGCGTAGATTGAGCATTCCAGACGCAAACTTGAGGTTGGGTAACACTGTTTTGGTTGAGATACACTGATGAGATGCAGCACTTAGCGCTCTCTTATGTGAAGACGTATAAGGCTTAGTGTAACCCCAGATTGGTCTGTGCATGGGAAAACCTTCGAAATAGTAAGATAAAAAAATGCACTGGGAGCTGAGACTGCCTCAGTAGCTGGTTATCAAATACTTTCAGAGATAGAATTATTATAAAAAGTAATCTTGTTTGTTTTAGGTCTCACAAATACTATGCGTATAGACGTATGTCTAGATTATCGTACCGCAGATTACCAAAGAAGTGTAGAAAGGTTCACCCATATTGTGCTGTGCAGAAAATGTCTTTCAGCGATTCAGAAAATGACATATCACTTTCCATGGAGTGTTTGTCTTCAAGCTCAAATTCCATCATTTCAAGTAAAGTGACCCATGCCTTGTCTTACCTGTACGAACCAAGTGACATTGAAACAAGGGAAGAAGACTCTCGCAGGAATCGGTGAAGAGAGATTAAAGGATCACTTTGTAAAATTATGTTGAATAATCGGCATGTTAATTTTGTTATGTATGTATTAATAAATAAAGATATATGGTGGGTATAATTTCATATACTGCTGAAATGTCACTTTAATACAATGTTTATTTGATTTGATTTGATTAACCAAAACTTTCATTGAAAACATTATTTTATGATTTATTAGATTCTGAGTGTGTTAATAAGTGATAACTAAATCGTAAAATGTAACATTGGGATGCGGTGTTTTAAAATATGTGGTGAGTTTCTTTGATTCGGCAACGTTAAAAAATCAGGATGTTGTAATGTGCTTTGATTGTCGATAGCTTACCGTAGGGCCTACTTCTCCGGCGTCTGCTAATCTCACGTTTGTTGTTTTATTTTATACACAGACATTCTCCAACAAAAATAACAACACCGAATATCTGATTACGTTATCACAAATTGTCTTCGTTCATATTATCATATCTTGGTTTCATTTTGTCATCGTATATCTCATTAGCATTGATTTATCCTCGTCTATGAATCCACCGTCGTTCACTATTCATATCAATTATATTTGATATATAAACAGATATTTTTGCACATTTGTAAAGTGAAACTTGATAACTAACATTACTCGAACAGTTTACAGCAGAACAGCGATGTGGCATTATTGCAAAGCGTAGATATCACAGATTAACTGACCGATTCCCCAGTGTTTGCCATTGTAAATAGTAAGCAAATGTTTACACCCCGTCCCTTCACGTACGTCACTTACGATATCTTCCAACTCTCTAAGCCCTGCCCCATTTTTCGTTTGATGCTGAAAAGCAGACGATTTTTTCGGCAAAGTTTAAGTCGGCCTAGTTTAATATAGAGACAACATTTTTTGGGGGTCTGGTTTTTCACAAAATAGTCTAATGAACCAATAACAGTTAAGAATTCAATAGAAAATAATATATTTTGGCCTTCCTTTAACTTGATTTTCCGAAGAAGGGTATTTTAGTATTGGTGACATTATTTTTCAAATACATTTATCGCGTTATTTGAGTGAAAAATCATGCTACTGCCCCCGTGCACTGCCATTTTTATCAAACGAGTTATTCGGGATATACTAGTTAGTGCGCTCGGTTTCGGATCACGAGGTCCGGGGTTCGAATCCCGCCAGGGGCTCGACAACTTTGTTTGCTGTGGAGAACTGTTCTACATGCAGTAAGGTTTGAGTGCAATGCTACACTGAATTTCAACTCAGTACCACCCATGGTTCGCTAGTTCCAGCGATGTTTGCAGGTTTCACCGCAATGCATAGCCACCAAGGTGTTGCGTCTTTCCCCCTGCAATAATACGAGTAGCCGTGATATAAGTGAATACCAGTGAAAGCAGCGTTTAACCCCAACTGAACTCACCCACCTCACCTTAAAGATTGTGAAAACAAGAACTTTTCTCCTCCTAAAGTGTGACAATGCCCTGATCGAACAAGATATAATATGCTAATAGATTGTAACGTCATAAAGTTCTAAGGCCTATTTATAAAACCATTCGTCTTAAACTCGTGTGGTATTGTTGTATACATTTTACCAAATTGATATTTGACATTTCATGTCAAATACCTGTCAATAGAGCAATCAAGTAACGTAAATATTTATATATAAATACTTACAGGATTGGCATTGACAAGAAGGGGAAGTCAATCAGCCTTGCGAATAGAATTACCCAGATTGCACATGACATAATGCTTAGTACTAAATGTTCAATTCATTCAGGGGAAACGTGTTTGCTTGTAGATATGTTTAAGGAGGTTCCATAAACTAAGTAAAATCCATTACAATTTCATGAAAATTGGTCATAAAATAGTTTGAATACTGACTTTTACAAAGAAACTGAAAAATGCTACTTCGCTACGTTTTTGAATATTCTTAGATCAGAGTCGAACTGTTATGGATGTTTCCAATTTAAAACTGAGAACGGGAATAAGAACGGGCAAGAAATATAGAATACTAAACCATGTCTCGTTTGATAACATGTTTATGAAACCAGTGAATGGTTTGGTAATTCAATGAGTGAAAGCGAGTTAATACTGATGCCATTCACACCTTTCATAAACATGTAATCAAACGGGAGCGAATTTAGTATTTATTTTATTTCTCACTGATGTAAATAGCGCTGAATTGCAAAAAAAAACGTTGTTAGTGACGCTCACATGCAAAAAGTTACCAGTTATTGCAGTCACGTGGCTAACATTGTGACGTCAACCAAAAAACGACTATGACGTCACACGCCGATTATGACGTTACAGCAGCCCGCGGTGGTATCACACGTGTGTAACCAACTCATTGCTATCTAATGAGTGATCTCACCACGGTTGAGTAGTGTATTACTCACCCGTGGTGAGATCACTCATTAGATAACAGTGAATGAGTGATCTCACCACCTCGAGCTGCCATCTCATTATGCACAAACTTTCCAGGGCAATAACGCTCAAGCGGTGTAGAATCAAGCAATATCTCCTGGGATATATCACTTTACAGTTACTGTAGATTTTTGACAATCAGATCAAAGCAAAATGGTATTGAGAGAATTTCATGTAGGCCTACCGGTTAGTGTCTTCTGTATCAAATATATATCAGTTCATAAAAGTTACAAATATCAGAGGCTTGTAGGGGGACCTTTTAATTTATAGATGCCGATTAACCAAACATGTCTAAAGCTATCCTTCAGTTTTGCTAGTTTAAAACACGAATGATCAAAATAGAAAATGTACTAAAAGGTAATCATTATAGGAAAATATTTCTTTATTAACAGATCCATGATGTTGTTCTGTACAAAGTGTTTAAACATTGGCACGGCTGTACACACTGATTTGAAGGTGAGGTCTTTCTTTAAATACATGATTCTTCAAGTTCTGTCTCAACAGAAACACACACGCTTATTTCATTATAAACAAGCAAAAAAGTGAGCGTGGCTCACTAATACCCCCGACTGTTTAAGTTTGACATTTTTATTTTACTTAAAGAGAGAGGTGTCTGCACACCTAAGGATTGATAAGCTTTGAAATGTAATTGCTAAGATTAAACTGTTTGTGAAAATGGTAGGACAAGTCTCGATCTTCATGTGAAAAAGGTGGTTTAAGTCAAAATAGGAATAAAAGTATCTTGAAAAGGTATTGGTAATATAATACACTACTGCTATTACCACTGATTTCAACTTTATTTTGGAAATTAATCCATCATAATGATTCATTCGAGTGACTTTAAACAACAGGTACATGGAAGCACACCCCTGAAGGCACAGTGAGAGATATACAGCAGTTTATGGCTGAAAGGAAATAAAATTTAACTTTTCCCAAAATATAACCAGTGGAAATATAAAATAGTAAAATCAACGAGAACACAGAAGTAGCTTTTGATGAAAGTTACATGAAAAAGAAAATGATGAAGTCAACAAATCACAATACAGAAGTAGCTTCAGTCATTCTAGCTATGATAAAGTAAAAGAATATAAAAAATCGCCAAAAATTCAAAAATTCACCAAATCGTGTTACATTTTGCAATGCACCTCTCCTAGTGGTGAAGGAGCCATGTGCCAAATTTGAAAAGGATGAGATGAATAGTTTTTTTGTAATCGATCGGACAAAAAATGCTCAGAATTTGACTAAGTTAAAAAATAATAAAAAATCGCCAAAAATTCACCAATTCGGTTTAAACTTCGCACTGCACCTCTCCTAGTGGTGAAGAAGACATGTACTAAATTTAAAAAGGATGAGACGAATAGTTTTTCTGTAATCGATCGGACAAAAATTGTCTTCGGACGGAAGGACAGACGGACGGACGGACAGACAGACGGGCGGACGGACGGAATCGTTGGTATAACTATATACCCCCAACCGTTCATTCTGGAAAAGAAGTCGAAAATAGGTTCTACAATTTAGAATGCCCATTCTCTAGGGAGTCTTTACACAACATTTCAGCTCTCTAGAGCTTTACAGACTGGATAAGATGATAAAAAAAGGTTTTAAGGTCATGAACCCTATGACTATTTGGAGTAACAGGGTCAGCAAATCTACAATTTAGAATCCCCATTGGACATGGAGTATGCACATACAATTTCAGCTTTCTAGACCTTTTAGCAGTGAAGAAGATGAACATTGGTTTTTAGATTGTGACCCCTGTAAGTAATGCAGTCACCAACTCTACAATTTGGAATCCCCATTGACCACGGACTCTCCACATAAAATTTCAGCTCTCTTAAAGTTACTGGTTCTGGAGAAAGAGGCGAAAAAGCGAAAAGTTTACAGACGGACGGATGAACGGACGGACGGACGCCAGACATCAGGCCTGATGGGTTAAAATCAACATTCATGCAGTTTCCTTTTCATTGAAATCACTTTTTTTAATTATTGAAATCACTTTTAATGGCCATGGAGTATGCACACAAAATTTTAGCTTTCTAGACCTTTTAGTACTGGAGAAGAAGATGAACATAGGTTTTTAGATCGTGACCCCTGTGACTCATTTGGAGTAATGGGGTCACCACATCTACAATTTAGAATCCCCATTGGCCACAGAGTCTCTGCACATAAAATTTCAGCTCTCTTAGAGTCATTGGTTCTGGAGAAGGACTCCAAAAAGCGAAAAGTTTACAGACGGACGGATGGATGGACAGACGGACGGACGGACAGAGGGACGGACGCCAGACATCATGCCATGACATAAGACCATCGGGCCTTTCAGGCCTGATGAGTTAAAAACAACATTCTTGCAGTTTCTTTTTCATTGAAATCACTTTTTTTTATTATTATTGAAATCACTTTTACAATTAACATGTCATCGTCTCACAAATAAAACAGTTTATAATGCAACAGTAACATATTTCTAAATGTCTTACAAATATACAAATGTTTTGCATTTTAGTTGTTTAATGGTATTTTTATTGTGATTACATTAGAAACTTTCACACATATACTTTCATGCAAAAAATATACCGACAGTGACATTTTCCCAAAAATTTTAATGTTAATTGTTTAATGTTTTTATAAAATGGGTTCCGGTTGGATCTAAAATGTGTGTCAAATTGTTTTGAATTGATTTGAAATCATCTCAACCTGAAGAACATAAATGAAAATAGATTTTCTAATGGCAATTTAACTAATATCATTTGATTTAGCTACATGTGTTCATTACATAATAAGTTTCCATAGATCGCCATGTTAACTATATGTATATTTGTTGATCAAATTATTGCCACTCCTTTGATGATGATTCCAAACAAATTTGATAAATGTGAATAGGATTGAATAATATGCAGATTATGAAAAATATTTATCCTATACTAAATTAGCATGCAAGTGTAGGGAAATAATGGCATTGTCCCAATACTTTTTCATTGATTACATTATCCAAGTAGAAAGACCTATTTCGACAAAACATTTATTTTATTATCGGCAGGAACTACAAAAATAGAGCCATGGGCTCTGTAGCTCTTCAGGATTTGAAATGTTTGAGTTAATAAAAACCAAAATATTTTTTTCTCAGCTCGTTCAAGATCTTTTCATTCTGAAAAGGAAGATGAAAATAGGTTTTTAAGGTTGTGCCCCCCTGTGACCCTATTTAGGGTCACGGGGTCACCAAATCTACAATTGGCTAATGAATCTGAGCACAACTTTTCAGCTCTCTAGGCCTTTTGGAATTGGAGAGGAAGATGAAAATAGGTTTTTAAGGTTGTGACCCCTGTGACCCTATTTGAAGTCACGGGGTCACACAATTTCTAAATTAGAATCCTCATTTGCCACGGAGTAAACACATAAAATTTCAGCTCTCTATAACTGATGGTTCTGGAGAATGAGCCTATCACGCCTTTCAGGCCTGATGAGCTAAACATGAATAAAATGATGGATAAAAGCCCGTTTAAATTTTGTGCACACTCATCAACTTTGTTTGTCTTTCATTTGTACAGTATATGAATCGACCACAAAACTTGGCACTTGAAGATTTATTTACGTATAAGGGTTATTTAGTTTATATCATCATCATAAAATACTTATACAGCACTAAAACCAGAAAACTGCCCTGAAGCGCTGTGATGAACACATGAAAATGTCAGGTAGTCAATCAAACGCAGGTGAGAATAAGTGTGTCTTAAGTCCAGATTTAAAATCGAGGAAGTTCATCTAAGTCTCTAAGGTTTTGAGGAAGCTGATTCCAGAGAGCAGGGTCGGCAACTTGAAATGCGCGATCATCAAATGTATGAGTTCTGGATGAAGGAATTTTTAGGAGGTTACTGTCGGAATAGGGCTTGTAGATATTCTGGAACTTATTCATTTAGACATTTAAAAACTAAGACTAAGTTTGAACTGAATTTGATTTTGAACAGAAAGCCAATATATACACATTTCAAAGAGATTGTGCATGACTGTACAGGAATCTGGAATCTGAAAAATATGGATTTTCTATATTAAATGATGTACATTTCTTGTAAATATCATGTGGATATTCTAATAAAAGCATGTTTATTATACAATGTGTTGAACTTAATGTTTGTCTCAGCAGGCCATTACAAACAAAACCAATACAACTCATACCTAGTGTAAATGGACATTTACAACTGGAACTTTCAGCCAGTTAATGTGGCCAAGAAAAATCAAATACCAGATCAAACTGACTGACAAAGCTGATTGAAATTTTGTTTTAAATAAGCAAAAGATGGAATAAGAAAACATTTTATACTTCTTCATAACAAACACTGGTTAAAACAACCAATAAGACAAACTCGGGATTGGACATATTAACCGAATGGTCACATTCTGCTGCATCTTTTTGCAAACAGGTCATGTTAGTTCATGTCACAGGTATAGAACTCTCAGTCACACATTCATTGTTTACTGAGTTGAGTTTTGAGATATTTGACAGCATTTGTCTTGCCCTCACTCTCAGCTATAGCTACAACATCCCTCCCATCCGGAGATAAACAGGTCAGATCAGCTCCTTTCTCACACAGTAGATCTAGGATGTTGACATGTCCATTCATAGCAGCAAAATGTATTGGTGTCCATCTATATCTAGTTTGACTGTTGATGTTATCAAGAGTCACAAGACGTTCAACAATATGCTTGCTACCTCCATAACATGCTAGATGTAGCAATGTGTGTCCATTATCATCAACAAGTGTTGTGTCAGCATTGTTTGATGAAAGTATATCAAATACATCTGACTTTGCATCAAAGGCTGCTCTCATTATTGGTGTCCATCCCGACTGACCTCTACTGTTGATGTTATTAGGGGTGACAAGACGTTCAACAATGTGCTGGCTACCTCCAACACATGCAAGATGTAGCAATGTGTCTCCATTATCATCAACAAGTGTTGTATTAGCATTGTTTGATAAAAGTAAATCAAATACATCTGACTTTGCATCAAAGGCTGCTCTCATTATTGGTGTCCACCCAGACTGACCTCTACTGTTGATGTTATCGGGGGTGACAAGACGTTCAACAATGTGCTTGCTACCTCCATAACATGCTACATGTAGCAATGTGTCTCCATCATCATCAACAAGTGTTGTGTCAGCATTGTTTGATAAAAGTAAATCAAATACATCTGACTTTGCATCAAAGGCTGCTTTCATTATTGGTGTCCATCCCGACTGACCTCTACTGTTGATGTTATTAGGGGTGACAAGACGTTCAACAATGTGCTTGCTACCTCCATAACATGCAAGATGTAGCAATGTGTCTCCATCATCACCAACAAGTGTTGTATCAGCATTGTTTGATGAAAGTATATCAAATACATCTGACTTTGCATCAAAGGCTGCTTTCATTATTGGTGTCCACCCATGCTGACCTCTACTGTTGATGTTATTAGGGGTGACAAGACGTTCAACAATGTGCTTGCTACCTCCGACACATGCAAGATGTAGCAATGTGTCTCCATTATCATCAACAAGTGTTGTATTAGCATTGTTTGATAAAAGTAAATCAAATACATCTGACTTTGCATCAAAGGCTGCTCTCATTATTGGTGTCCCTCCCGACTGACCTCTACTGTTGATGTTATCAAGAGTCACAAGACGTTCAACAATATGCTTGCTACCTCCATAACATGCTACATGTAGCAATGTGTCTCCATTATCATCAACAAGTGTTGTATTAGCATTGTTTGATAAAAGTAAATCAAATACATCTGACTTTGCATCAAAGGCTGCTCTCATTATTGGTGTCCATCCCGACTGAACTCTTCTGTTGATGTTATCGGGGGTAAGAAGACGTTCAACAATGTGCTTGCTACCTCCATAACATGCTACATGTAGCAATGTGTTTCCATCATCACCAACAAGTGTTGTATCAGCATTGTTTGATGAAAGTATATCAAATACATCTGACTTTGCATCAAAGGCTGCTCTCATTATTGGTGTCCACCCAAACTGTCCTCTACTGTTGATGTTATTAGGGGTGACAAGACGTTCAACAATGTGCTTGCTACCTCCACAACATGCTAGATGTAGCAATGTGTGTCCATCATCATCAACAAGTGTTGTGTCAGCATTGTTTGACAGAAGAATGTCAAATACATCTGACTTTGCATTCAAGGCTGCTATCAGTATTGGTGTTACTCCATTGCAACCTCTCCTGTTGATGTTATCACTTGTCAAAACTCGTTCAACAATGTGTTTGTTTCCACCATAACATGCCAGATGAATAATAAAATAACCATCACTGTCTGAGAGGTCAGCTTGACCTGCGTCCTGCAACTGCTTGAAACAGTCCCATGTTCCGTGTAAAGCTGACAACATCAGTGGAGTTCTTCCGTCCTCATCAAGTGCATTCCTTGCCGTCTGTAGAACCTCTCTGTTTTCATCAAACTGAGTAATGACTGTCTTCAATACAGTTGATCTGTCATGAATACAAAGGAGATGCAAAAAGTTTCTCTTCTTCGTGTCAGTACCTGATATATGTGCTCCCATGTTAAGCAAATGGCTTACCATCTCTTTGCTGCTCTTTTCTGCACTGACAAGCAGGAGTTTATTCATATAAGTCTGGTCAGGATTTGTGTCAAGTCTTTCAACTAAGTGTTTCAGGGTTGCCAAATTGTCACATTCAACAGAAGCAAAAAGAGCTTCAGTGATTTCCTCTTGTGTAAATTTTGTCAAAATAACCTTTTCAATATTTTGGACTAGTTGTGTGCTTTTACTTCTCACAGCCCAGTATAGAAAACCTTTTCCTTTTTCCTTCAACTGAATCCAATCCTTAATCTCTGATTCAGATTTCATAAGAACTTCCAGAAACTTTTCAACAAAAACTTCATTTTGATTCATAGGATGAGCAACTGTCTTTGAGAATATACCCTGTTTCATTGACGTTATCAGCCTGCTTGCTACAAGATGGTAATATCCCTCAGATACAAAAAGGTAGTGAAGTCGATCTGACACTCCAGATTCATCAACATGTCCAGGTTTCAGTCGTTCATACAGGAAATCTAAGCTGCAATACTTCAACACAAAACTGGGATTGAACCGATACAAGGCACATGCACATGCCTCGTATATGGAAGAGTGGGCAAAACTGAGGTTGTCTCCCCTAGATAGAAAAGTTCCTCTGAAACTTCTTGCAGCATCTGCAATACCTGAACGAGATGCAGAGTTTGCAAAGTGTTTTATGTACATAAACATTTCTTCCACCTTCTTATTACTGTTTGGAATCTCAAGCTCTGGAATTTTAATGTTTTCCTCACAGAGCAAGACAAGAACTAATGCTGCTGCTTGGTCATTTCTCCGTTTCAGAATATCGTTCAATTCAATTCTCAGATAGTACAAGGGACGCTTGAAGAAGTCAGCAGCTTTTTCGATGAAAGTTGGAAATTCAAAAAACAATCTACAAGTGAGTGGAAAACCAAATAAAGTTGATTCTTGGTCGACAACGTCTTCTACTACAAGATCTTCAATCTTGATTCTTGGGTGTATCTCTCTGTGCTTTTGGAACATTGCTTTCTTCTCCTGGTGTGAATAGGATGATTCAGGATTCAGGGTCAAATCTACCACTGTTTTCATGTTGAACATAGATAAACGCTGGTATTGCATTTTAGACATTCCTTCTTTGAAATTATAGGTTATGGCTGTGAAGATCACCCGTAATGATTTTTCGTTGTTTAGTTTTGGCGAGTGTTTGGTTCTATCTTTGTTGATTCCACCAATTTGTCCTATTCCTTTGTCATTCTGTCCCTCATTAGTCTTGTTTCTTTGACCTGTCAGTAGGTTATGGTCAATGTGCATTTTCAAAGAATTACACAAACTTTGCATATAGGTGAAGTCAGTTGATTGACCTACTGAGCCAAAAATATCATCAAAAATTAGACAAATTTTCTGACCTGAACTAATACAAGAACCAAGATCAAAGACATCTGCCCTGTTCACAAAAACCAACTCATAACCTTGTGTTCTGTACATCTGCCCAATCATCAGAGCCATCGTGGTCTTCCCTTCTCCGGAAGCACCACAAATAGTTGCGTGATGATTCTTCTCAAGTGATCTTTTGATGTCCTTAAACGTCCTTGTGGGAACAAATGTTTGATTTGCTTGAGTCAGCATTAGCTGCAATGTATCTGAAATATTCAAATTGTAATGAATTAGACAATTGAACAACTCTTTCAAAGTAGCATGTAGCAAGAAACAAGGTTTCCCATAAGAGAAGGTTTATAGTATTGCAAATAATGGTTACCACGCCCTGAATATTCACAAGTTCCATTTGCTCTCTTGATAATTACAATTTTGCATGGAGTAGGTGTTTGTTACGTCCTCAATTGTAGACATAATTGTAGTGAGAGGTAAAAGTAGACGAGAGGCGATCAACATGTCACTTCTTTATTTTGAGAACGTCTAACGACACAGTCTGAGGGAGGTAATCCAGACAAGCATATGGCAAGCGCATACCGCTACAGTGTTTACAATCGCGAAAATTGTCAACAATATATTCTCGACTCTTTTAACTCGAATAGGTTATGTAATTAACTTTCCAATTTCTAGGTGGACTCTGAATGCCAACTTATTCCCAGAACTAAATCTTTCTGTCCTTGAATATGATCTTTTTTAACTGTTCTATTTTTGTGCTTCATGTTCAAAGGGACATAAGTCTGTTACAAATAAATGTATGTCAAAGTTATAGACTGCAATCTGTTCCCTTCTACTTGTCAAACAATATCAACATTATCATATAAAAGTTGATAGTAAAAGCAGAATTTGAACACTTAAAAAAAATACTTAAGATTTTGTGATTTTGATACTTTTCAAAATAATTTGGGGAATGTTCGATTGTAAAACACTGAAGATACCAACATGTTCAATATCTGATGATAAAGCAGATTAAATCATTTTATTAAGGACAATTTTCAAGCAGGCATCTGCCACAATTTCCGTGTGACAGGCCATTGAACTTTGGAAGCCTTGGGTCTTGTGAATTTTAATCTTTTTCTCAAAAGTTCTAGAAAGCTGAAATGTTGTGTACATGCACCATGGCTAATAGAGATTCTAAATTGTAGATTTGGTGACCCTGTGACCCCAAATATGGGTCACTGAGGTCAAGATATACAAAGCTAATTTTCATCTTCTTCAGTACCAAAAGGTCTAGAAAGATGAAATGTTGTGTACAGGTACCTGGGCTAATGGGAATCTTAAATGGTAGATTTGGTGAACCTGTGACCCAAAGTAGGGGTCACGATCTAAAAAACCTATTTTCATTTTCCTCTCAAGTACTAATTATAAAAGGTCTAGAAAGCTGAAATGTTGTGCACATACTCTTTAGCCAATCTGGATTCTAAATTGTACATTTGGTGAACCTGTGAGCTCAAATATGGATCACAGTGGTCATGACCTAAAGACCTATTTTTATCTTTTTCTCGATAACGTAAAGTACTTGAAATTTGTTATACCAATGATGAATACGTCTGGAATAGTTACTTTATTAATTTTTTTATATAGAGCCTTCGGAGCTTCAGAGCCAATGACTCTATTTTTCAAAATCTTTCATGAAGGTCAAGGGAAACACATGTTTCAAGTTTGAAAGACATATCAAAAGCTTAATTAAAGTTTAACTCACTGTCAGAAATCAAAGTCAAGGGACATGACTCTGAAAACATATTACCTTGTAACAGATGCCAGTACAGTGTAGCATATTACCTTGTAACATAATATTACCTAATGACATATTACCTTGTAACAGCTAGATGCCAGTAATGTGTAATGTTGAAAGAGAATAGAAACGAGACTAGTGACAGGAAGGTATGTTACAGTAACTTTACCAAGACTTGATCACAGTGAAGCAGTCTGCAGTTTGACTATAAAACATAAAACATTACATTACGTTGTGTTCTCACCTGAATTAACAGTGCCAGGTCTGGACGCTCCAGCTGATATGTTGTATACATTTGCTGGTTCTTGTAACAGGCCATCTGTAAATTGCATTGAGATAACTGTTTAAGTTTAATCTAATGTTTGATTCTTTAAAATATTTAATGACTCAAATTGACAAGTTTTGGTGAATGATTATGGATAAAGGGAACTGTAAATATTTATAAATATATTTATCAACATATTCTTAATAAGGTAAATCAAGTTATTTACCGAATAATGTTATTCATTAAAATGGTTTATAAAGATCTAAATATCAATATCAATTTTGTATTTAAAAACCAAGTCAATCTGTGGTTTTGACATATAGACATGAAATGATGAGATTGGAAAATAAATTATATACAGTCAATATCATTATGGATAAAGAAATGATTCGATATAAAAAGAACTTTTTTTTAACAAAAATTACTTGAATGAAAAATCTTTATACCTCTCTGTTGTAAAAGCAAATTGTTCAGAAGTTCTGTTTCTTCAGAATTTGACACCATATTGTCCATCGCGGAATTTGGGTCATCAGTGTCCCCGGAATCATTGGAAGTCGCCATCTCTAAAGTCGACTGTTTACCTGAAATATCATTTAAAGTTAGAGACCCTGAAATACATTGCACCTACCTGTAGTGTTTGGATGACCCAGATTTAACTTGTCTTCAACAGATTGAACTAAACGTGATTGAACACAGAACCGCCATTTTCGTAGTCACCGGTTTATTCCCTGAATGCAATGTCGTACAGGAAGTTGACGTCACTCTCTAGGGAGTAATCATTACGTCACAACGTCAAACCATAAATGCTACACTACCTACCTCCTTAATGCATCTTATTATCAACCTACCAGCCATATAACGTATTACTTGAAACAACCTTCCTAAACCGTATCACCCGGTACGAGGGACTTACAACCTTGTAATTCCCTCCAGGAGGGTTTACACAGACAGTTGTAAATCCTGTTAGAAGGAATTATAATGATTGTAAACCCTGATTTTAAGGTATATCCATTGTGTTGTTAGGGGTCAAATATGCCAAAAGTTATAAATGGTCTTATTTTATCGAGAAGTACAAACTGTTACCAAAAAATACCATTTTGATGATAGTCGACTTAGTATATTGACGGTTTGAAGGTAAAAGTATTGATTTCTGATCGAAAACCGGACAATGCACCGCGTGTGGCGCGCGCCAAAGAGTCAAACGTAATTTTGGAATCTTATTCAAACCAGACAAAATAACTAATATGGGTTGATAACGTTCAATAGGTTATATAACTACTATGCGTGTAAATAGGACGTGCATTTTTGGTTTCAGCACATGAATAATGATGTTACTCAATTTTAATTGGAAACTAGTAAATATCATATATTAGGCGATTAGGGATGAATATGCAAGCTGGGTGAATTTGTTTGTATTGTAAACAGCACATTTGGTTTGTTGGAACATATTAAAGCCAAATAAAATTTTATGAAACACAATGGATGCACCTTTAAGATGACGGCTTGAAAGTAAAGATCTGAAGAAACTAACTTAGACTAATTTTGAAAAATTTCATTAGTTTACGACAGAATATATACAGCAAATGTTTTGCAGAAAGTGCGTCTCGAACCCGTATCCACCATCACCTGTAGTTAATTAGTCAACGCCTTGACTACTGCGCTAAGCGGACAGACGAGATATGACAGTACAAAAGAAACTCATATAGCGCAGCTGTTAACAGGCTGACATCACCGAGGGATCTTCAATATAACGCCAGGGATCCTCAAGATCCTCAATATAACGCGATAACAAGTAAAAAGCCTGTTTTACACTTAAAAACGGTAGATAATATAGATAACCCATTCTACCTCGTATATGGTACGGTTGTAGACCTGGATAGTCAGGAAAAACCCTTGGATGCTTCGCATCCTCGGGTTTTTCCTTCCTATCAGGGTCGACAACCGTACTATAATCTCGGTATAATGGGTTATCCTTATAATATCACACAGATATCATGTAAGAAAACAATACTTTCTTGATTAACAACTTCTATATTGTATAGATACACGACAGTGCGGAGTACGTGGTTACTCCTTCATCTGGTGGAATGTGTTGGTGTAACATTGTAGGATACATTTACACAAAATAGTTGGATTTAGAAAGGGTCGTCGAAAAATACAATCTGAAAGGTGGTTGTATAATGGATTATCTGTTGATGTCATGGATAGATTAACTGACTTGTCTTTAATTGTCAATAATTTGTAATAATGTGTGACTGTGGTCTGATTGAAACTGAAATTCACTTTATGTTTGAATGTACCGCATATGACTCAATTAAGAGAAAATTAATTCCTGTCTTGTCAGCAGGGTAACATGTCAACTAAAATCTATAAGTTGATAAGCAGCAAGTGTAGTGATTCTCTCTCTAACTGCTCCAAGTATATTAGGGAAGCTCTTGCTTGTAGGAAATCGGTTATGTCATCTCAAATAATGTAAAGATAGTTTATTTTTTATAATTAGCTCATATTGTGTATACTGTATACCAATTGTACATAGGCCAATGACCTACAATACCGAAATCAATGAATTCAATTGAATCGAAGTCTTTAAAAATTCATATTAAATATAGTGTTGCTGAAAAAAACAATTGTCTGATCAGGGGCGGAAGGCGTTGAATGTGAATTTTAATACTAGATCCCTTCATTTGACTCTGGAAAGTGTATGGTCAGCATTAGATACATAAATTTGAAGTGTTGAAGTGTTGGACTTTCATAAGGGAGACAACTGTGTGCGGTTCCATCTTAACATCTGTATACGTTTGCTGGGTGTTAAGAAGAATCCTTATAGTACTGTGTTGGGTTTTCATAAGGTTATGTTCTTGACATCTGTATACGTTTGTTGGGTGTTTAGAAGAATCTTTATAGTACTGTGTTGGGTTTTCATAAGGTTATGTTCTTGACATCTGTATACGTTTGTTGGGTGTTAAGAAGAATCCTTATAGTACTGTGTTGGATTTTCATAAGGTTATGTTCTTGACATCCGTGTACGTTTATTGGGTGTTAAGAAGCATCCTTATAGTACTGTGTTGGGTTTTCATAAGGTTATGTTCATGACATATGTATACGTTTGTTGGGTGTTAAGAAGAATCCTTATAGTACTGTGTTGGGTTTTCATACGGTTATGTTGATGACATCTGTATACGTTTGTTAGGTGTTAAGAAGAATCCTTATAGTACTGTGTTGGGTTTTCATAAGGTTATGTTCTTGACATCCGTGTACGTTTGTTGGGTGTTAAGAAGCATCCTTATAGTACTGTGTTGGGTTTTCATAAGGTTATGTTCTTGACATCTGTATACGTTTGTTGAGTGTTAAGAAGAATCCTTATAGTACTGTGTTGGGTTTTCATACGGTTATGTTGATGACATCTGTATACGTTTGTTGGGTGTTAAGAAGAATCCTTATAGTACTGTGTTGGGTTTTCATACGGTTATGTTCTTGACATCTGTATACGTTTGTTAGGTGTTAAGAAGAATCCTTATAGTACTGTGTTGGGTTTTCATACGGTTATGTTCATGACATATGTATACGTTTGTTGAGTGTTAAGAAGAATCCTTATAGTACTGTGTTGGGTTTTCATACGGTTATGTTGATGACATCTGTATACGTTTGTTGAGTGTTAAGAAGAATCCTTATAGTACTGTGTTGGGTTTTCATACGGTTATGTTCTTGACATCTGTATACGTTTGTTGAGTGTTAAGAAGAATCCTTATAGTACTGTGTTGGGTTTTCATACGGTTATGTTGATGACATATGTATACGTTTGTTGGGTGTTAAGAAGAATCCTTATAGTACTGTGTTGGGTTTTCATACGGTTATGTTCTTGACATATGTATACGTTTGTTAGGTGTTAAGAAGAATCCTTATAGTACTGTGTTGGGTTTTCATACGGTTATGTTGATGACATCTGTATACGTTTGTTGAGTGTTAAGAAGAATCCTTATAGTACTGTGTTGGGTTTTCATACGGTTATGTTCATGACATCTGTATACGTTTGTTAGGTGTTAAGAAGAATCCTTATAGTACTGTGTTGGGTTTTCATACGGTTATGTTCATGACATATGTATACGTTTGTTGAGTGTTAAGAAGAATCCTTATAGTACTGTGTTGGGTTTTCATACGGTTATGTTCTTGACATCTGTATACGTTTGTTGAGTGTTAAGAA
Organism: Gibbula magus; assembly: GCA_936450465.1. Classification (NCBI taxonomy): domain Eukaryota; kingdom Metazoa; phylum Mollusca; class Gastropoda; order Trochida; family Trochidae; genus Gibbula; species Gibbula magus. Next base: position 58,955,413 of record OW388294.1, read on the forward strand.
GAATCCTTATAGTACTGTGTTGGGTTTTCATACGGTTATGTTGATGACATATGTATACGTTTGTTGGGTGTTAAGAAGAATCCTTATAGTACTGTGTTGGGTTTTCATACGGTTATGTTCTTGACATATGTATACGTTTGTTAGGTGTTAAGAAGAATCCTTATAGTACTGTGTTGGGTTTTCATACGGTTATGTTGATGACATCTGTATACGTTTGTTGAGTGTTAAGAAGAATCCTTATAGTACTGTGTTGGGTTTTCATACGGTTATGTTCATGACATCTGTATACGTTTGTTAGGTGTTAAGAAGAATCCTTATAGTACTGTGTTGGGTTTTCATACGGTTATGTTCATGACATATGTATACGTTTGTTGGGTGTTAAGAAGAATCCTTATAGTACTGTGTTGGGTTTTCATACGGTTATGTTGATGACATCTGTATACGTTTGTTAGGTGTTAAGAAGAATCCTTATAGTACTGTGTTGGGTTTTCATACGGTTATGTTGATGACATCTGTATACGTTTGTTGAGTGTTAAGAAGAATCCTTATAGTACTGTGTTGGGTTTTCATACGGTTATGTTGATGACATCTGTATACGTTTGTTGAGTGTTAAGAAGAATCCTTATAGTACTGTGTTGGGTTTTCATAAGGTTATGTTCATGACATCTTTATACGTTTGTTGGGTGTTAAGAAGAATCCTTATAGTACTGTGTTGGGTTTTCATACGGTTATGTTCTTGACATATGTATACGTTTGTTAGGTGTTAAGAAGAATCCTTATAGTACTGTGTTGGGTTTTCATACGGTTATGTTGATGACATCTGTATACGTTTGTTGAGTGTTAAGAAGAATCCTTATAGTACTGTGTTGGGTTTTCATACGGTTATGTTCATGACATCTGTATACGTTTGTTAGGTGTTAAGAAGAATCCTTATAGTACTGTGTTGGGTTTTCATACGGTTATGTTGATGACATCTGTATACGTTTGTTGAGTGTTAAGAAGAATCCTTATAGTACTGTGTTGGGTTTTCATACGGTTATGTTGATGACATCTGTATACGTTTGTTGAGTGTTAAGAAGAATCCTTATAGTACTGTGTTGGGTTTTCATACGGTTATGTTCATGACATCTGTATACGTTTGTTAGGTGTTAAGAAGAATCCTTATAGTACTGTGTTGGGTTTTCATACGGTTATGTTCTTGACATATGTATACGTTTGTTGAGTGTTAAGAAGAATCCTTATAGTACTGTGTTGGGTTTTCATACGGTTATGTTCTTGACATCTGTATACGTTTGTTGAGTGTTAAGAAGAATCCTTATAGTACTGTGTTGGGTTTTCATACGGTTATGTTGATGACATCTGTATACGTTTGTTGAGTGTTAAGAAGAATCCTTATAGTACTGTGTTGGGTTTTCATACGGTTATGTTCTTGACATCTGTATACGTTTGTTGGGTGTTAAGAAGAATCCTTATAGTACTGTGTTGGGTTTTCATAAGGTTATGTTCTTGACATCTGTATACGTTTGTTGAGTGTTAGGAAGAATCTTTATAGTACTGTGTTGGGTTTTCATAAGGTTATGTTCATGACATCTGTATACGTTTGTTGAGTGTTAAGAAGAATCTTTATAGTACTGTGTTGGGTTTTCATACGGTTATGTTGATGACATCTGTATACGTTTGTTAGGTGTTAAGAAGAATCCTTATAGTACTGTGATGGGTTTTCATACGGTTATGTTCATGACATCTGTATACGTTTGTTAGGTGTTAAGAAGAATCCTTATAGTACTGTGTTGGGTTTTCATACGGTTATGTTGATGACATCTGTATACGTTTGTTGAGTGTTAAGAAGAATCCTTATAGTACTGTGTTGGGTTTTCATACGGTTATGTTCTTGACATCTGTATACGTTTGTTGGGTGTTAAGAAGAATCCTTATAGTACTGTGTTGGGTTTTCATAAGGTTATGTTCTTGACATCTGTATACGTTTGTTGAGTGTTAGGAAGAATCTTTATAGTACTGTGTTGGGTTTTCATAAGGTTATGTTCATGACATCTGTATACGTTTGTTGAGTGTTAAGAAGAATCCTTATAGTACTGTGTTGGGTTTTCATACGGTTATGTTCATGACATCTGTATACGTTTGTTGAGTGTTAAGAAGAATCTTTATAGTACTGTGTTGGGTTTTCATAAGGTTATGTTCATGACATCTGTATACGTTTGTTGGGAGTGAAGAAGAATCCTTATAGTACTGTGTTGGGTTTTCATACGGTTATGTTCATGACATATGTATACGTTTGTTGAGTGTTAAGAAGAATCCTTATAGTACTGTGTTGGGTTTTCATACGGTTATGTTCATGACATCTGTATACGTTTGTTAGGTGTTAAGAAGAATCCTTATAGTACTGTGTTGGGTTTTCATACGGTTATGTTCTTGACATATGTTTACGTTTGTTAGGTGTTAAGAAGAATCCTTATAGTACTGTGTTGGGTTTTCATACGGTTATGTTGATGACATCTGTATACGTTTGTTGAGTGTTAAGAAGAATCCTTATAGTACTGTGTTGGGTTTTCATACGGTTATGTTCATGACATCTGTATACGTTTGTTAGGTGTTAAGAAGAATCCTTATAGTACTGTGTTGGGTTTTCATACGGTTATGTTCTTGACATATGTTTACGTTTGTTAGGTGTTAAGAAGAATCCTTATAGTACTGTGTTGGGTTTTCATACGGTTATGTTGATGACATCTGTATACGTTTGTTGAGTGTTAAGAAGAATCCTTATAGTACTGTGTTGGGTTTTCATAAGGTTATGTTCTTGACATCTGTATACGTTTGTTAGGTGTTAAGAAGAATCCTTATAGTACTGTGTTGGGTTTTCATACGGTTATGTTCATGACATATGTATACGTTTGTTGAGTGTTAAGAAGTATCCTTATAGTACTGTGTTGGGTTTTCATACGGTTATGTTCTTGACATCTGTATACGTTTGTTGAGTGTTAAGAAGAATCCTTATAGTACTGTGTTGGGTTTTCATACGGTTATGTTGATGACATATGTATACGTTTGTTGGGTGTTAAGAAGAATCCTTATAGTACTGTGTTGGGTTTTCATACGGTTATGTTCTTGACATATGTATACGTTTGTTAGGTGTTAAGAAGAATCCTTATAGTACTGTGTTGGGTTTTCATACGGTTATGTTGATGACATCTGTATACGTTTGTTGAGTGTTAAGAAGAATCCTTATAGTACTGTGTTGGGTTTTCATACGGTTATGTTCATGACATCTGTATACGTTTGTTAGGTGTTAAGAAGAATCCTTATAGTACTGTGTTGGGTTTTCATACGGTTATGTTCATGACATATGTATACGTTTGTTGGGTGTTAAGAAGAATCCTTATAGTACTGTGTTGGGTTTTCATATGGTTATGTTGATGACATCTGTATACGTTTGTTAGGTGTTAAGAAGAATCCTTATAGTACTGTGTTGGGTTTTCATACGGTTATGTTGATGACATCTGTATACGTTTGTTGAGTGTTAAGAAGAATCCTTATAGTACTGTGTTGGGTTTTCATACGGTTATGTTGATGACATCTGTATACGTTTGTTGAGTGTTAAGAAGAATCCTTATAGTACTGTGTTGGGTTTTCATACGGTTATGTTCTTGACATCTGTATACGTTTGTTGGGTGTTAAGAAGAATCCTTATAGTACTGTGTTGGGTTTTCATACGGTTATGTTCTTGACATATGTATACGTTTGTTGAGTGTTAAGAAGAATCCTTATAGTACTGTGTTGGGTTTTCATAAGGTTATGTTCATGACATCTGTATACGTTTGTTGAGTGTTAAGAAGAATCTTTATAGTACTGTGTTGGGTTTTCATAAGGTTATGTTCTTGACATCTGTATACGTTTGTTGAGTGTTGAGAAGAATCCTTATAGTACTGTGTTGGGTTTTCATAAGGTTATGTTCATGACATCTGTATATGTTTGTTGGGTGTTAAGAAGAATCTTTATAGTACTGTGTTGGGTTTTCATAAGGTTATGTTCTTGACATCTGTATACGTTTATTGGGTGTTAAGAAGAATCCTTATAGTACTGTGTTGGGTTTTCATACGGTTATGTTCATGACATATGTATACGTTTGTTAGGTGTTAAGAAGAATCCTTATAGTACTTAGATGGATGCTGAACTCGGTCTCATTCCATTAAAATATGATAACAAAAGAATGTTTAATATTATGTTTTAGTCAGGGATAATTGTATTCTGCGTCTTTATAACATGGTTGTATTTCTGCGTCTTTGTTGTGAATATTTATATGATAATGTTGGAAAATGCAATGTACACAATTTGGTATATCAGGTTAAAGTATGTTAATAAGTATTAGGTTTTTTAACATTATATGCTCAGGATCTGGACCCTAGCTTTATGAAACCGCAGATCTTTGACCAGGCTTGTCAGTTCTTTTTTTATACAGTCAGCTTTCCTTTATAGTTACTTTCATCGATAGCTTTCATTTTCATAATAACTCATCGATAGCTACTGATTACAATTCTATCTCCGCAAATGCATATCTACTCTTAACAAACGATACATCACAACATGTTAATTATCTTCACATAATTAGGAATAGAAACAGGCAGATACAAAAAAATAAATGTTCATGACAGAATATTCAAGTTTGTATTTTTGCAGATGGTGAGGATGATTCTTTTTCAGAAGGGATCTTCCTTGGGGTACTTATTGCATAAAATCCTTGATTTTTGATATATGACAGGTTGTAACTATATTTTCCACTTAAAATTAGTTAAAAAACTAAAAAAACGTTCTTTGGGTCACCCCTTTCGAGCCCCACCCCTTACGGTTGTCATGCAACCAGGGGCGGATAACTCTAATCTCACCACTTTTCATCCTGTCATTGATCTGACAAGACGCACGAAGTTTTTTCACGAAGTTTTTCGCTGAGTACGTACTATCGAAAGAAAATGGCCCATAACAAAGCTGTATGTGTGGTAACTTCTACCTTTTCTACAGTAGGGTCGAATGGCTTATCGGTTTTAGTAGTAAATTTCGTGTATTTGTAACTTGCTTTCTCGCGTAGGGCGGGAAAGTTGACCCAAGATGGCGGCCATTTTTTCTCGATCGATTTGTTTTGATCGTGGAATTTGGTCAAATCTGGGCTTTCCACATCTTTATATTATCATATTTGGGTTCTAGATTCGTTTTCGGTGAGTATTTCGAATCGCCCTCTGGCCTGCAAGCAAATTATTCATATTTCATGTTCTATTTGTTTCAGTGATGTTAGGGGTGTGGCCATGCTTGTTTACATTTTACTTCGCATTTTGCCATTCGCCTCTGCTCATGTTTTTTACATGCATGTTTACAAAAACATTTACATTGCAATTCCCCCATGTATTTAGTATATATATATTTTAAAAATATTTATATATATACACATGTTGCATGTGCACGTCTTGATTTGGCTATTTTGCTTCTAGCCTTTCAAGCCTTGTGCCCAATGTAAAGGGCCGGTGTCTATCACCGACGCCCATGATGAGTGTCTCAAGTGCTTGGCTTCCGACTTTCATCACCCACTCGACTGTGGGATTTGTCAGGCTTTTACCCCCAAGGCCAGGTCCAGGAGGGATATGGACTTGAAGTTCTTCTCCGAGGCTTTGGAGAACGGACAAGACATCACCAAGCTTGACCCCCCGTCTAAAGCTAAAAAGGTGAAGAAGTCACCGGTTAAGAAAAGCGGTAAGAAGGTTAAGGCTTCGGCCTCCGCTACGGTGTCCTCGGCCAGGTCGGGTCTCGATGATTCGTCATCCGAGCCCGACTCAGTCGAGGACCAGCGGGGGTCCTCAGCCGGGGATTTCATCCACCCTCCCTCCCCTCAACAACCTAACTTACAAAATGCTAACATTAACCCAGTTGATATGTCGCATTTCACGCAAATCATTACACAGCAAATGAAGGTCATGATTGACTCGGCGGTCTCGGGGCTCCGTACGGAGTTCCAGGCCTCGAGTCATGAACCTGATGCAGCTCATGGTACCAGGGGAGATCTCGGTGTCGGACTCGTCCGAGGCACGGGGTCTCCTCGGGGCGCTCAGCTTCCGGCTCGCGAGCTGCGGAGTATGGAGCCCCAGGTTACCATAACACAAACACACCAGTCCCCTCAGACACCTGGCTTCGGGCAGGTCTCGTCTGGGGGATCGCTGGCCCCGCCGAACCTGGTGCCGCTTGTGGGAGTAGGTTCCCAGGGTAAGGCATCTACCTCAGGTTACGAGGCGCCGCCTGTGCTCCAGGTGCAGCGTCCTCGGACACCTGCCCCGTGCTCCGAGACCGTCGTCCCAGTGACGATGCAGTCCGGGCCGCACGCGGGACCCACGAGCACCCTCGAGACCCAGGTCTCGGGGGGCCCACTCGAGGTCGATCCTCGGGCTGGGGGCTCGGGACAGCCAGTGGTAGCTGACGTCTTCTCTCGCTCTCTTGTCCACGCCCGTGACTCTTTCCTAGACGACTCCGAGTTGGCCTCACGCCTCTCGGGGAGATCCGGGATCGAGTCCATGGACGTGGATGAGGTTCGGGAGGATTCGGGCCCTTTATCAGCTGCCACTGCCATCAGGAGTCTCCGCGGCTTAATCGCCGAGGCTATTCCTGGTGTTGCTGCCCCGGTCCCCGAGCCAGAGGAATCGGACTACCGCTTGTCGGGGGAGGCCTTCGCTCGAAGCAAGGCTCCCGTAGTGGGGCTCCGCATTCTCCCTTTACTGGTCGATGATCTGATCGCTCCTCTCCTAGCTGATACTCGTTCACTGGCCGATCTAGGATTCCTATCTAAGAGATATCAGCTGGGGGAGGAAGGTCTTTTTGACATTCCGGTGGTGGGAGACTGTGTCTATACCGCGGTTTCCTTGCAACGACCGAAGGTTACACCTTCGGTCGGGCGACAAGGTCGGCGGCTGCCTCCCTTCACTGCTGGTGCAGCTGATCTGAAGTCCTCGTATCGGTCCTTCGAGGACCAGTACCGAAATGCGGGACAACAGCTTCAGCTTGCAATCCATCAGGCGTATCTGACCTCCATGCAGGTCCAGTTATCGCAGAAGGTGGAGATCCCTGGAGATTCCTCCTCGGAGCTCCTCGGGCAGCTAACCGCGATTGTAAGGAGTGCGGCTAACCAAATGATGAGCGCAGTTGTGGGGATGCGCCGGCTGTGGTTGTCGGTGTCCACTTGGATGCCTTCAACACATCAGTCCCTGCTGAACCTCCCCTTTCGGATTGGCCAAGTGCTTTTCCCAGGGGTACTGAAGGACACTGCGGATGTCGTCACGACCTGCCGGGAGACCTCTAGGGTTCTTACCGTGCAGGATCCAGACATCAAGCGCGCACGCATGTCCAACCCTCCCGCTGCTCGTTCCTCCGCGCCGACGGGGAAGGCAGCCTGGATGTCAGCTAGTCTGCATCAGGCTGGGAGCAGGGGCAAGGGTGCTAAAAAGCGAGGCGGGAAATTCCAGCAGCCTTCGGGCAAGCAGGGGTTTCGGGGGCGCGGGAAACCAAACCAGGGTTCCTAGCTCCTCCCGTACCGCTAGGGGTGTCCAAAAATCCGGGGGCCGGAGTGCCGCCGGAGACGGACACCTTTTGCTTGTTGGGGCAGATCCCTGTAGGCGGCCGATTGACAAGGTTCATAGACGCTTAGGCGAAAGCCACGTCGAACACCTGGGTCCTGTCCACGCTCAGGGACGGCCATATGCCTCAGTGGAAGCGCGGTCCACCTTCATTTACCGGGGCGCGGCACACGAAGGTGCCCTCCGCGCCGGAGAAGATGGACATCCTCCGCTCAGAAATCAAAGCGTTGCTGAGCAAGGCTGCGATAGAGCTAGTGCCTGTGGTCCAGGAAGAGAGCGGATACTATTCCACATACTTCCTGGTGACCAAGAAGGGCGGAGGGTTCAGACCCATATTGAATCTAAAGATCATGAACAAACTCATAGAGGTCCCATCGTTCAAGATGGAGACTCTAAGGTCTGTGATCTCGTCAGTGCAGGTCGGAGAATGGCTATCCTCCATTGACCTCAAAGACGCTTACCTTCATGTTCCGATGCACCCAGAATTCAGACAATTTCTGAGGTTTGCATTCGACGGGAAGTGTTACCAATTCAGGGTGTTACCCTTCGGAATCTCAACGGCTCCGAGGGTATTCACCAAGCTTATGCTGGTAGCAGCTCAGGTCGCCAGGTCTCAGGGCAGGTGTTGTCATCCCTACCTGGACGACTGGCTCATCAGAGCGCTATCCCAGCTTCAGAACCACGAATCCACCCAGGCCATACTACACACGTTAGTTTCGCTGGGTTGGATCGTGAACCTCTAAAAGTCAGAGCTGGCCCCGTCACGGGACCTAGTCTTCCTGGGCTCCAGGTTTCGGACGGAGCCGGGGATCGTATCCCTGGCCCCGGACCGGGTCCCGAAGATACTGGGGGCTGTGAACTCGTTTCTCAGTGCTCCATGCCACACGGCTCGAGTCTGGCTCCAGCTCTTAGGAGTCATGGCAGCGACCGTAGACGTGGTTTGGAGGTCCCGGCTCCGCATGAGGCCCGTCCAACAAGCTTTGGCGGGTCTATGGTCCCACTCAGAGTCTTACGAGAAGCAGCTCGTCACTCCGGAGTGGGTCTTGCCACACCTGTTATGGTGGACCAATCTCGATCACCTGACTCGGGGTTACCCCCTGCAGCCTCCAGTGCCGACCCTGACGATCCAGACCGATGCCTCCCTTACGGGATGGGGCAGGGTTCTGGGATCTCTTACGGTCTCAAGGCCTGTGGTCACAAGCCGAGTCTCAATTACACATCAATGTGTTGGAGCTCAGGGCGGCCAGATTGGTTCTGCAACATCTGAGGGATCAGGTGAAGGGTCAGGTGGTCCGGCTCCAAATGGACAACAGGAACGCCATGACTTACATTCTCAAACAGGGTGGGACGGTCTCCCCGTCCCTCCTGGAGGAGACATGGCAATTCTTCCTCTGGTGCGACGAAGTCGACACCCAGGTCCTGCCAGTGTACTTGCCGGGGGTGGACAATGTCCGAGCAGACGCTCTGTCTCGCCGGATCCCTGCCCCCCACGAGTGGCTACTGGATCGAGAGATATTCGAGACTATCTCCCAGTTATACGGGTCATTCCAGGTGGATCTGTTTGCGTCAGGGACGAACTTTCAGATACCCCAGTTTTGCTCCAGGATACCCGACACTCGGGCTCTATCCCAGGATGCATTCGAACTGGACTGGACAGACAGACAGAGTTCTGTGGGCCTTCCCACCAGTGCCTCTGATCTCCAAAGTCCTTGCCCGTCTAGCCACTCATCCTCCGCGTCTGCTGGTGCTAATCACACCTCTGTGGGCAGCGCAAACTTGGTTTCCACAGGTACTCAGGTCTCTGGCTATGCCACCTGCTCTGTTACCGTGTCGACCGGGACTTCTGTCCCAGGACGGAGCCCCCCACCCCAACCCCAGGGTGCAGTGGGTGGCCTGGCCTCTGTCCGGAATCGCCTCCAAAACAGCGGTATTCCTGCACGAGTTGCAGACACAATACTGGCTTCGAGGAGGGATTCAACGAACATTCAATATGAGGATAGATGGGCCTGCTATTCGCGCTGGTGTGCAGATAGGGACGTTCTCGATCCCTTTTCTGCAGATCTAGTGTTTGTCTTGGAGTTCCTGAAGTCTAGATTAGATGCTGGCTTGGCCGCATCTACTGTCAGGGGTTACTCCACGGCTATTTCAGCCTTTCATGTGCCAGTGGACGGCGCCCCTTTGGGGGTACATCCTCTGGTTCAGCCCTTTTTAGCAGGTGTGGACAGGATCCGACCTCCTGTGAGGCGGTCCAGCCCGGTTTGGGACCTTTCTATAGTCCTGGATTGGCTCTCGGGTCCGCAATTTAGGGATTTATCGGCAGTATCGCTTCAACCGCTTACTTGGAAGGCAGTTTTTCTAGTGGCGGTGGCGTCTGGCAGACGGGTAGGAGACATACATGCTATGTCCTCCAATCCCGAGCTTACAGTCTTCCACAGGGACAGAGTCAGCATCAGACTGCCAGACTCCTACCGGCCAAAGGTGGCCCACTCATTCCATGTCTCGGCCCCTATAGAATTACCGGCTCTTAGGCAACCGGCTGCATCAGGGTCTCAGGCCTCGCACGCACACATTCTTGACGTGCGCAGGACGCTGAAAGCCTATCTCAAAAGAACGGCCTCCATCCGTAGAGATGAGCAACTCTTTTGTTGTTACGGGGGAGGTAAGCAGGGCTTACCTGCTTCTACGCAGACTATATCAAGATGGATTGTCTCGACGATCTGTCTGGCTTATTCACAAGGGCCGTGAGCCCCCAGGTGACCTCAAGGCTCATTCGGTTAGGGCAGTTGCGACGTCTAAGGCGACGCAGCGGCCCTGCCCATCGAAGAGATCTGCTCCGCTGCTATCTGGAGCCAGCCTAGCACGTTCATTCGTCATTACCAACTCGACAGGCTCTCGGCGGAGCGTGCTCGGTTTGGTCAGACAGTTCTCTCCGGTGGGCAGAGTCGTCAACCCCCTAGCTGAATGAGCAGAGGAGGGTTGTGCGTTCTGTTTTTAAATGTTACTAATGCCACTAATATCACGTTGATACTAAGGGCCCAAGTCCTTTTTTCCCACGGTGACCTCCCTGGCTGAGGTCCCCCGCGGGGAGTTTTTTATATGGTACCTTTTTTGCCCTCGTTCTCTCTTTTGACAAAAAAAGGGGGGGGGGGGGGGGGGGGGGGGGAGGGGCGGGGTATTTTGACCAGTAAGGCGACTCCGAGTGCGCCAGGTAATCCCCAGGTCAATGTTGGTTCTCCTCCATGGTGGATCCACAAGGTACTTTGGGTGAGTTAACTTTGTATATTCATATATTCTGTGCGCCTTTGGGTGCAGTCTGAATGCCACTGCCTTAGATTCAATCTTTGGGAGTCTGTCTTATGCAATAAGTACCCCAAGGAGGATCCCTTCTGAAAAAGAATCGAACTAACCTGTATAGGTTTCAGATTCTTTGAAGAGGATCCTCCTTGGGGTAGGGCCACCCACCTCCCCTTCATTCAGCCTGCATGACTGGATGGAAAAGTGGTGAGATTAGAGTTATCCGCCCCTGGTTGCATGACAACCGTAAGGGGTGGGGCTCGAAAGGGGTGACCCAAAGTACGTTTTTTTAGTTTTTTAACTAATTTTAAGTGGAAAATATAGTTACAACCTGTCATATATCAAAAATCAAGGATTTTATGCAATAAGTACCCCAAGGAGGATCCTCTTCAAAGAATCTGAAACCTATACAGGTTAGTTCGAATTTCACTTATCCTTCTATTCTGTTCTATATAAAATGAAATACTATACGAGTTTATTAAACACTATCACTAGACACATCCTTAGGTTCATAAACTTGTTCAATATTGACTATTGAAAATACTACTCAATTATGTATTGGGTAACACACTTAAATTAATGTATAGGTAGTTTATTATTCAAGTATTATGTACAGGCTCCTATTGTATTTTTTCTTTAAAACTGAATTAGACTATATCATCCGATCATATACACTGTAATCTGTCACCTATCCTATCAAATGCAATGTATTAAGGAATAAAGAATTTAATACACAGAATGTTAGGAATTGAGTAAAGTAGATTGACATACATGAGTAGATTTTACAATGAGAATATACATCCTGAATGTGTATAGGGCCTACACTATTTACATGAGGTTGTAAAACACAAACATGAGTGATAAAACAACACTGACCTCTGGCATGATTTAATTGACAATTTGTCATAATGACTAATCGGAAATATTGCATCACAATAACGCTAAATTGATATAAAAGACAAAATATCTACGTTTGACGCAGTCTCTCTCTCTCTCAAGTAGCTTCCCTTGTTCCGATCTAAGAGCGCCCTCACACTACCCAAAATGCATTGCATCCCAGACAAGGAAGAAATTTGACAAATCACAGACCCATTGTAATATGAAACTTGTGAATGATCTTCTTGAAACTTCAGAGTTTTCATGTAGTGCTGCCAAGTTACATTTATAGAAATGTCAAATACGATCAAAACCTCATAACGGAGAAATAAAGTTAACACTAACAATCATGTCAAACTTCGTGAGTACAAAGTTCAGCTCACACTGTCTTGACAAACTTTCAAACAAATATCATTACTACGGGGACCATGACGACAAGAGAACGTATTAAAGAAAGCGTTTTATTAGCATCAGGTTCAGTACTTACCTTACGTCCACGTAAGAAGACTCGAACTGTACAAAACACTGGTCATTTCTAGTAGATGTACGAAGGGTGTTGCTCTCTTTGTAATGGCGGTGGGTCAAGCTTGAGGGGGTTTAGGCCTTATCAGTAACTCGAGAGTAGCAACGACTGTGTCGAAAACACTGTTTAAATTTAACATGTAGAGTAGAGCGGGGTCATTTGTAACACGAAGCAATAATTGTAACAGGGGCAGATTACGTTCAAACATCGGCTAAGGTATTATCATTATTCCCCTTGATCTCCCGGTTATAGATAAATGGATGTTGTTCAACAGTTTTCACATAGAGCGAACCAAAAGACAAAAAAATATATCGATTTTTGCAGTTGAAACTAAATATTTCGGAAAACTTAAGACATCGTTTTGAACCGAATTGTGTTGTTAGATATAAGATTGATAATTTATATGATATATTGGAGTGGTATGTAGTATCTTGAAGCAGAAATTGTAGAAAAGCCTAAAGTTTCACATAGAGCGAACCAAAAGACAAAACCAAATCGTTTTTGCAGTTGAAAGTAAATATTTCTTAAAACATAAGAAATCGTTTTGATCCGAATTGTGTTGTTAGGTAAGATTGATAATTTATATGATTTATTGGAGTGGTATGTAGTACCTTGAAGCAGAAATTGTAGAAAAGCCGTAAGTGATTAACCCGTGAAGTGACGTCCCAGCAAACAGACAACGTTGAACAACGTTGTAGCAACGTTATGGTTTGGTTACGTTTTATTCTAACGTTATTATGACGTTGCTACAACGTTGGAGAGCCAACGTTTTCATGTAACGTCCAGACAACGTCACAAAATAACGTTAATAGAACGTTGTTACTTGGTTAGGTAAAAAACCAAGGTTCCTACAACGTCATATGGACGTTGTATTCTAACGTTGTATTGTAACGTCGATATAACGTTAAAACACAACGTCATTACAACGTTGTAAATTTGTTAGGTTAAAAACCAACGTTCCTACAACGTCAGAAGGACGTTGTATTCTAACGTCTTATTCTAACGTCAAAACAACGTTGAAACACAACGTCAATACAACGTTGTGAATTGGTTAGGTTAAGAACCAACGTTCTTACAACGTAATTAGGACGTTGTATACTAACGTCCAATTCTTACGTCAATACAACGTTGAAACACAACGTCAATACAACGTTGTGAATAGGTTCAGTTAAAAACCAACGTTCCTACAACGTCATTAGAACGTTGTATTCTTACGTTGCATTCTAACGTCAATATTACGTTGAAACACAACGTCATTACAACGTTGTTGTTTGGTTAGGTTAAAAACCAACGTGCCTACAACGTCATATGAACGTCTTATTAAAACGTCATTACAACGTTGAAACACAACGTCAATACAACGTTGTACATTGGTTAGGTTAAAACCCAACGTTCCTACAACGTCATTAGAACGTTGTATTCTTACGTTGCATTCTAACGTCAATACAACGTTGAAACACAACGTCATTACAACGTTGTTGATTGGTAAGTTTAAAAACCAACGCTCCTACAACGTCATATGAACGTCTTATTAAAACGTCATTACAACGTTGAAACACAACGTCAATACAACGTTGTACATTGGTTAGGTTAAAACCCAACGTTCCTACAACGTCATTAGAACGTTGTGTTCTTACGTTGCATTCTAACGTCAATACAACGTTGAAACACAACGTCATTACAACGTTGTTGATTGGTAAGTTTAAAAACCAACGCTCCTACAACGTCATATGAACGTCTTATTAAAACGTCATTACAACGTTGAAACACAACGTCAATACAACGTTGTACATTGGTTAGGTTAAAACCCAACGTTCCTACAACGTCATTAGAACGTTGTATTCTTACGTTGCATTCTAACGTCAATACAACGTTGAAACACAACGTCATTACAACGTTGTTGATTGGTAAGTTTAAAAACCAACGCTCCTACAACGTCACATGAACGTTTTATTAAAACGTCATTACAAAGTTGAAACACAACGTCAATACAACGTTGTTGATTGGTAAGTTTAAAAACCGACGCCCCTACAACGTCATATGAACATCTTATTAAAACGTCATAACAACGTTGAAACACAACGTCAATACAACGTTGTACATTGGTTAGGTTAAAAACCAACGTACTAACAATGTCATAAGTACGTTGTATTATAACGTCTAATTCTAACGTAAATACAACGTTAAAATACAACGTATTTACAACGCTGTGAATTGGTCAGGGTTAAAAACCAACGCTCTTACAACGTCATGAGGACGTGAATACAACGTTGAAACACAAACGTCAACGTCAAGAAAACGTTGTGAATGGTCAGGATTAAAGCCGACGTTCCTACAACGTCAGAAGGACGTTGTATTCCAATGACAAATTCAAACGTCAATCCAACGTTGTGCATTGGTTATATTAGGTTAGGTTAAGTTTAGCACAACGTCATAATAGCGTTTTATATTAAATTCGTTAGATTAAGAGTTATGAACAAAGTACACGTGTTGATAAGTCAACCTTTCTTATCTAGCCCTAACCATATGTTTATGTATGTATTCTAATGAATGCTCATTGCTAACTAATGTTTCATTTCTCTCCTGGCATATATCCTATACGACTGGCTTGTATTTCTCTTCTCACGGTGTTTACAAGTTTACATATTCAGTTTAGATATTATATGGTGTTTAAATAATCGATAAAATCAAACAGACTTTAATTGGAGGCTTATTTTACAAATAGGGACCGGGGTACACGCTCACATGTACGTTTCACATAAACAAAGCTAAAAGTAGATTAACTAAGTATTTTTTAAAAAATATTTTATTAATAATAAATCATGAAAAATAACTATATGCAGCTTTTTGACAAAAATCACGCAATGTCTTTTATATCCTCTTTTTGCTTTCCGACACAGATCATGTGCAACCCTTGATTTGTCCATTCATAATGTGACATCAGGTGACACAAAACGATATTTTGGCAAATGAAAATTCATTCCCTGAACATAAATATAAAATAAATATCAACTACTGTACATGTTAAGATTATTTTAAAAGAATAAATAGCGGATTGTGCTCAAACTAAATCAGGTTTATATAATGTTGACTGAAAAGAAAACATGACCATGAATTCATATAATGAATGTTGTACTAAAATGTCAATGTCTAATTTTCAATGTATATATTCAGACAAAAGTACATCCGAATATATTTAATTTAATTCTTTGGATGCTGTATGACCGTTAAAATATGCAGTCAGAGATATCTTCAGAGATGTTTCATTGTTAACCTATTTAGTGAAGCGCGTTAAAATATCAAATTATCGCCCCTTTGACAATTCCGTTGACGTTTCCCGTTTGCACATAAGCATTTTACTGTAAAAGTAATTAGGTACACATTAATTGTATGTTTTTATTATAATGTCATAACTAAGCAACACTATGCCTTTGTATCGCGAGACAGCAACATTATTGAGGTTTGTTTTAAACAAACGTATCTTTTCAAATTTATCAATCTATATTGAAACCACGTTAACTTTCCCAATTTACATTTAAACCGTAACAATAACAATACAGCATGGACATGACGTTATAATGACGGAAAAAGGACCCGTTTCAAGAATGATCACTGTAATCGTATCAAGAGACGTGTTTTGACTGTTTTCACATGGACTCCTACAACATGTTAACGCAACTCGGACCAACATGATTGCAGCGTTTATGAATAATCACAGTCTATCACATGTATAATCTAGAGAGTTATATTGAAATACGCCTTCTTTCTGGAACTGTTCATAAAGCTGAGTGGGGTAACCATGTTCAGTTTGAAACTACACAAAATGGGAGAAACAAGTTGCGTCAATATAGGCATTTTAACAGTGATTATCTCACTGAGGATTACCTTAAACATGCATCCATGTGTTTCATAACATTTTATTTGTTGCAACTCACCATATGTGCTGTTTATGTACAATTATTTTCACTCATCTTGCATGTTTATCCCAATCGCAAATATAACATATTTACTAGTGTCCAATTAATATTTAGCAACATAATTATGCATGTGCAGAAATCGAAACTACACTTCCGGCCATTTACAGGCGCAATAGTTATATGATCTATTCAACATTATTAACTCATATTTGCCTTTTTGTTTGTGGGAAATAAGATTCCAAAATTAGATTTGACTAATTGACATGGCGCGCGTCAATCGCGGTGCAGTGCGCGGTTTCCGATAATAAAAAAAAACCCAAAAAACTACTTTTACCTTCATATCGTCAATGTACAAAGTCGACTATTGTAAAAAATTTAGTTTTCGATAACAGTCATAGCTTCCCGATACAATAACACCATTTATTCGTTTGGAATAATTTGTGACCGCAACAACACAATGGATGAACCTTTAAATGTCCTATGCCTCGTACACACGCGGTGCCCTCGCTAAATTTCGGTTTGGAGTTAACACATTGAAGATTAAAACAGATCGCTTTGCAAACGTTAAATTAATGGATAAATAATGTTTTAATTGCATTCATGAAACTACGGATGAACTCAACACACTATTAAAATGCCCGTTGTATCACATGTAGGCCTATGCATGACTTGTCTGTGCCAAACTTTTGAAAGCGACGTTAATTAAAACTCAAATCATCTCAAGTCAAATCATTTCCTATCTTTTGACTAAATACTGTCTCACTATACATACATTGTGCTTACTGCATTTCATGAAGCCTAACTTAATCAATGGTTTTTAATACGGACTTTCAACTATCACAAAAATACGAATGCTGTCGCGCTTACATTATTGTTGGTATATGATTTAGTTTAAACACTGGAGAAAATATTACTTTCATCGTGTATGCTATCGAAATATACTACGTTCACAAATATATTGAAAGTCTTAAAAATACACCTGTTTCAAGCTAAAGAAATACATTCAAATACTTTCAACTATACCAATTATTATTTACCTACTCTTTGTACATTCTAATGTAATCTAATCGGTTATTCTGAATCGACCTTAATTATTATTATTACTAAGGATTAGGAAATGTACATGCATATTGAGTTTATAATTGTGCTGGTTTAGGAACACTAATAGTCTATAGCTGATTGTAGCTGAAATAATGGAAGGACATGATGAAATTTTAACAATTGTAGTTCTCTATTATGTATTTAAATTTTCACATTACCGGGTAAGACTTACACATACATAAGTTAGTTTTGGCATAATCATGTACATTAATGAGTTAATTCATACCATTGCCCAAAGATACACTTGGAATATTTATTATGATATATCAAGAATAATATTTCCCTTTGTTTGCTGACAATTGATTGATTGAAACATATTTTATTCATTTAAGAAACGAATTAGGTAAAAGTTATAAAACTTATAGAAGCCCTCTCAACATAATCGACAAATCAATTGACAAGGCTAAAATACATAACACATGCAGAAGAGAATTTAAAACTCTACAAATGAAGGAAAGGCATAGTTTTAGTTGGTAAACATGTCATATAAATCATTAACGCATTATACAATGACAAATATCATTGCTATGACAAGTACATTATATGTATGAATATGTTTTAATTGAACCGCTGACTCTTTCCAATGAATTCATCAACATGGTGAAACATGTTTTCATTGACTTATTGTGGTAGATTTGGATTTTGGGGTTGTGCTTAGATTTAATTCTTCCTTTAAATTTTTAAAAACGGTGAGCGAATTGAATTAGTTACTTATTTTAAATATTTGGGTATATAGTCTTTTCCTGCAGAAATATTGTTGTTCAAAAGCATGCCAAGATATATGATGATGCCAATGAAATAAACCTTTAGCGCCTGTTCTTAATATGTTCAGTTGTTTCCAGAATTTACCAGTAAATACAGTGACTTATTTTCGGAATTTTCGATTGGAACGAAAATGATACGGGTGTGTTTTATTTATAAATACAAATATATATAGTTCACATTACGTTTTGTAAATATGTTCTTAAAATAAACCGATTTTTTAATGTTTAATGCGCAGTAATTAGTGTTAGTAAATTAACGGTCGATTAAAGTTAACGTATTTAACATTATTAGAACGTTAGAAAATCGGTCGGTAAAACGTCGTTATTCATATGCAACGATATTTCGATTACCAAGGGCAACGTATATGTGTCCGATTTGTACTATTTTCATATATGTTTGGCAAACTCAAGATGTTGGTGATGTGAACAAGTGTTTAGTATATTTAAATCGAGTGCGAAAGATGTGTGGATGCGAGACTGCATGGTCCGTCCATTGCATGCATCTTCTACTTTACCATCTTACTGTACCTTTTAGACGACCCTTCGGATGGAGCCATTTATAAATCAAAGAAAGTCAGCCAAACTGCGTCGCTTCCTTTCCAATTCAGATGTACTTCTTCCAAACTAAAATATTATCACATCGACGCTCTAGTTCGAGTACAATCATTGAGGCTAATTGCCCATTTTGTGGGGGTGATCTTGAAGATGAATACATGCATACCAAATTGAATTGAATTTATAGATATATTAAACACACTTTTAAGGGATAATTGTTCCACTTTATTATCACAAGTATCCAACAAGTTCATTCAACTAAACTGTCCAGCCATGATAGTACACTTATGAACAACTTAAAACTTTATGTGACAAAACTGTTTAATGTAAATAATATAAATCTATATAAAAGACGGCATCACCGGGCATACTGTATTGTATAATGAAGTCTCTAAGTCGGAAAGGTTTGACATCAGTTTATTGTCTTGAATGAATGCATTTGTAATTCTTTTCATCAGAATTTCGACAATGACGTGCACTAATTTTAGATAATATATTTATCGTTTATGTTCATAAGAATCCTACAATATATCTTTGTATTTGCTATCTTTTCACTTTAAGCAATGAACGAAATACGCGCCTGTCAATAAACATAAGGGTATTTTTATTTAAGAAATAGAAGACGAGTTGGTGTACTTTATCGTTGAATAAAACATAGCAGGAAGCATGAAACACGGGATGCCCTTAAACAGTTACTCACTTATATATAATAACACTAATAATAGAGACACTTGGATCGGTTGGCCAAGGATATGAACGATACTCGATATCCGGACGACAAACCTAGCTAAAAAGATACAATTATTTCAAAATTTTTGATATCCTACTACAATACCCCCATTCCCTGAGCCAAAAATGCAAATTAGTGTTAGTATATTGTTCCTGTACATGTAAGTCACATGGGAGTTACACCTTTTTCTACCTGTTGATTGGTTGTTACAAAATAAATAATGTTTCCATTGGTTGCCGGAACTATTTCATTCATCTTCTAAATTGTCCCGACTGTTAACTGTAGAATCCATCTACTGCATTTAAACATGGTTTATTTGTTTCTCGTAGTTGAAATTAGAATGTTCTTACATGTGCCTACGCATCAAATGTCGGACGAAACAATTAAATTGTTATAAAATTTAAAATTAGCGATTACTAATTTACTATATATATAACCACGGAAGCTTCAAGAGCGACGGCTATCGTTCGAAAGCAATGACGTCATAGGTGTGAGTGGTTATGATGTCACAGTGTTGATTGTAACGTCATAGAGGTTTTCTGTTTGCGCCGACATGCTTTTGGGCTTCCCAAATCTCTTGATATGAAATTTGTAATAACTTATATCGTATAATCATGGATTGATAGTATTGGGCAGAAATACAACACTTTCAGATAAAACCACATCTATGTTTTATTGTCAAATACATTTTCGCAGGGGACATTTTAATCGCGCGTAGTAAACAAGGATAGGTACGCAAGTAGTGAATCCACGTCACTAACGTATGGATATGGAGATTCCCCTCTTTCTCGGGTCCTTTTAGGGAAACTGTTGGCTTTTAATATTCGCGTTTTTATTTTATTTTTGATATGGGTAATATAAACAATAACCAACTCATGACGGAGAATGAGAGATTATCTTTCGCTCGTTATATCAAATGTGTAATTCTCTCCCCAAGATAATTTCGAGGGTTCGAGAAAATCGCATTTTTAGTTTCTAATGTTCATATCTCTGGCACCGATAATGTTGATAGGACTATATCACTTCAAGGATTTTAAATGAAGGCGCCTTGAAGTATAGTATGCCTTATTGTCTCTGGCAGCCATTATTTATAATTTGTTAATTATTGCAGATGGTACCGCCGTTTTGTTCAATTACTTTGGGGCAGAAAGGTCTTTCTGCACTCACATTTCCCAACTGTTTCATTGTGAATCACAGTGCTGTAAGGTACCAAGTGACACTTGGTTCCTTTCTGCACAATATATTTCTGAGTTATTCACTCGGTACCTTTTTACAAAATTAAATATTTTAGTGATTACTGAAGACAGAGTCTCAACATTTTAACACAACATGAAGATTATTGAAGAAATCAATAATTTCTAAAAAAAAAAGTGAAAATGAAAGTGAAAACTTGGTACTTTCTGCTCCAAGCCCACGATTTGTCATTCCCCGTTTCTCGTTAGTTATTGTCTATTAGGTCTATTCAGTATTTACCTAAGTGATGCCACAGCATTGTGACATCATCGACATCATGTCGTGAAAGACTTAGGCCTATTACGTCATCAACTCTGAGACGTCATGGCTTTGTCAGCTATGTTCACATTCTGAGGTTATTGTAACATGACTTCAGTGTATCCTTGATAATGATTGATTGATTTCCTTATGTTGAATGACAATGAATACCCTCAAATTACATGCGGCGAATCACCGCGAACTGATACATCATGTTTTCTGGATTTAGTTCGACTCAAGATTTAACTTTTCTATTTCTCTGCGATATGTGTGGGCCTTACTCAAGTTTGACATGTGTCATTGTCATTTTCTAACATGTGTATATAATACCGTATTGGTCACAAATAACTCTCAATATGAAGTAACTTTTTTTTCAGGTAACTTAAATGTTTTCAACTCTAGTTAAATTTGTCTAAGTTTGGCGCCATCTTTTATGCGGCTTTTTTCACAGAATACTGTTGCCATTGCATGACGCCATAGTGATCAACCGTTTTGAAGTCACAATGCTAGCGTTGTTTAGATGTTTGTTCCTAGGTATTTTTTAATAACGTCGATAAATGTTTATCGCCATCTAAAAGGATACGTGAATATTTTAAGTGACCTGACCACATCTCTTACAAAATGGAAGAGTCGCAAAGTCTTCTCCACTCAGAGTTAGGTAGGCCTACACAAAACGAGAGTTCGCTTCAAAACGCCTGATAACTATCGGTCATGTTACAATATCGATTAAGAGTTGCGTTTGTAAAATTTCCGTGATCCATTGTTATTGAACACCTGCAAATTTCAGCGTTTAAAACGTCCGGCTTTAACGTTTAATATAAAAAAAACTAAACGATGTCCCGTTTGATAACATGTCTATGAAACTAGTGAATGGTTTGGCAACAATAAGATAAATAGTTGCGTTTGTAAAATTTCCGGGATTCATTGCTATTCAACACCCGCAAATTTAGTTTAAATCCGACGGCCATTCACGAGTTTCATAAACATGTTATCAAACGGGACTGAGTTTAGTATTTTATTTATTACTCAATGATGTAAATAGCGCTGAATTGCAAGAAAATCGTTTTTAGTGACGCTTACTTGCAAATAGGTCACCCGCTATTGCAGTCGCGCGGCTAACATTGTGACGTCAACATAAAACGACTATGACGTCACGCGCCGATTATGACGTTACGGCAGCACGCGGTGGTATCACACATGTGTGTAACCAACTCATTGTTATCTAATGAGTGATCTCACCACGGTTGAGTAATAAACCAAATTTGCGAGTGTTGAATTACAATGAATCCCGGACATTTAACAAAAGCACCTATTTTTCTTATAATTGATCATGTATCGAGGTGTGATTGATAATTCTAATGTTCTATGCTACAAACAAAGGAGTAAAAAGGAATCAATTCAAATCAACATATTGGAGCGCTTTTATACCGGTTCTATGTAAAACACAGCACACAGCTACGAATCATGTACATTGTTCCTGATCTCGTTACCGCGTCAAAATTGTGTTACTATTATATACAGGTAACTTAGCAATTGCGACCAAAAACAAACTACAAGTTATTTTATATAAAGGCACTGTGCACTGTTGGTACATTATTATCGCTCTTTCATTCATTAGCTTTTATAGGGCAAAGACTTTTAAGTTTAAATATAACATACATTATTATAAAAGACAAAGTAAGCGATCTGTTGATTCATGTAAAGGTGGTTACATGTTACTTGTCGTTTTCATTAATGAAGAAACTTAATTAAACTATTACGTAACACCAATTCTAATTTTAATTGTTTAACTTAAAAACGAGCACATGGTTACTATACCAATTTATATTTGATTCTTTTTAAATCAATACACTCATTTTTACGCTTATTTACAGACAAAATCTAAAAATACGCTTTGGGTAGCTTATGTCTAGAGATGGGACGAAGAAATTGAATTCACTTACGGTAACATTTTGCGAAACAATCTATTGTTGTAAATGAATCTTAAAATATATGCATTACATTTGTTTAAGCATAGATCAATTAACTAACGGAAAGCGCTTAACATTGCTGCAACGCGTTTTTAACGGCAACTTTACGACATGCCGCATGTCGTTGCCATCACCTATATTCGCAGTATATATGTGACGATGTGTGTTATTTCAATTACGTACATATCTCCAGTAAGTGATGAATATAAATCGCCTTGTATAATAAACTGGTAGTTGTTGTTCCATTAAGCACTCGTTAATTGATAGTATATTCAATAACAATTACACAATAGGCCGTCAAAGTTACATTTGAATTTATCAAAACTGCCGTGACGTAAGATTTTTACGTTTATGTAGGTGATTTAAAAAATGAGGTTTAAGTGATGAAAAACGTTCTGTGACCCCCTATTATTATTTCTGAATTTGTTTGCTTATACAACTGCGCACACCATGTTAACGTTTTAGCAATATCTAAAATATGTGTGTCAGTGAAAAATCCTGTTGAATATGCGGAAAACGATGATAAAATGCCATTTTTATTTAAAAACTGCTTAATCTCATTTTATTACATTTAACAGTACTAGTGTCATTAACTTTCAAATTTTAAACTTGCTTTGTATCCGCATACATATATGTGATAAAGTAGTATCTGAAAAAATAAGCGAATTCTAAAATATTTCATTTCATCGTCCATCTCTCCGTAAGAGCCTATATATCATTTCAGAGACTTAATTGTAGTCTAGGCTATGTCGTAAGTTATATTCTAGCCATCTTAGACTTCCAGAAAAAGGCGTCTATACTATATAACTATTCATCTCGAGATGATATAATGAAAATAAAACAAACACGTTTAAACAGTCGTTTGTAAAAATAACGAAAATGTAAGAATAAAATGGGAAGGTGTTCAGGCATTATAATATTCTATTTTCAACTGAAGCCAAGTTTTAAGTGACATATGAACATGCACATGGCTGATCTGAGTGAGAGATATTTACAAATTAGTTCAACATTGTTGCAACGTCATACTGAAGAAATGGGCAGCAAGATGAAATCAGAAAACGACAACTATGTTTTAAACAGAAAGATACATTGTTCACGCATTTTGGGTTTTAAAGTTAGCTAAGCTTGCAAACATCTGAGAGGTGAGTTTCATTGAAAGGCTGAATTTACACTGCGACCGATCTTCTCTGCATTGTGTCACTCGTTTCGTCCAAAAAAAGCGCAAGCAGTACTGAAGTACGTGAAGAAAATCTCAAAACTGAAATCACTAGATACAAACAAAATGCAATTTTTATCGATGTTATAATTAAATATGGTAATAAGGGCAAGTAAAATTATCTTGAGCCAAATTCCATTCTGTCCTGAGAAGAAGGAGCCACTTAATCAGGATAAAAACAGACATTACAGGAAAGGTAAGTTGTTTTCCTTTATCCACACTTACTAGGCCTACATGTACTTTGTGATTAAATTGGGATATATGCGGTCGAAAAGGGGTATGAAGGTTGACCCTATAATGTCGTAGGTCTTATAATTTTACATGCATATGCAACTTTGTTGAATCTTGCTCATCCTCGATAATTTTGGAAAACACGACTGGTTTAAAAAAACATTCACGTCCCGCGATCACCAACCTGGTTCCCTGGGCTAGTTACGCTGCGCTATGCTGCGCTATGCTGCGCTATATTGGCATAGGTTGCGCGATCACTTCCTATCCATATGATATTGTTAATCACGTGACTACCATTCCAAATAGAATTATGTGTAACGCTTGATCAAGTCTAAGTGTGGTGGCGAAGCGTCTACATTAGCCTAAATTAAATTTGTGCTGCTATCTTAAAAGTTCATTGTACCAAGGTAATTTTGCAATTTTTCTGTAAGAGATGCACACCAAGAATAGGAGTGGCGACGCGGTTGACGCGAATCGACGTTACCATGGGCACACTTGATTACGAGGGGGAGGCATGGAACAGCCGGAACGTCGTTCAATTTGTTACGTCATCAACAAACTATACTTTTTTTCGTCCGTCTTTTCTTGACTAATACCACGTTTACCTCATCGACTGAGGTAGAAAGTATATATTTTCACGAGATGAGATAAATATGCATGTTGTTTGTCAAGAATTGACATATATTCTATTTATTTTTTTATGTTATCCTTGTAATTTACGCCTTCATGTTGAGCGACCGCTTGGAACATCCGGTCACAACAGAAACAATTTGACATCATAGGCCAATTCGCTACATCAAACCATTGTTTTATGACGTATTATATAATATATATAGAGAATAATAAACGACATCCCGTGTAATAACATAAGTTTATATTTATGAAAAAAAGGAGTGGTTTGTATTTAACGATCGGGTTTCATAAATGTGTCATTAAACGGGGACGAGTTTAGTATTATATTTATTACTCATTGATTTAAATGTCACTTAATTCTACAAAAACGTCGATAAATGGGACACACTGTGACAGCAGCGCTAACATTGTGACGTCATATTTATGCTATTATGATGTCATATGTCAATCGGCAGCACGCAATGTTATTACACAATGTGTAATAACATTGTAGATTTATTAAACTGCGATATCTTCAACGGGCGAGTAATAAATAATTACATGTATGTCAGTCACTGGTCACAGTAGAATATAAGTTATTTTCACTGTAGCTTGATAGACAGTTTATTTCACTGATAAATCCCTGTATTTCATTGTTCGTCATGTAATAAATAATTTTATATTATTTTACTTGATTTACAAAAATCTATCATTCTTAGATACAATCGAAAATCACTCTAAGGGGGATAACTCTAAGGTAAAGTTTCCGATGGGGGTTACACATTTCACTTCAGGAGCCACGCTGTTTTCGGAGTGTTTTACACAAGACAGCTGGGCATGTTTCAGTGTAGATTGTTCCTTTCAGGTATAGTAAACAACATAAATATCATTTCCACAACCAGATTGTATTCTCAAGATCACATTTACATAATGTCGTTCTGTTGTAGTCATATGTAGATCTACAGTCAAAAGATAAAGTGAACAGGGTGAGTGCTAGCTTGACGGGTTTCACGGACAACGAGACCGCGATCATGACCTTGTCAGTATTTTTGTTTTATTTCATAAATATAGCAATTACTGTCATCGTATATATGTTTGATACAAATGAAGAAGGTCGTGAAAAATATTCAGTGTAATAAAAGTTTTATCGATTTATTTCTTATTTTGAAAGCAAAATTATTTGGAATTTTAAACCCTAGTTGTCTCCCATGTCCGCTAGGTGTCGTATAATCCAAGATGGCTGCGCCCACGGTTCATGAAGTTACATGTTTACGTTATGGTTCATGGTGTACACCGAGTCTGAGAGTGTTAACCTGTAAATGGCTAACAAAAATATTGTATTTTGGTATGAAACCATGTTTGTTTTTTTTCTCAGAACACCGTGAGTCGTGACCTAGAATCAGGATGAACTCCCTGTTGATGAAATTAAGAGACACGCAAGGATCTTGCAAAGCGTGACGTGATGTAAGGCAGTTTTTGGACACATTGTACAAACGTCTGTGGAAAAAACTTTTACTTTTACTGAAGCGGGCTTTAACCTATCGGAGTCGCCACTTTTATATGTTTAATCAGACATTTGTTTGCAACAAAATAAAAAGTTGTTTATGTTTGTTGAGCTTTTTCTCTTCAGTCAGTTTGGTTGGTCATGAACCAGATATGGATTTATCAAAGAAGAAAAGAAAAGAAAACATATATTTAATACAACTATTTTCAGGATACACATACTGTACTGTAATACTGTACATATTTCATATTTTGGCTGTGAGAACAACTTGCAACATCATTAACACCTCTGACATAGAATGATATGAATGTTACATGATTAACATATGTGTAATGGATATGTGAAGAGTATTTGCCGTAATGTCAGGAATTTCAGGAATTAAAAGTTACAAAAAAATGTTAATTAATTCATCAAAATAAAACCCGACCTCTATTGTTTTGTTTCTTCTAGATATAATCCACGTTGACATCATAGGAGTGATGCTAGTTTATCTTAAGACTACGCATAATGGGTAATCAACAGACCAGTTACAATGATACGACTGTAGGCGAATAGAGAACATATCCAATGTAGTATATTATAAAGTTCATTAAGTAACAAATTAATTCCTCCTTTTGATGCTAATTCTAGGATTTCAGTGATATTGATCAAATAAGTTCATTATCTTATCTTAGAAATATGCATGTTCAACAATAAGTTTTAATTAAGTTGCATAAATTAAAATACTGGCAAGTGTTGGATATTGTTTAAATATTTATGTCTATAATGTATACTTCAGATAATTATGGGGATCTGATGGATGCAAGCGGGATCGTGACTACATTTCCATATGATTGCCTAGCATTGTGACTACAGGTCTCTTCACCAAATGAGGGTAATTTAAGTTTGATCCTTGGCTACTGTTTGTCACAGCATGAGGCAGATTTTATCATGTAACATTGACTAGATACATGCTGATGATATATGCTAGATACATGCCTGTACAAACATAATAAAATCATATGTAAAATAACTCATAATAAATAAATCATTTGTTTTGGCAAACAGATTACACTTTATATCATTTTGGAGTAATATTCATCAAAACCATCTGCAATTTCTTACCATTGTTTTAAATTGATTAAATATATTGATTAATATATATATATATATATATAGGGATCATGACCTAAAAACCTATTTTCATCTTCTTCTCCAGTACAAAAAAAGCTCTAGAAAGCTGAAATTCCTTGGCCAATTGGGATTCAAAATTGTAGATTGCGTGAGTATGACGATGTGACCCCAAATGTGGGTGTCGGGGATCATGACCTAAAACCTTTATATTTCTACAGTGCCAATTTCTAGAATATTTTCAATTTATTTCTTTGATTTACAAGACACATTAACACTAAGGTGATTTGTTTCCAATCATACAATCAGATTTGCAACAACTTCAATTTATATTTCAGTTGCTAGCAGACTTTTAAAGACTTGATTCAAATACAACCACAGGCATTATGGACACACTGTTGATGGATGGCGTCAACAAATATCATGAGGCTAGCGCTTGTTTGGCCCAAGTTTCAAGAAAACATCTTTGAAGCAAGTGGACACGGGACAGAAAATGTAAGATTTACACCGACAGTTTAATGGGTGAAATTTAGTGAGCACAAAAATGTTTGGAACAGTATATTGTCAATTTAAACATAAATTGAGTCATATGTATTTATTTAAATCCACATATTGCATTTTCTAATTTACATATTAGTCATTTAGATGATACAATCTACTAAGGATGTTTAGCTCATCAGGCAAAATAGACATACATCATGGGTCATCGTCCGCAAACCTTTCACATTTTCGACTTGTCCCCCAGAACCACTGCACCCCCAAAGCTGAAGTTTTGTGGGGAGGTAACTTGCAGTTTGTGGATCAAAGTTTGTCTATTTGGTCTTGACGTCCCGTTAAATATGGGCGGGCAGGCATGTTCACTAAAACCTTTAAACGACTAGTTCGCCGAAAGCTATAAGAAACACACATTTTCTGATTAACAGGTTTATAATTTATATATGTTGAAGACAAATTTATTAATTTTGTCCTGAAACCCTCATATGGGCGTGGCAAGCATTTTGCAGGGCTTCCTACTTGTACACTTTTGGTGTATTTTTTACACTTGACAGTCTTAGAATATGATTTTAAAACAATGTTGCAAATTGTACACCTCTTCTCTGGAAATATGTATAAGTTCATTTCATAAATTTATGTATAGAAGAGTAATGAAGTTCCGAACTGTTACAGAGTTGAATTATAACCTAATTCCAGAGTTAACCAAAGTAAACAAAGTCAGACAATGATTATTGTTGTCAAACCAGAGCATGATATCTTGGAACTAATAGTACCATGCTAACTTCATCGAGTTGTACACCTTAACATTACAAAATACTCCAAAATAGCTATATATCTACACTTAACTTGAAAGGAGGGTAGACAGCTCTGATTTTGCCTGAAACCTTTTAACGACTACTCCAAAACAAAAAGATATAGGAAGCTAACATTTCAGGATAATATCATTGTTACATGAAGACTAAAGTTTGTTCATTTGGTCCTCTAGGCTCTAGACTCTAGAGAGCTGAAATCATTTTGATGTGAGTTCTTCTAACATGTGCTTTGAGAAATGGTTGTTGAGAAAGAGAAGTCGAGTCTTGAAAACAAAACATTGATGGTCAAACAAAATTTGCCAATATTCTAAATTTAGATTTGGTGACCGTTACCCAAAACATGGGCCACAAGGGTCTTGACCTAAAACTGAAATGTTGTGTACTGAATCATTGATAAATGCGGGTTCTAAATTGCAGATATGGTTACCCTTTGACCCACAATGTAGGTCACAGGGGTCAATGACCTAAAAGCTATTTTCAACTTCTTCTCTCAAGCTCTAGAACGCTGAAATGTTGCGTACAAACGTTTTAGCGAGTGACTCATATAAGATATATGAGGATATATGAGTTTCAAATGTAGAGGGCCTTAATTTCATTAAAGGGTTATGGTAACACGTTTTTGCAAGACAAAAATACAATTTTATCGTTATTTTCAAGCTTTTAACACTTAAAATTGGAATTTTACAAATTTTATTGCTTTCTGTTAAACATAAATATGTATCAGGTCTTTGAAGGGCATTTATAAATGGTATACATAAGAACAAGAAGATTTTCTGGATAACAACTTCTTTAATGTGAAATTACACGACGTTTCGGAGTACATACTCACTCCTTCATCAGGTGGAATGTAAGGAAATAACAATATATGGTACATTTATATAGCAAACAAAAACATTAGTGAGGAAACTCAATCAGGGAGATTAACATGCATGAGAATGGTATACAATGGGGATTTCTTATACAAACATGATGGGGGTGAAGCATGAGAATGGTATATACAATGAGGATTTGCAATACAAACATGAGGGGGAGTAAGTAGATAAACAATGGCCTGTAGGCTTTATTGAAGATGTAAATAAACACACATGAGGAGACGAGGGAGGCCAGTTGGCTTTATTGAAATTGTTGAACAAATAATAATTACAGTTGATTGGAAGAGAGGCCAATTGTTGATGTGGGTGGCTTTGAAGTTTTTGCATGGTGATTGGAGCTGATAGGTGTTGATTGGTGGGGACTCCTCGGATTATTTGCTCCGACAGGAGTGGATGGAAGGTAGGGATACTTGGATTTGGTTGGTTCGGTTCTCCTCGGATATTTCCTCCGACAGGAGATAGAAGTTCTAGATGAGTGAATCCCAAGCACATGGGCTTTCCTTACATTCCACCTGATGATGGAGTGAGTATGTACTCCGAAACGTCGTGTTTTTTCACATTTAAGAAGTTGTTATCCAGAAAATCCTCCTGTTCTCATTAATATGTATGTCAAATAGTCACACGATTTAGATTTGCTTGGGGAATATATCACTGTTTGATAAAAATATATTTCAACAACAAATTTAAACAAAAAGCATATGTTTCAAGGCTAACTTGAATAATAATTTGTTTAAACCTTGAGAAATTGGCAATTTTAACTTGCAAGGGAGATAACTCTTATAATATATTCACGACCGTTTCCCCTTAAAGAGGTTCCCAACAATAATCAAAATACATGAAAAATTGCTGTAAATTGGCATGATGCAAGCGGAATATGTATTATTCGAGATTCAAAAAGAAAAAGTGCATGTTACGGACCTTTTTTGGTGCAAAATGATGGGTTTTTTTTGTGGTAATGTCTAAAAAAATATGGCAAACTTGTTTTATTTTGTTAAAGTCACTTTTTAAAAATAATGACACTCATTCAGAGCTATATTGTTGTTTTCTTTCATGAATGGAATGTTATTGGAATAGAACAGTGATTTCTAAAATTTGTATGTTTTTTTTTTCATTAACCTTTATATGATAAACTATAATGTCAACAATGGATTCTGTAGAAAAAACTTCAAAAGTCCTGTTCAAGAATCAAAATAAATGAAAAATAATTCAAACATGATATAACTTGTGGAAAACTCGCCACTGAAGAATAACAGAAGATAAAAAATATATGTCACGGACCTACGTTATGAGTAATTTAATTCTGAAAATGATAATGAAAAGTATTGGCAAAGGGAGGTAACTCTTCGGTGGAAAATTAATCTTTACATTATTAAGTTATATAAGGTTGAAGAGCCGAATTTTGTTTTACCATAAAACATAAACTATATCACACAACCATAATGCCATTACCTTTCTTTATTAGTATTCCAAAGGCAATTTGATTATGTCCCCCGAAAATTTTTTCGGGAGACAAAATGTTTTCGCCTCCGTCCGTCATTCCGTCATTCCGTTATTCCGTCATTCCGAAATGCTTTCTTTTCCGGGCCATATCTCAAAAACCGTTCAATATTTTTTCACGAAACTTGGTATATGGTTAGACCTAGTGGTGGAGTGGTGCCCTTTGCTACTTTGGTTATTCTGAATTTTTGTTGTTCTGGTTTCCATGGAAACAATTTGAACTTAGTGCATTTTGGGGGTAGGGACCTTTTCCGGTCTCTATCTCCAAAACCGTTCAATATTGTTTCACCAAACTTTGTATTTGCAGAGACCTAGTGATAGAGTGGTGCTTTTTGCTACTTTGGCTATTCTGAATTTTGTATTTCTCGTTATTAATGCAGTATTGAACTTTGTGCTTAGCGTAAGTGAAAAATAAGGGTAATATGGCTAGGTTGGATTGAAAGTTGGAGCGGGGGACATCACAGTGCATCACATGCACATATTTCTAGTTTTCAATTTTTCTTACAACACACTGTTGATGAAACATTGACCAATGCTATTAAGTTCTGAGAGCGAAAATCTGACAATTGAAAATGTACGTGGGCAATTGTTACAAACCACCTAGATTACAGAGTAAAATAACAAAATATATCTCTTTATGATAAAACAAATACTATGTTTCACAATTATAATACAATGATTTTTTTCATGTGCATGTGACTACAAGGTCTATCTTAATCTGACAACTGAGAATGCTCAGAAGCAATGGTAAAGAACCCCCTTAAGTATGCTATATATAACTATGAAATAACTATAGAAGAAGAGAACAAATATCACTTATTTTTTTACTATTTTCTGTCATGATATGGGGATTTTAGTCTACACCATTTGAATTAGAAAGATCGAAAGGACCGTGCAGAAAATGTGCAGCAATTGTGCACCTACACTGAAACTCGTGACCTTCCTATGGTATCTGACCTCGCTTTCGCTCGATCAGATACCATCGGAAGGACACTCGTGCACGTCGTATTTACATGCACAGAAGTTACATGACCTATTGAACATTATCAACCAAATTTTGTCTAGTTTTAACAAGATTCCAAAATTACGTTTGACTCATTGGCGCGCGCCACACGCTGTGCATTGTCCAGTTTTCGATCAGAAATCGATACCTTTACCTTCATATCGTCAATATACTACGTCGAGTACAATCAAACGGTAGTTTTCGATAACAGTTGGTACTGCTCGATAAAATAAGACTATTTATAACGTTTGGCATGTTTGACCCCCATGGCCAACAACACAATGGATGTACCCTTTGATATCTGAGGCCACGGGCATTATTACACCTTTGTCCTGTGTCAGTACTTCAAATTATTTTTTAGATTTAGATTCGCATCACAAATGGTTGATTGCTAATAGATGAAATATTTATATTTCTGTTTTAATTTCAGGTATTATGAAGATCCAAATGGTGATTCAACTGTAAACCTTCCAGTCCCGTACTGCTGCTTTGTTTAGTGGAGAAAAGAAGCATGCAGTTAACAAAATTGCGACTTAACATGTCAAGCTTATCAATGAAAAATGTATGTGCACAATATGTATTTACACTGCGATGCAATAAACTTTTGGTTCTGACTTGTCTTGTCTCTTTTGCATGAGTTGGAAGTTAAATTATCCTAGTGCCCATTGTCCTCTTTTCACAAATCACACTTAGGTAATCGTTAAATACTGATGTTATGTTTGAAGAAATTTGAAAATCAAACTTTTGTGAAATAGCCCTAACTGGGTTTGTTTTTCATTTACAAATTGTCTATTAGAAACTGCTGACATTTAATTGATCCTTCAGAGAATCTAATGTTCAAGATTGCTAACTAAACAATTCCTTAAGTAGGATTCTAAGAGGCAATTGTCAATGAAAAATACATGGTCGAATAAGTACCAAAACATGCACTGAATATCGTAGATAAACAAACATGTATGAGGTTACATGTTACAAAAACAAAACTTCAGCAAGCAAACATTTCATACAAGTTTAAAGGTTTCCTGTGTTCAGGGGAGTTAGTTTCTGACATTAATGGGATGTAGGTTTTCTATTTTCAGGGCATGTTCGGTTCGAAAGAAACATTGTTTTCCGATGTTCAGGGGACGTTGGTTTCTGACGTTGTGGCGATGTTGGTTTCCGACATTGAGAAAACGTTGGTTTACAAGGTTCAGGGGACGTTGGTTTACAACGTTGAGTGGATGTTGGCTTCCAACGTTCAGGGGACGTTGGTTTCCGAT
The DNA here is from genome assembly GCA_936450465.1 of Gibbula magus. NCBI lineage: Eukaryota > Metazoa > Mollusca > Gastropoda > Trochida > Trochidae > Gibbula > Gibbula magus. The sequence continues at coordinate 58,988,867 of OW388294.1, forward strand.
GTTGTGGGGACGTTGGTTTCTAACGTTGTTTGGATGTTGGTTTCCGACGTTGAGAGAACGTTGTTTTACAACGTTCAGGGGACGTTGGTTTACAACGTTGAGAGGACGTTGGTTTTCAACGTTCAGGAAATGTTGGTTCCCAACGTTGTTGGGATGTTGGTTTCCGACGTTGAGAGAACGTTGTTTTACAACGTTGCTAGAACGTTGATTTTGTAACATTACAAAACTAACGTTAGAATTACGTAAAAAGGAATCTACAAATAACGTCCAAATAACGTTACAAAACTAACGTTGGCAGGACGTTGGTTTTGTAATGTTTCAAAACTAACGTTGCCAGGACGTTGGTTTTGTAACGTAACAAAATAACGTTATAATTACGTAAAAAGGAATCTACAAATAACGTCCAAATAACGTTACAAAACTAACGTTGCCAGGACGTTGGTTTTTGTAACGTTTCAAAACTAACGTTGCCACGACGTTGGTTTTGTAACGTTACAAAATAACGTTATAATTACGTAAAAAGGAATCTACAAATAACGTCCAAACAACGTTGCAAACAACGTTACTGACACCTTCTGAGAACGTTGTCACAACGTTGTGACAACGTAAAATTGTTTGCTGGGGTGAAACATGGCTACTGACGTTGGGGGCAGTTGTAACACTGTTACAATTGCCCCATGCAATATATATCGATATTATGCGTGGCCCTTTTAACCATTTCTTGCGTCCAAATGAATCTTATCTTACAGAATACCCCCACCCCCAAGTTCTGCCTTGCTATTGTCAAAACACTTTAGTTAATCAAAACAGTGTGAGATTTGACAAAAAGGACGTTCAAAGATAACATTTCTTACATATGGAAATATTGAATTAAATGACAATCATCTATTGAAACGCAATATATCGATTGCTTAAACAAGTAAACAAGTAAAATATCTCGACACACTAAAATGGAGACACGTTTACCATTGCTTGGAATAATCTCAATCCAGCAATTCATTAATACTTTTATTAAGTATAAATTGTCTAATGAAATGATTTTCAACAGAGCAATTTAAATTGACTCTCTAATGGTTATCTGATCATTAAAAAAATGATGCATATAGTAACTCAAATTCGCCAGCATTGCAAAAAAAATAAGTTTTTCAAATAATAATTATAGGCAAAGTTTCTCATTGAGTTCCACCTAGCTGGGAAAGATCATCAAAGATGGTATGCTTTTCGTGAGTGAGGTATTGTTTAAAGTCATTTTAGCTTCTATAGGGGACATGTATGCGTTTATTACCCATATGGTTGAAACTAACCGAGTTAATATTATTGATATGAGCACATGTGCACATATCACGTTTGCCTAGCAACCATTGTTTCATCGCGACTTCCCGTATTGTGACGTCTGTGACGTCATAAAACGATTGCTCGTGACGTCACTGTAGCTTGTCGTCGCAAGGGAAGTGGGCCATTTCCTGCCCATTTTTACAAGAATGAAACGGAATAGAATGGGTAATAAAGAAATTATTACATTCGAAAATGTGTCATATGTCTTTTACGAAACTCGTGCAAATGTGTGTATAGCCCTCGCTCTCGATCTCACTCGAACAATACAAAAATCCACACTCGTTTCGTAAAAAATCATATGGCATACTTCCTCGGGTAATAATCTCTATTTATTACCAATAGGGTAATTAGTATCACAGGGAGTAAGCCCTGTCCATGGTTAACCAGAAGTTGGCAGCCGTCAACAACCATTTTCTCGACAGACAATAGTTTTTCAACTAGGGTGGGTCCCAAAATTGGTCACTTTTAAATATTTTCCATTGAATCATGTTAACAATATCAAACTCTTGAAAGGCATTAGTTTATAATCGCAACATCTGTGGAACATGACATGTAATGTATAGTTTAGAATTTTAACATTTTGGAGCAAGGCAATCGTCGTCAGGGAGAAAATCTACGAAAATGCGACTTTCTATATGAATACATTAAATCTACATGAACAAAGCCCATATTTTTTTGATTTTAAGTCGAATGTGATGATTTAGGACTAGGTCCCGAAATTGGTTAATTGTGAACATTTTCCATTAAACGATGTTAACAATATCAACTTGTTTCAACTCTTGAATATCTATAGTTTATAATCGCTGCATCTGTGGAACATGACATATGATTAATAATATAGAATTTTAACATTTCGGAACGAGTCAATCGTCGTAAGAGAGAAAATCCGCGAAAAAGCGACCTTCTACATTAACACAGGAAATCTACATGGATATAGCCGAAATTTTATGTAGTTTTAAGTTGAATATGATAATCTAGGACTTGTATCAAAGTTATTGCATTCACAGATTAATCGTAGCCGAGATATTAGCAAGATTAAAAACTGTGCACATTGATGGTAGTTGCTCCTGTTGACAAACACACTGTCCAGGTTGTTTAAAATGAACTGTACAGGTAGTTGGTCTGGTAGTTGTTAACAGAAAAACGTAATGCAGAATGAAAATGATAGTCATCAGTTACTTTATTTATCTATCCTAATGAAGTAGACCCTATGTAGGAAGTTATGACCTCAGTAATGTTTCTTGAGAATGCCATTAAATCTGACTTTTTATGATTCTCTTAAGCTTGACTCTTAAGCTTATGGACACAGTATCACCAATATTTCATCCTGAACAGTATATACAATCGTATTTGAACTATTGCCTTTTTACCATTATGAAAGAATGACGGGCTTACATATGATTGTTTTTATCAATATTTTGAGTCAAATCGTTCTGTTCCCACAGAGGTTACTCCCTTCAGATTTCCGATCCTAAACTCTGTTCTTTATCACTTGAAATGGCGAGCAGAAATGGAGTGTCCTGATTGGTTGCAATTGAATCTATAGTTTCAGCGACGTCCTTGTAAAATGACACGTCGTTTTGTTTTCTCGTTTAATATGCTAGTTGATTTTGTGAAAAGTATTGATCATAAACATGCTTATGAATAAAGAAGACCAAATCAGAGACAAATACCAAAAATAGTTCATTTATGTTATCTACATCAGGCATATTCGGAGGATATATGCTAATGAGCAAGAGCCTTTAATTACAGTCAAATGCCTAGATCTTTGAATTTACTTGGTTGACTTGGCCGCTGAAAGGTGAGTTTTCATTGGTTTAGTAGAATGGATACAGTATGAAGTTCCCATTTACCACGCTGGGATATTTAAATGGAGTCCTCGATTTCAAGCTATATATATATATATATATATATGTGTGTAGAAAAGAGTAAACATCAGATGGTTTTGACTGGATCAATCTTCTTTAATACAATACGATGTGTATATATATAGAACAGAGGTTAAGATCGGAAATATGAAGGGAGTGACCTCACTGGGAAGGAGAATGGAGTCAAATATATAGAATATTCATCTTTTATTACTCAACCGTGGTGAGATCACTCATTAGATAACAATGAGTTGGTTACACACATGTGTGATACCACCGCGTCCTGCCGCAACGTCATAATCGGCGCGTGACGTCATAGTGGTTTTATGTTGACGTCACAATGTTAGCCGCGCGACTGCAACAGCGGGTGCCCTATTTGCAAGTAAGCGTCACTAAAAACGATTTCCTTGCAATTCAGTGCTATTTACATAATTGAGTAATAAATAAAATACTAAACTCGGTCCCGTTTGATAACATGTTTATGACACTCGTGAATGGCATCGGTATTTAACTCGCTTTCGCTCGTCAAAATCCCAAACCATCCACTCGTTTCATAAACATGTTATCAAACGGGACGTCGTTTAGTATTCTATATTTATTACTCAACCGTGGTGAGATCACTCATTAGATAACAATAAGTTGGTTACACACATGTGTGATACCACCGCGCGCTGCCGTAACGTCATAATCGGCGCGTGACGTCATAGTGGTTTTATGTTGACGTCACAATGTTAGCCGCGCGACTGCAATAGCGGGTGACCTTTTTGCAAATAAGCGTCACTAAAAACGATTTTCTTGCAAATCAGCGCTATTTACATCATTGAGTAATAAATAAAATACTAAACTCGGTCCCGTCTGATAACATGTTTATGAAACTCGTGAATGGCATTGGTATTTAACTCGCTTTCGCTCGTTAAAGTACCAAACCATCCACTCGTTTCATAAACATGTTATCAAACGGGACATCGTTTAGTATTCTATATTTATTACTCAACCGTGGTGAGATCACTCATTAGATAACAATAAGTTGGTTACACACATGTGTGATACCACCGCGTGCTGCCGTAACGTTATAATCGGCGCGTGACGTCACAGTCGTTTTTTGTTGACGTCACAATGCTAGCCGCGCGACTGCAATAGCGGGTGACCTATTTGCAAGTAAGCGTCACTGAAAACGATTTCTTGCAATTCAGCGCTATTTACATCATTGGGTAATAAATAAAATACTAAACGCGGTCCAGTTTGATAACATGTTTATGAAACTCGTGAATGGCATCGGTATTTAACTCGCTTTCGCTCGTTTAAATACCAAACCATCCACTCGTTTCATAAACATGTTATCAAATGGGACGTCGTTTAGTATTCTCTATTAAAGGTACATCCATTGTATTGTTTGGGGTCACATATTCCAAATGTTAAAAAATGTGTTACTTTATCGAGAAGAAGCGATTGTTACCGAAAAACATCATTTTGATGATATTCGACTTAGTATATTGACGATATGAAGGTAAAAGTAGTGATTTCTGATCGAAAACCGGACAATGCTCTGCGTGTGGCGCGCGCCAATGAGCAAACGTAATTTTGGAATCTTATTTATAACAGACAAAATGATGAATTTGGATTGATCATTTAAAGTAGGTCATTTAACTACTATGCATGTAAATGGGGCAGGCATTTTCGGTTTCCACACATGCATAATGATGTTACTCGATTTTAATTGGAAACTAGTAATTATGATATATTTGGTGATTGGAGATGAATATGCAAGCTGAGTGAATTTATTTGTACTGTAAACAGCACATGTGGTGAGTCGGAACGTATTAAAGCCTAATACATTTTTATGAAACACAATGGATGTACCTTTAACAGTATGAGTCTGCAGTCGTTCCTCCCTGAGTAATATTAACTACCGGTACGTATAGTAAATATTAACGCATATAACACATTACCATCACAGTAAAATAATTACGACAAATATATTATTCCATTATTAATTATTTTAAAGGTGCCTGTCTTCGTTTGTGAATTTTTAAATATACATATGTGCAAATATAATGTACTCTCTCAAAGACATGATGATAGTATGATGGTGAATCATTAATAAAATTCAGGCATTTACAATCACCCATCAACATTACAGCACCTGTTCGAAATGAAAAGCTACATGACCAGGATTTAAAAAAATAGAGCCATGGGCTCTGTAGCTCATCAGGGATTATATTGTTTGATGATGAAGACAGAAATATATTGTCTCAATATAATGCACAATCCTTAGCCCTGAGAAATCTGGTGGAATATTGGGTGTAACATTGTAGGATACATTTACACAAAATAGTTGCATTTAGAAAGGGTCCTCGTACAATCCTGGAAAATCTGTTGATGTCATGGATAGATTAACTTACTTAGGTGAAGTCTTTAATTGTCAATAATATGTAAAAATGTGTGACTGTGGTCTGATTGAAACTGAAATTCACTTTATTTTTTAATGTACCGCATGTGACTCAATTAGAGAAAATTACTTCCTATCTTATAGGCAGGGTAACATGTGAGTTTTTTGTATAGTCAGTTTTCCTTTATAGTTACTTTCATCGATAACTTTCATTTTCATAATAACTCATCGATAGCTACTGATTACAATTCTATCTCCGCAAATGTATATATACTCTTAACAAAATCACAAAATTTAAATTATCTTCACATAATTACGAATAGGAACAGGCAGATAAAAAAAATTGTTAATTACAGAGTATGAACTTTTGATTTATTGCAGACTTTGAGGATAATTTCACTTATCCTTAGCTGTTCTATATATAATAAAATACTACATGTATAAGTTTTTTAAACACTATCACTGGAACATCCTTCGGTTTATTAACTTGTTCAATATTTGCTATTCAAAATACTACTCAATTATGTAATTGGTAAATTCCTTGTTAACATACTTAAATTAATATATATGTCGTTTATTATTCAAGTATCATGGACATGCTCCTATTGTATTTTTTCTTTAAAACTGAATTAGACTATACCATCCGAACATAAACACTGTTATCTGTCACATATCCTATTAAATGAAATGTATTAAGGAATAAAGAATTTAATACATATAATGTTAGGAATTGTGTCAAGGAGATTGACATACATGAGTAGGTTTTACAAAGAGTATATAAATCATGAATACGTATACAATGAGGATTTGCAATACAAACATGAGAGATAAAACAACACTGACCTCTGGCATGTTTTAATTGACAATTTGTCATAGTGATATCAACGTTGGACGCAGTTTCTCTCGCAAGTATAGAGCTTCCCTTGTTCCGATCTAAGAGCGCCCTCACAATACCCACAATGCATTGCATTCCGGACAAGGAAGAAATTTGATAAATCATTGACCTATTGTAATATGAAAATAGTGATTAACCTTTCTGAACTTTATAGTTGTCATGTAGATCTGCCAAGTTACATTTATATAAATACGATCAACACCGCACAACGAAAAAATAAAGCTAACGGTGACAATCAACAGTAATGTCAACTATTCCGTGAGTCCAAAGTTCAGCTCACAGGGGCTTGTATTGTGGAAACTAGCGATTAGAACGAATATGAAGTCGACGATCCAGTCCCATATATACTATAAAATAGTAAAGGGATGTAACGGGGTCAACACCCCATGTCCGTTTGAAATTATATTTCAGAATGTTGTCATCATATTATCATTCAATGTTATATACCACGTCAAAGCCAATACAATTGTCTTTTAAACAAGCCATCAAACATAAAAATCGAACGGACAATAACAAGGATATGAATTTTCAAAGCCAAACATTTTAGCACATTGCTCATGCCTCGCCCACCAAAATGATAAAATAATCGCTTGAAAAAAATATTATAAAATACTTGATAATATCCTGTCAGCTAATAGTGACCCATTTACATTGCCCAGTATTTGGTGCATCAGATCGCGTAAGAATTATAACACGGGGTGCACTGTATTTGACATACCAGGGATTTTAGATAATCTCAAATGTGTTTCGAAACATAGGCCCCTATGTGGTTCAGCTCACACCGTCTTGACTAGCTAAGGTACATAGCTCTGACAGTGGAAACGATAGGGAGAACGGAATACCGATATGATCTCTTAGCTACGTCTTGACAAACTTACAACCAAATACCACTACTACGGGGACCATGGCGACAAGAGAACGTATTAAAGAAAGGATTTTATTATCATCAGGTTCAGTTTTTACCTTACGTCCACATCAGAAGATTCGAGCTGTACAAACACTGGCCATTTCTAGTAGATGTACGAAGGATGTAGATCTAGTTCTCTTTGTAATGGCGGCGGGGCAGTCTTAAGGGGGTTCCCCTTTTAGGCTCTGTTTGTTTGTAAATCGAGAGTAGCAGCGACTCGTGTGGTAAACACTTTTACAATTTCATATGTACCATCTTAGATTTGATCCAAATTATTCTAACTCTAACAGCTTTTAGAATTTGAGTCAAATGTTAATGCTCCTTTGCCCGAAAGTTATTCACTTGAAAAGCTGATGTAACTAAAAGCCATTACAAATTTTGATTAAAATGTCGAATGATATCATTAATATCAACAGAATGAATATAACCTCAACAGACACTGTTTTAACGTCGCTTGCTACTATACTATATCTAACTATAATATATATCTACAATGTGTTAAATATCTAAATACTGGTTGTTTTAAAATATGAAATTGATGTCTTGTTCACAATTTATCAATTACATAGTCAAACCTTAAATAAGTATTTCTTGATATGACATAAAAGTAAAATACAATAGGAAGATTATATCAGATAGAATGAGATATATGCCTTGTCTGTTGATTGTTCTACTTCAGAATGTTTCATTTGGTACACATGTAATTGGTCACAAACGAATAATCGGTAATAGTTTTCTAATTGTTTTCTGTGAGTAAACTTAAACATGGGAAATATTGTTTTGAAAATGTATAATAATTATATACTAATTTATTAATTACATATGTAATATTGTTTTGAAAATGATTGTTTTAATCCTCATAATAAAATATAAAGTTAAACAGAAATGTTGTTTTTTCAAATGAAATTAAATCACTAGAAGATACTAGATAATAGGGTTCTAACTTCTTTGATGGCATTCTATTTTTATGGATAAGCAAGTTCATTTTTCTGACATTGATAAAGTTTATAATTTTGTTGTCAAGCAGGTGATACATGAGAAGAAACGTTTAACTTCGGATGAAAAGATGATAGTGATATACTCCCTGCTTCTCGGAATAAACACTATCGATACTTTCAATACTTTATTCAATCCAGTTGTAAACTTTGCACAGAAATGCAACTTTAAGATTCGAAAAATGCTTGAACACTCCGAACAGATCACCGAGATCTGAAAATAACAACAGGACTTATCATTCTCGTTGCTTTAGCGTCAAGTTCTGTCACTTTGTAAGTAGTAATTTCAAACTAAAAACAAACTATCGCAATAGCCACCCCCAGGAAAAAAAGACATAGGCCTACTCATGAACTTTACATAGAATAAACCTGGAAGCCCATTTGATATTTTCTATATAGTAAGTCATTGAAAGGTATTTAGAAAACGAAAACATAAGAAAACAAGATTTTCGGGATAATATTGTTTTGTTTTTTTTGTTTCGGCATGTTCGGAGCTCACTCCTTCGTCGGTTGGAATGTGGGGTATACCGGTAACTACGCAGGATACATTTATACAGAATATTAGTAATTGTGAGAAAATTGAGTGAAGATTTTTTTCTTAAAATCACTTTGTTGGATGGAAGGTGATGTACATCTCCGTCGCGTAAACACATTTATATAAGTTATAACGATAGTGATATTTAACTGTTTTGACTTTGTTATTTAAAAGTTTGTTTGACGAAAATATGTTTTTTTGTGGATTAACATAATGCTACTTTTACACTCGGCCACGATTATCTACAGCATGATGCGAAGTTGGTAGATCTTCATGATCTTCATGAGTATTTATTTTTATTTTTCACCCATACAGATTTGTGAAATTCTTTAACGATCTGTACAATAGGGTTCCTTATGCTGTCGCGATTAGCTGAGATCCAAGAATCGTAGTAGACTCTTCTATCGTGGGACTCTTTCTTTAATTTTCAATAAATTCTGTGAAGATTTGTTACGATTCCATAAATATAGTTAGCTGAACCCAAACATGTTCAAGACTCTTCCCGACGTTTCGACTACGAAATTGGAGTAAAATTGTGAAATGTGAAATGTCCACTAGTTACTTACGACTAACATACGACTGACCTAAGCCATACACGACTATCATACGACACAGTGAGGAGTAACTGCCGACAGACCCTGGAACTACTCCCGACAACTCAACATAATTACGACTCATTCTAACTCCTATATATAGGCCTACGACTCATTACGACTGAGGTCGACCGCTTCATGGCTAAAGCGGCTGTCACAACCCGTCGTACGTGCAGCTGCGTGCTGTCTACCGACAAAAACGTGGGGTAAATTGGGGAATTCGTGTGTCCTCGGTACCGACGCCGTACCGATTTTGGACAAATTTGGAGCACGCAGGCTCGACGTAGAACTTTTAGTGCATGCAGAACTTTCGCTGCGTGCGGTCTACGAACGGGCTGCGAATTGTCCTCCGTACGATCGACGTGCGTGCCCTGTACGACAACCGCACGCACAACGCACCGACATCGTGCGTTTTTTTTCAAGCTTACCCACTCACACTTTCTCTACGAACGACGCACGTTGCACGTGCGTACACTGTGCGTTGTACGTGCGTAGTTCGTGCTTACTCGGCACGTCCAACGTTTAACTATCAAATAATCAAAGAAAACTCACGTCGATCGTACTGAGTAAGCACGTACAACGTACCGAGTAAGCACGTACAACGCACGTTTTGGGCACCTTTTTTAGGATATATAAAGCCGAGATGACGGACGATTGCCATCATTTGAAGAAAACATGCCGCCAAAGAAGTCGCAAAATTGGTGCTCCTCATCTGCAGCTAAAAAGGCAGAAGCCCAACGAGCCGCGTTCCCGATAACTCATCACAACTCGGACAAGAACTCTCTCTCTACCAGGAAGACTCACTCGCGACTCATTCCCGATCCACTCATGACAATGCAACAAGTTTACGACTCGATCACGGCGAATACGACTCACCACGACCCAGATACAACAAACCTACGAGTTAATGGAATTTATGATCGAAAAGCACGACTTAGAAAGTCGGGAGTGAGTTTTTTAACCTGTAGAAAAACCCAATCCCAACCAAATTTGACCTACCGACTCTTCACGCCTCGTTTACGCTCCAGGTCGACAAAATGGGAGCAACACATGCTTCATTACGAGTCACTGATGACTTCCCGGTTATTTTTCAGTGGAATGGGGATATGAGGTTCATTTACGATTATCTGGGTTTTTCAAATAACATTCTAGTAAGATATAAAATAGCAATTTAAGACTACTATTGCAATATTGGTTTAATATGGAATGAAAAGGGAAATATTATATTTCATCAGTATAGCAAGTGGCTCCACAATCAAAACGAAAGACAAGTCCATATATGGAGCACTCTGTGTTAACGTAGTATAAACATTATACTATTTTGCCACGATCATCAATAGTTCTTGCGAATACCCCGATTTGAATCTATGAACCCACACGTTTTACAAGACGGGTTGCAATTTTCCAAAATTGTTTAAAAGTGGGCCTTTAATTTAGTTTATCGCTTGACAATAACAATGAAATTATTGAACAGGTACAAAGTTATCAAGAGTATTCACTTCACCTACGTTATACATATTGTTGTTACACGAGGATATATATATCTGTGATATTCTTGACTAATATTCAGACAGCAAAACATGTAAACTGAACCAAGATAAAACTCAAACAAACCATAAACAATTCAATGTGTTGGAAGAAATTATTTGATTTACACGTGCAATATCTGTACCCCATGCAGCAAAACCTGTGCCCCGTTCCATAACAGCGAGCGCTTATAATCGCTAATTGGTTGCTCAATGTAGCGCTCAAGTAGCGCTCATTCTCTCCTGAGCGATACGGAGCAAAACCTCAAACTTCGCTCGCTTTGCTACCGTAGCGCTACATTGAGCTATCGCGTTCAAGAGAGGTTTAAAAGTAATCGCTAATTGAGCAATTATTTTGAAACTTCTCTTGAACACGGCCCGGTGTTCTGTATATAATGCAATTAATCAGTTTCCCGGTCACATACAACACTAGAACGTGTTTTGAATGGTGCTTCAAATAATGTCCTACAGCCTGTAGACTCCGTTAAATACCTTCAAAGGTAAGTGTTCATGTCAAAGTGACAAAAACAAACTCACACGTATACAAGCAAGGGTGGATCTTTTACGGGTAATGAAGATATCGGATACCCTTTATATTGCCACGGACTTAAATTACAATTTAATTTAAGTCCGTGATATTGTTTTTTTTAATTCAAAAATATCTTCCTAGTCTTCCAGCCATCACATTTACGTGTCAACACCAATTTCCATTGATCAAGGATGCTTAAAATTTTGTTTTGAATTTTGATGATCATGCAAATTCGAAGAATCTGTTTTTTAGGAAAAGGAGTAAAGGACATTATTTAAATACTTAATTAACCTCCACTCCAATCAGTTTTGGTCATAAAGGTATTTTTTCATAATTTCTGTCTTTGTTCACACTAGGCTACCCCTCATTTAACCCCAATCTGATTGGGCTTTTCAGTTTCCTCTCCAACCTTCTTTTGTCTGTCTTCATGACATGACAACTCCTTGTGCTGAAAAAACAACACCGCCCACCTATCCATTTTATCTATTATTCGTCTTTCAAATATAGTTGTTTATTGCCAGACCATTACAGTTTTTCATGCTAATTTTACTTCAATTATCATATCATATATTAGAAACTCTACATAATTGTGTATTTAAAGTATCACACATGTTGTCCTCACCATCAACCAATATAACATTAATTCATCAAATGTATATTCCTATGTTTGCATTTGTTTTATATTGTGAATGACGAGGAGCTAATTTATATTTTATGAGTGCCTCACTATGTGTACTGGCTGGCGACCAATTATCGCCGCATACCAATTATCGCCAACACATAGCTACATAGCTAAATACTTAAGTTGAATTGAACTTTTATTGGTTATCAGTTTGGTGATATCTTAATGTGTGAAATAATAGGGAACAATAGGATAAAGTTGTCTGCGCAAGCGCTGTAGCTATGTGTTGGCGATAATTGGTATGCGGCGATAATTGGTCGCCAGCCAGTAAATATTCTAGGCTATCGTAGTTGTTATGACAGTTGACTATTCCAAACTCAATACGTTTTACAAATGTTTGGGAATTAATAATGTTTCTACATAATATACATAAATGATTAAATCATACCATAAGTTATACAGTGCGTATACTTTCGTTTTTGTTACGAAACCAAATTTTAGATTTCCTAATACCGGAAGTAGCAGGTGCGCGAAATATCCGGGCCTGAGCGGATAAATTAAAAATCTGCAAGAAGTGATCAAACATCCAAAAAACAATGTTTTCAGTCGGTAGCATCCTTGCATATGCTCTAGGAAGAGGCAGAATATTGCGTTCAGGTGAATTAGTACTTCATGATTGCATGACAGTCTCAGATTATTAATTGATGTAAAATTTACAGCGAGGAACTTGATAGCAAAATGTAAACAAACCACTCTGACGAAAACTCTTTTGATGCACACAGTAATTGTTGACTGAAAATTCTTTGTAATTTTCATTTTACAATCAATTGATTAATGCATGTATGATATTGATGACAATTTAGATGTGAAATATTAATATATAAGTTTATGAAATAGAAAATCATGGGTTCGATAGCTATAATTTAGTAGAAACAGTTAAAATATTTTGAAGTTAAAATATAAATACCAATGCCATATATAATCTCAATGTGACAAAACTTTTTAGTCAGTAATTCAGTAATTCCTCAAATAACAACTTGATCTGTTCCTCTTAGTTGTAGAGTTATGTCTGAAAGGCACATCAATTTCATTCTTATTAGTACTAATTAGTTTGCATGAATGATTTATGATATCGCACCATAACATGAATTCAGCGTTCTCCTGTTTTTTGCGGTTGGTAATCTTGCGTTATTTCAACTTTCAATTTTATTTTCTATTGTCTGCCAGTTGAAAATGTTTGTCAACACCATATCAAATGATCTGTCATGTGAGTTGCTGCTTGGTTAAAAAACTACGGCTGGATTTTTACGTCATTTTATCACGAATAAACATTTACGGCGAATCGTTCTTATGTCGCTGTAAACAGGTGAAACTGGGATACAGTAAAAGAAATACTCCATCTACCATCGATCTAACATGTTGAAAAACCTTAAGGTAATTCAAATCTCTCAAATAAATTACCCCCTTGTGGAAACGGTAGAATGGTAACCTGCAACAGATCATGTATTTTAATTCCAGGATACCTTGGGTCACATCACAACATGTCAAGTCACCCAAGTTTTGGAGAGCTGATAGAGATGGTGAAGTCAATCATTCCTCCACTGACGCACAGCAAACACAAGGGACAAGCCGGCAGGACAGGGGTCATCGGGGGTTCCAGGGAGTGAGTGTATTAAAGGGACAATACTAGTGTGATAGCACAGTGGTTTGGCTTCAGATCACTAGGTCTGCGGTTTGAAACCCTCCAGGGGCTTGATAACTTTTTTGCTGTGGAGAACTGTTCTACATGCAGTATTATATAAGTCATATCTATTCTATTTCAAGTGATATCTATTAATCATAAAAAGACACAAGAATGTGAATGAATAACAAAAAACATTTTGTCGCATATTAAATTTTGTTTCAGATATACAGGAGCTGCCTATTATGCTGCAATATCATCTTTAAGAGTTGTAAGTTAATTTCTTTATTTTTCATTCAAAGAATAATTTTCTAATCTTATTTTCACTCTGTAGGTTAGAAGCTTCGTGCCAGGATTCTGGCATCAACATAAAGCCCTCTCTCATCAAGCCAATTACATTATTCCCAGTTTAATCTGTAAACAACACAAAGCACCACCCAGAAATGCTGAGAATCTGGTGGAAGTGGGGAGTACAGGGTTTGGAACAAGGGATCTCAACTGGTCTGGGGGTCACGCCTCCTTGAAGCAGCATGATCTGTATAAATGACATATAATATCATCATCTATGAAATTCTTTCAAAATATAGCTATATAAATATGATTTATAATCAGACTGCCAGAGTACCAATTTACAGATTTGGCTATTTGACTTTGGATATAATTACGTCGTTATTTTAACATTTGAAATTATTTTTGTTGTTAACAGGGAGGAGACTTAGCCAATATATTCTGTACCGAGGATGCAGCTATACCTATTAAAACATACAGTCCGGAGCTGATAGTACTGCCATATCTGTGAGTTGCTTCTTGCTGCATTCATTAGCGAGCACAGTTAATTTGATGGTCGTTTAGTGTGAAATTAAGTTATTTAAGAATTGGCTTAAAATAAATAAATGACTCATAATAAACTTAAAAAACTGTGTAAATCCTTAATAAATTTTAATAGTCAATTATTATAAATAAATATATACTTGATACTCATACTTGAATTGACGCTGGAAAGAGCAACAAAATTGAATTACTGGTAAGCCCTTTTTAATTAAAAACGGCATTTTTATCATTGTGTTTCACATGTTCAACAGGATTTGTCACTAACACACATATTTTAGATATTGCTAAAACTTTAATATGAAGTGCGCAGTTAACTGAACAAACGAATTCCGAAATAATAATAGGGGGTCACCGAAGTTTTTCATCACTTTACCGTC
Organism: Gibbula magus; assembly: GCA_936450465.1. Lineage (NCBI taxonomy): Eukaryota > Metazoa > Mollusca > Gastropoda > Trochida > Trochidae > Gibbula > Gibbula magus. The sequence continues at coordinate 59,003,950 of OW388294.1, forward strand.
ATTTTTTAAATTACCTACATAAACGCAAAAACCAGACGTCACAGCAGTTTTTATGATTTTAAGTGTAACTTTGACGACCGACCGTGTAATCGTTATTGAACATTTTATCAATCTAAAAGTGCACGGTGAAAGAATAACTATCAGTTGAATATAAAAGGCTAGTTAAATCCGTCACTAACTTGAGATACGCATGTAATTCGAATAACACACATAGTATCATATTTACCGCGAATATAGGTGACAGTAACGTTATGCGGCATGTCGTAAAATGACCGTTATATAGGCGTTACAGTAAATTTAAGCGCTTCCCGTTAGTGTACAAATAAGCCTATGCCCAAAACAACGTAATCCATATATTTTGAGACTAATTCGCAAGAATAAATTGTTGTCGCAAAATGTTGCCGTAAGCGAATTCGATTTCTGGGTCCCATCTCTCCTTAAGCTGTCTTAGTGTTAAGTTAGTCATAAGCCAATGCTAATGTATGGAACTTACAGCGATATGAGACCTTTGACCCTCTTGGTCCTGGCATTCTCAGAAATTTGACCATCCTTTCAGTCCTTCGTGTCAAATTTAGAACTGCATTTGTCGAAAAAACAAAGAACACATTTACTAAATTAATAATTTCTTTATCTATGCATTTATTGGTTTAGTGTTTGTTTCAGTAATGAGTCGGATGCTGTTTCTAAGATATCTGCTGTATTTCCTCGACTACACACTCTTGTTATCGGACCTGGTTTGGGGAGAGATTCTAATATCCTTCAGAACACTGCTGTAAGCTCTTTTAGAAAAGCTTTGTAAACTTATTTAGGAAATTTCACAGGCATTAGGCCATTTCATACAATCATATCTGTTATTTCAAGTTGACCAACAACAAATTGTTGAAATATTTTTGTAATATATTTGTAAATATGTTTGTAAATATTACTCTAATTGAAACAAACATACTGTTTCCTTGCTTATTGCTTGTTTTATTTCATGCATACACTGTATATTGTTAATGTAATACTTTTTAATTATGTGTTTCAAGATATTTTTAAAATGTATTTTAAAAAGAAGTTTTGATATTTTGCAGGGAATAATAGGAGAAGCAAGGAAGCAAAACATGCCTTTTGTCGTGGATGCTGTGAGTGAAATATGGCACATTTCATCAAACTAATCTATTTTAAATCTACAAATGTTACTATTTCTTATGTTCTTTTGTTGATATTTTATCCTTTAATACATCCCTTAATGGAAATCTGTCATGAATTAAAAAAGATACATAAAATCTCAATAGTAAGGCTTTTGTATGAAATAAGCATGAAAAGTAACCAGGCTGAAACAATGATTTTGTCAATATATGTGGTAAAATTAAGCAAAAACCTCTAAGTTGCCAGTCCGGTCAAAAAGAAACCAGGCTACAGATTGTCGGAGAGGTCTTATTTCAAACACTGTTTTCACTTGTCAATGAAAGTTTTGAATGTAAATGAAAGAAAATTATTACCAGCATTTATATTCATTGACAATGTAAAACAAATATTTTCATTGATAAATTTTGCATCTGTTAGATGTATAAATAAAGTCCCCTCAGTATCAAGGGTGCCTTAGCCAATAGTTATAGGCGCTGTAGCACGCTGTCATATACTGAAATAAAAAGGTTACAAATGGCTAGATAATACCCCTGAATCAATAAAAAACAGTTCTGAAATGAATGTACATGTTCGGTTAGCCATGTGAGTTAATATCCCTTCGAGTGGCCATTCTAAGGTGTTCACATTAAAATGGCCACTCAAAGGTAGTTCAAGTTATTTGATTGATGTAGCAATACCTCAACACTCAGAGTAGAGTTTTAAATATGGCAGAATGATGGAATAGTCAACCATCGTGCTGTCTGAAATCTTAAAATCACATGAGATCTAAAAATCTACTTCTCACATTGAAGAGCTCCACAAAATTGTTGCTTTATACATCACACCATTTTCTTCGAATATTTATAACGGTTTGCTATGGATACGGCTTATCTGGTTGTGAAGTGAGATGTTTTACGCTCCAACAAAACACTGTATTGCATAAATTTTAAAAACAAACGGCAAACTTGAGAAACAATAATAAGAAAGGCAAGAAATGTGCTACAGCGACTTTAAAACATTGAGTTATGATATTTTAAGCTAAGAGTGCTCTCTGCTAATCAGCCGTGTTGATGGATTACTTCCTTTTCACTGTTTTTCCCCCAGGATGGTCTGTTTTTGGTTACTGAGAAACCAGATGTTGTGAAAAACTATCCGAGGGCTATCCTGACTCCAAATAAAGTCGAATTTAAAAGATTATATGAGAAAGTGGTAAGTTGGTACTGTATTTTAACCTGAAAAATGTGTTTGGTTATTTTATGAGTGCTTCTTTTACTTTATCCTGAAATTTGTTATTTGTAAGTGAAAATGGCTATCATGATTGAATCATTTGCAATTGTGATATAATATTTTCTTGTCAAATTTTATATTTTGTCTTTGAAATAAATAATAGGTGAAAAGATTTGTTTTAAGTCGTTCATTAAAATATTATGTGATATTCAAGACCATTCTGAAAAAAGTTAAAAAAGGACATACCGATGCATTAGGAGTTGTCTCCCTTATACCAGGGAATGTAAATTTATCATGTTCTGAAAGTTTCTTTTGTTTATCTTTAGGAGATAATTGCATGTTACTCTTGTTAAAGTCATTTATATGTATCTAAATAAAGTGAATGAGTAAAGAAGATTTGACTTTTGATTTAAATACAGTTAATTTTGATGAAATTATGCTTACAAATGATTTACAATGGACATTTAAATACATTTATATATGAGTTTTAGTTTACTAATGACATTTACTCAAGTAAAAGAAGATGAGGAATTTAGCTAAAATACTAAAATCTGACTCACAGCCTCGTTTCACTTTACATTAATTGAAGGAGAGATGGGACGAAGAAATTAAAATTTGCTTACATGCTCTTAGGCTCCTTTTCAATATTTCATTTTTAAAAAAAAAAAGGAATAAATGCTAATTCATTAACGAATTAAGTGTCCGTATAATCGTATAGCCATCTCATGAATTCTAATTTCTTTCTTTTTATTTCAATGTTGTCTATCCTAGTCTATTACGAAACAAGATTGTGTATTGTAGATATTTAGAGTACAGTTACTTGTTTTAAAATTTTGATTTAGACATTACAATTTTCTTTTTCACAATGTTCTCTAAATCATGGACGAAATGTTACAAGTGTATTGTGAACTTTTGACAAGTGCAAATAGATATGTTTCTATCAATTTGTAAGTCTTTATGATGATTAAAGATATTCTCAAGTGATCTCTTATTTGCAAAATAACTCTTAAAAGCTCTTTCTCAGTCTTAAATCTCAGCTTTATGTGATCAAATTCTCATCAAATCATCCCTGCTTGTGAGTTTGAAACCATTTTCTAATAAAACTCTAGAAATGATAACTTTTTAGTTCAGTTTCATGAGTAAACTCTGAAATTTTTACTTAATTGTTTTTGAGTGCATACATAAAAGTAATGCATCTTGCTAAATTTTAGGTTCAAATTTAATGGCTCAACTGATCTCTTGATTTATGGTGGAAATATGGTTTTTATTCGTCTGTTTTATTTGTAATCAAACTGATATTTTAAAAAGAAATTTCAATGACATTTAAACACGATTTCTGTTGAAAATTTGTTTTATACTGCAGATTTGTTTAGATGTCAACTTTTTAACTCAAATATTCAACTTTTTAGCTTATCAGGTTTGAAATGCTAGATATGCTTATGACATGCCAAGGTGTCCAGCATCCATCCATCCATCCATCCATCCATCCATCCATCCATCAATCCATTCATCTGTCCGTCTGTCCGTCCTTCCATCCGTCCATCGGTAAACTTCTTCTCAAGAACTAATGCTTCTCAAGAGTCTATACAGATACCTTGGGAAATAAGGATTACACATTTAAGATTTGATGTCTCTGTGGCTTCTTATTAGGGCAACAAGGGTCACACACAAACTATTTTCAACATTTCAAGAGCAACAGACTCTAGAGAGTTCAAGCTCTGTCCTACCGAACATATTCTGAAGTATTCTGACTTTTCTTTGAAGATCGACACTCAACATATAAATGAGTTGAATTGGACATAATTACAAATACTCCATTCATGACTCTACACAATAAATGTACATAGCACTTGATCAATACCATATTTTTATAGCGCTTTATCTCACACATCGTTTCCTCCTGACATTTAAAAATACTTTTATCTGAATAAAAATTTATTTCAGTCGATGATGTGATAACAAGAAATTTATAGCTGATGTAGATTGCAACCATGCATGCACCCGATCTCTGTTATTACATACAGATAACAGCTTTAAATCGTTTAATAGAGGGGTGCAGAGTTCACGTCCAGGACAAGTCTTATCCTTAAATGAACCTTCATCAGAGGTGAAATGTTTGAAATGTTGATCTGTCTCTGTATCTGGGTGGGCTGACAGCTGATTGAGGAAAACACCAAGATGTATCTCATTCCTGCTGATGATGGTGTCATAGGTGTGGTTCTAACTCTTCTTGGTAACTGAATCTTCTTCCCTTTAGGACCCAGTGTTATGGAGAGTTTTTGAGTAGTGATACTTGTGATGAAGGTTTAGAATTAAAGGGTCCTGATTACTCTGGGAATTTAAGAGACTGTCATGTCAGCAAAATACCATTGCAATCATAGACAAATATTTTTTTCTTCAAATTAGAAAAATAATTTCGAAGTTAGTCTGTCCATTGTCTGTTATGGAGATTCTTTTTCAGAAGGGATCCTCCTTGGGGTACATATAGCATAAAAATCCTAATTTTTAACTTGATGACAGATTGTAACTGAATTTTTATAAATAACAGTAAAAATAAGTTAAAAAACACAAAATAAGTGTTTTCCGAACGTGTGACCACCCTGTGTAGAGCCCCATCCCAGTGCAAACCAAGGGACGTAACTCTTATCTCACCACTTATCAATCTGTCATTGAGCTGGCAAGACGTTCTTTCTGCTCCGTGGTTTTTGACTTTGATTTAAGTTTCCTTGAGAAAATGGACAAGACTAAGAATACTGTATGTGTGGTAACCCCTTTTTATTCGTAGAGGCGAATGTTTAGGTTACTTATATGGTTTTTGTCGCGTTGTAACTTCGTTTTTCAATTCGCACGTGCTTCGAATTCTCCGAATAATGGCGGATGGAAAACGCTCAAAATGGCGGATGCTCAAACAAAATGCAAAGTGTTAGTGTTTTGCTATTTTGTTTTGGGATCTGATTGTTTTGAAGGTTCTTTATCGTGCTTCGCATTGTAGGGCAGCACTTTACTGATGAGGATTTCTCCCTTTTTGAATTTTTTTTCATTCTCGGGGTCATCGTCTCAGTCGGCAAGATATACTAGGTATATTCATGCTTTATTTCTTTCAGTGGCTTACTATTTATTACTTGCCTAGTGCTTAGTTATTATAGTATCGCCTCTGCGTTTTGTTTGTATGATGCACTTTTATCAAACATAAACATTGCACTTACACACATGCACACCCCTAAACATTCTGTGTTTGACTTGCAGTCTTTCACCGAATATGTGGGGTGCAAGTCCCGTATACCTCCGGCCGACAGGCACGACAGGTGCTTGCCTTGTTTGGTCGAGGATGAACACGACGACACCTCTTGCAAGTTGTGCATCAGTTTCACCCCGAGGGCCAAGAAGGAGAGGGGCATCGACATGCTCTTCTACCGCAACCTACAGAAGGCAGGGCAGGAGATTAAGGGAGCCATCCCTCCCTCTAAGGAAAAGAGGAGTAAGGCTAAGGGTAAAGGGAAAAAGAAGGTGCACTCCTCTCCTATCCCCTCTTCCTCATCGGATGAGGCGGATATGGAGGTGGGGTCACCTGCTGCGGGGGGATTCGCCCCCCCCCCCCCCCCCTCCAGTTACTTCACCACAAGCACACACTAATGTTGCAAATGTTGCTAACCCTAACACTAATCTGGATGCGGCAGCCATCACTGCCATAATCCAGGGGCAGATGACGGGGATGGTTGGGAAGATGATGGCTCAGCTCCGTAAGGAGTTGACCATCGTCGCCCTGCCGGACCTTGATGCTCAAGGGTCGACCGGCACACGTGCAGGTAATGACATCAGGGGCACTACTGAACCGGGCGCAGGCCCCGGCAAGGTAGTGGCTCCCGACGCAGGCACCCGAGAGATTGCTCCGGCTCTGCCTCGTACCCAAGTAAACAAAGCCCCCTCGTCGGTGCAAGGTGCCGAGGTACCGAGCACGTCGGTGGGCACGGGTAACCCCAAGGGCATGGGCACCGGTGCTTCGGTGCCGGTGCAGTCGCAGGCCCGGGGACCGGCTCTGGTCGGGGAACGAGCGCCGGTGAGCAGCGCTGGCTACCGCATCCCTCTCAAACGGACTATCCGAGATCGGGCTTCGGACACTGGGTCACTGATGAGTGGCTCCGGTGCCGGGGACCCGGTGGAGGAAGAAACCGAGTATTCTGAGGAGGATGAGGAATCCGGCCGTGCTGTCTCGCTTGCCGAGCTTCTGAAGGAGACGCGTGACCGAATAGGGATCGCTATCCCGCAGACGCTTGTTCCCGTTCCGGAGCAGGTCACCGAGGAGTTCCGGCTTCCGGGGGAGGCTTTTGCTCCCAGCAAGCCTCCGGCGACCAGGCTCCACATCATCGACAGCTTGTTGGTTGAGGCGATCAATCCTCTTCTTTCTGGTGCCCGTACGAAGGCTGATTTGCCTGAACTCAACAAGAGGTACCATTTGGGAGAGTCTCTTCGACCTTCCAGTTGTGGATGAAAGATCCTGACCTCCGTCACCCTGTTCGGCGCTCAGGCGCAGCCTTCTGTAGGTAAACAGGGCCGGCGACTGCCTCCATTTCTGTCGCAGGCTGCCATGTTTAAGGCCGAGTTCCGTGCCCTTGAGGACACATACAGGAACGGAGCCAAACAACTGAGGGTAGCAGTGCACGGGGCCTACCTTGCTGCTATGGAGGCTAAGGACCTGGCAGAGATGCAGGAACTGGGCACTAAGGTGACCACGTTCCAGAAGCAGTTGGCGGAGGTGTCGAGTTATCTTGCTCGGGACTCAATCAGGAGTGCCACGAGTCAGATAATGGGCGCAGTCATGGGGATGCGCCGGCTGTTGCTAGCGACGTCAAAGTACTCGCAGTCCACACGCCTTACCTTGCAGAACCTGCCCTTCAGGTTAGGGTCCACCCTCTTTCCTGGATCGCAGGCTGTAGTCAAGGAAGCCGCCGAGCAGAAGGTTGCCTTCGAGGACGCATAGGTGCTTCTCGAGGAACCAGCTCCGCAAGATAAGCGAGCGCGGCCTTCCCCCCTTGATGACTTATACCCCACGCCGGGGGTTCAGGTCAAGCTTCTTGGAATGGCCCAATGGGCAACAAGAAGAGATTCAAGGGGAAGGGAAAGAAAGGGCAATCCCGTGGGCATAAAGGCCAGCAGAATTTTCGGAGCAAGGTTTGCAAAACAAGCCGACCTAGGTCATCCGAAGCCCGTGTCACCACTCAAAATTCCAGCAGCTCGACCGCTGCCGGAGACGGGGGTGCACTGTCTTTCCAGAGATCTTCCAGTGGGGGTCAGACTATCTCACTTCATCTCAGAGTGGGAGAAAGTCACCTCAAATACCTGGGTCCTGTCCACACTCAGGGAGGGCCACTTACCACTTTGGAAGTACGATCCACCGACTTTCTCAGGGATACGGCACACGAGGTGCAGGCTTTGCTAGACAAAGCAGCCATCGAGGTAGTTCCGAAGGGTCAGGAACAGAGCGGTTATTACTCGACCTACTTCCTGGTACCCAAGAAGGACGGAGGGTTCAGACCGATTCTCAATCTGAAGTATTTGAATCGCAGTCTGCAGGTTCCAACGTTCAAGATGGAAACCTTGAGAACGGTCATAGCGTCAGTAGAGAGGGGAGATTGGCTGTCGTCAATAGATCTAAAAGATGCTTATCTCCATGTGCCAATGCACCCCGACTTCAAGGAGTTTCTTCGGTTCTCCTTCGACGGGACTTGTTACCAGTTCCGGGTGTTACCCTTCGGCATTTCAACTGCTCCGAGGGTATTCACCAAGTTGATGTTGATACCGGCGCAGGCCGCCAGATCGCAGGGCAGGTGTTGTCATCTGTACCTGGACGACTGGCTGATCAGAGCCTTGTCTCGAGAACTAAATCAGGAGGCCACCCAGCAGGTGTTAGACATCTTGCTCAAGCTGGGTTGGATCATCAACCTGAAGAAGTCAGACATAGCCCCCAGGCAGGATATAGTCTTCCTTGGCGCAAGGTTCGATACGGCCTCCGGTTCTGTGTCCCTGGCCCCAGATCGGGTGTCCAGAGTGATTGGGGCAGTCCACTTGTTCCTTCAATCGCCAATCCACACAGCCAGGACTTGGCTTCAGTTGTTGGGTCATATGGCGGCGACAGTGGACGTGGTTTGGAGAGCTAGCTTGAGTATGAGACCGGTTCAGCAAGCGCTGGCACGAATGTGGTCACACTCGGACAGCTTCGAGAAGGTTCTAACCACACCGGTTTGGGTGCTAGAGCATCTTCGGTGGTGGGTTTCCGAAAGCAACCTTCTCAAGGGTCTACCGCTAGAGCTTCCAACGCCTTCGGTCGCCATCCAGACAGACGCCTCCCTATCAGGCTGGGGGGGGAGTCCTGGAAGACCTGACAGCCTCGGGCCTTTGGTCACAGGAGGAGTCGAAATTGCACATCAACGTGCTAGAGCTCAGAGCAGTTCGACGTGTGTTCGAGTGCTTCAAGGAGCGAGTCAGGGGGCTTGTGGTTCGTCTAGAGATGGACAACCAAACAGCCATTTCCTTCATTCTGAAACAGGGCGGCACAGTGTCTCCATCTCTCCTAAAGGAGTCGTGGCAGTTCCTACTGTGGTGCGACCAGTTCAGCATTCAGGTGGTTCCTGTTTATCTCCCGGGAGTGGACAACGTCCGTGCGGACGCTTTGTCTCGGCGCATCCTAACACCTCACAAGTGGATGCTCGATCGGGGGATATTCGGAACTATCTCCATGTTGTTCGGGTCGTTCCAGGTGGATCTGTTTGCGTCAGGGATGACGAATCAGATACCTGTGTTCTGATCAAGAATACCAGATCCAAGGGCTCTAGCCAGAGACGCCTTCGCGATCGACTGGATGGACAGAGTACTATGGGCGTTCCCGCCGGTGCCTCTGATCCCCAGGGTTCTTTCCCAGTTGACCAATCAGTCAGCTCGCCTCCTGGTGCTTATCGCACCGCTTTGGACGGCTCAGAGTTGGTTCCCGTCCGTTCTCAGGTTTCTCGTACAGCCTCCTGTACTGTTACCCTCGAGACAAGACATACTATTTCAGGAAGGGGCACCACACCCGAATCCCAAGATTCAGTGGGTGGCTTGGCCACTGTCCGGAATCGCCTCCAGGAGAGTGGTATTCCTGCACGAGTTGCAGACACAATACTGGCTTCGAGGAGGGATTCGACAAACCTTCAGTATGAAGATCGATGGGCCTGTTATGCGCGCTGGTGTGGCGATAGAGGGCTTCTCGATCCCTTTTCTACAGATCTAGTCGATGTTTTGGAGTTCCTCCAGTCCAGATTAGATGCTGGTTTAGCCGCATCGACCGTCAGGGGATACTCTACGGCTATTTCTGGGATCGCATCCACTGGTACAGCTTTTCTTAGCAGGTGTGGACCGGATACAGCTTTTGACGTGGAAGACCGCCTTTTTGGTGGCTTTGGCGTCGGGCAGGCGGGTAGGCGATATCTATGCGATGTCTGCTGATCCCGAACTGACTGTCTTTCATAAAGACAGAGTCAGTATCAGGCTGCCCGACAGCTATCGTCCCAAGGTCGACCACTCGTTCCATGTGACGGCTGCTATCGAACTGCCGACTCTTATGCAGCCGGCCTCTTCGGGGTCCACTGGAAACCATGCTCACATTTTGGATGTGCGCAAGGTTGTTAAGATATATATCAAACGCACCAGGGCTATCCGTAAGGATCAGCAACTTTTCTGTTGTTACGGAGGTAGCAAGCCTGATTTGCCGGCATCAAAGCAGTCAATATCCAGGTGGATAGTGTCTGCGATTGTCATGGGCTACGTTCACAAGGGCTTAGAGGCCCCAGGTCAGTTGAAAGCTCACTCAGTTAGATCGGTTGCGACGTCTAAGGCGTTCGCTGCGGCTCTGCCCATCAAAGAGATCTGCTCCGCCGCTATCTGGAGCCGGCCGAGCACGTTCATTCGACACTAACAACTAGACAGGCACTCTAGAGAGCGCGCTCGGTTTGGTCAGTCGGTTCTCTCAGGTGGGCAGAGTTGAGACTCTCTAGCTGATTGAGCTTTCGAGTTATTGTTCAGTTTGGTTCAGTTCAGTTTTCTGAGAAGACTAATAAACTAACCTAAGTTGTTCATCCTAACCAGTTGCACTGTTTTTGGGCATTTATATCCTCCGCAACAGGTGTCCCGGTGGCACTGCCTAGCGGGAAATACTTACTCCTATTGCTCCCCAATAGTCTTTTGAAAAACAGAGGTGGGGAGGGGGTATTTGGCCTAGAATAACGGTAATCAGGCTGATTAGCTGATCAGTTAGTCCCCAAGGGATCACCCATCCTCAGCCCTCGGCCCGGGAGGTCACGTGATCTGGTAAGTGTGACACCTTTCTTGGATTGAGTAGAGCACTTTTAAGGGGTATTTAGTGTACAGACAGAATCCACATCCTAAGTCTTCTTTGGGAGTCTGCCTTATGCTATATGTACCCCAAGGAGGATCCCTTCTGAAAAAGAATCGAACCAACCTGCAGAGGTTGCAGATTCTTTGAAGGGATCCTCCTTGGGGTACGGCCACCCACCTCCCCTTATTCTGTCTGACATGGTTAGATTGATAATTGGTGAGATTAGAGTTACGTCCCTTGGTTTGCACTGGGATTGGTCTCTACACAGGGTGGTCAAATGTTCGGAAAACACTTATTTTGTGTTTTTTTAACTTATTTTTACTGTTATTAATAAAAATTAAGTTACAATCTGTCATCAAGTTAAAAATTAGGATTTTTATGCTATATGTACCCCAAGGAGGATCCCTTCAAAGAATCTGCAACCTCTGCAGGTTGGTTCGAGTTTTTGAGTAGTGATACTTGTGATGAAGGTTTAGAATTAAACTCTTTAACTTACTTCCTGATTACTCTGGGAATTAAAGAGACTGTCATGTCGGTTAAATCCACCATCTTCGTTTTTAAAAAAAAAAAATTGTTTAGGGACCGGTCATTTATTATAGAGGGGGGTGGGCCGGTGAAATTTTCCTTATGTTTGTCAGAAAAAAAGTGACCCCCCCTAACATGTGTCATGATTTTTCATGACCCCCCCAATGATGTTAGTCATAATTTTAATGGGCCACCCCTAACGACTGTCTTAATATTTCATGACCCACCCCCAACGGCTGTCATATTTTTGTGTGACCCACCCCCTAAAATCACCGGCCCCCTCCCCCCTATAATAAATGACCAGTCCCTTACGTGAAATGAAAACACACTATATTGTACCAATTTACAACTTTTTAATAATAAAAGATATACACTGATATAATATTCACATAGTAACACATAATGTGACATAAAACTAATAAACAATTTGCTGATTTGCCTAAGCAAAGTTTTCCCCACTCCCAAGGCCGATGAATTGATTCAGTTCTCATTGTTTCATTTTTCAACAAATCTTTATAAAGTTGTGAAATATAAAGTCATCGAAATATTAACTTCATTAAAATCTTTCGATTTGACTGTGTTTTAATCATGTATTGATAACATATGAACAAGAATAAGAATGTTATTTCCACAAAAAATAACCCATTAGAACCCCAAGAGACACTGAGTGTGAGACAGACAGAATGTGAGACAGACAGACTGTGAGACAGATTATGAAACAGTTTGTGAGGCGGACTGTGAGACAGATCACGAAACAGTTTGTGAGACAGACTGTGAGGCAGATTATCAAATAGTTTGTGAGACAGACTATGAGACAGTTTGTGAGACAGACTGTGAGACAAACTGTGAGACAGACTGTGAGACAGTTTGTGAGACAGACTGTGAGACAGTTTGTGAGACAGACTGTGAGACAGATTGTGAAACAGTTTGTGAGACAGACTGTGAGACAGATGAAACAGTTCGTGAGACAGACTGTGAGACAGACAGTCTGTGAGACAGTTTGTGAGACAGACTGTGAGACAGTTTGTGAAACAGACTGTGAGACAGTTTGTGAGACAGACTGTGAGACAGACTGTGAGACAGACTGTGAGACAGATTATGAAATACTTTGTGAGACAGACTGTGAGACAGACTGTGAGACAGACTGTGAGACAGATTACGAATCAGTTTGTGAAACAGAGTGTTAGACACAGACTTTGAGACAGACTCAAGAGTATGACAAATAGGGTGAGAAATTGAGCATTTGCAGAGTATTGTCTTCTGAGGACTAAGGACTTGCAGGTTTTGGTATTGTTTTCCTGTAAATAGAATCAGTACAGAGATTATATTGTACGTTTTGCTGAATCAACCTACCGGTAAATGGATGGATAGAATTGCAATCACAAACAAACATTATTTTTCTTTAAATTAGAAAAATAATTTCGAAGTTAGTCTGTCCATCGTCTGTTTATCATCAGTCGTCCGTAAAGTTGTTGCACTTTTAACTTCTCCTAAACCTACTGTACTGTTTTAAAGACTAATTTTGATTACTCCACACTATAGTCTGAAGACGGACCTTGCAAAGAGGTTTTTAATTTTTTGCAATGCACCAGAAATTACATCTTCAGGCAAGATACAAACATATACAGCCTCAAATTTAAGTTTAAGAAATCTACTTCACTGTCATAAATGTCAAGATATGATATAAAGAAGTTTAACAAGAATTTTTTTTTATAGATGGGGGAACAACCAAACACTGACAATCCAATACTAAGTCTTAAAAGCCTCTGTCAACAAATGGGAAATATTACCATAGTACAGAAAGGGGAGAATGATATCATATCGGATGGAAATAATGGTGAGTATTGTTTCAAGTCTTTTTAACCCTTAACTTGCGAATCCCGGAATTATCCGGGAGGGCTATAAGCAAGTCAGAGGTACCTCATTTCGGGTCCCGGATCCAATACTTAGAACAAATTCACGGCAGACTCTCAGTTTACAAGCCGTGATACCGGGTCCCGAGTCAATTGTGTCCGTGAGTCGCTCCATGAGAATGGCTGTATTTACGCTCCGCGGTTAGCCGTGACAATGAAGCTTTGATCAGTGTCTGGTCAGAATGTCCAGCAAAATTCACACCAATGTGCGTGTGCATTGTTGACCCGTAACGCATCGATAATTAGCTTTACAAAAGGCTAATTTTGTTGGGCTTAGCCCCGAAGCCTAATTTCGCTTGAGGCTATTTTCACCCACGTGTTTGCATTGCGTCGGGTTTGCCTCGCGCGAGCCTGCTATCTGCCTCGCCTTACTCCCGCACTTCATATCATGTGAGCGAATTGTTTGTTTTCAAAAACAAATACGGCAAAATAAAGGGAAAAGAATGGACTACATTCCCATATAAAATTAGAAAATGTCACAAAAAAAACAAAGACACAGCAAATGCCGTGGAAAAGGTCCCTTTAACAATCGGTGATTTTCACAACTTCTTACACATTTATCACGGCTAAAATACTGAATGCATTTTCATATTTTTTATATCACAATAAACCAAAAAGAATAATCTTTTATTCTATATAAAATGCGCATATATTTATTCACAGAAATAAAGATACAATTTTACCTTTCTGAGAAGCATGTGAAACCAAACGGCACACAAACTAATCAACATATTTTCATCAGTTATGGTTCGAGGTTAGCTTTTATTTGAAAGGTCAAACAACATAACCATATTTGGGTTGACATGTGCTTATTTGTCAACTGGTTCGAGATTATGATTTCTTGGAAAAGTGCGATGAACGACCGTTCGCAATGCCGCATACATGTTGTAAGTATTTACGATTTGATAGGTGGAAATAAAGACAAACTTTACATAGCTATAGAATTATAACCAAAGGTCGCATTCTAATAATTTTTATATCATTGTGAAGCTAGACATCTTGTCTTCAATTCCTTATATAAATGGATTTTTTGTTGTTTCGTATTTATGATGTTACGAGGCCCGAATTAAAGACAATCTTTCGAAAGTAATAGAATAAAAACCAAAAATCATAGAAAATTCATTCAAAGTTTCGGGTGTGAATTAGCCATTTGTGTACGGGTGTCGCTACTTGAATTTGTATTGAACGCCCGTATATAGTCCTTATTCGCCATGTAGATGCGGTATATTTTGTAAAAACGGTACCGGAATCGCCGCCTGGAAATTCCGCCAGGAGAGCTAGTTAGAGCCAAAGCCCAAACTACTGCTGCGAGCTGCGAGCTGCGAGCTGCGAGCCTTTAAATTCCGCCAGAGTAGCTAAAATAAGTAAAATATATATACGAAACGTAAGGGTTAATCAATGACACCATTTTCTTTGGGGGCGGATAACACAGTGGTTAGCGTGTTCGGATTCGAGTCAAGAGGTAATGGGTTCAAATCCTGCCAGGGGCACGGCAACTTGTCTGCAGTAGAGAACTGTTCTACATGCAATAAGGTTTGGGTGCAATGCTACACTGAATATCAGCGTAGTACCGCCCATGGTTCACTAGTTCCTATTGCCCCTTTGATAGATAGTAATAAATTGTAGCATTCTTTTTCAGAAGGGATCCTCCTTGGGGTACTTATTGCATAAAATTGGTAATTTTAGGTATATGACAGGTTGTAACTATTTTTTCCACATAAAAAACAAAAACTAAAAAATCGTACTTTGGGCCACCCCTCTTGAGCCTCCAACCCTGGTGGTTGCTATGCAGCCAAGGGGCAGATAACTCTATTCTCACCACCCAGGTAGAAGACGTGTCCGAAGTTTCTCCGATCTTTTCTAAGTTCGTCATCTAGATCTAGCAAAGAAAATGTCCAAGAAAGAATCTGTATGTGTGGTAACGTCTACATTCTTTCAGTAGGGTCGAATGGCTTCGCATTTTGTATTAACTTCGTGAATATTGTAACTTTGCTTTCTCGCACGTGGCGGGAAAGTCGTCCCAAGATGGCGGCCATCTTCTTCGATCAATGTTTTTGACCATAGTTGTTTGGTCAATCTGGGCTTTCCACTTGTTTATTACATTCTTACGAGGGTTTTAGATTCCTTTTCCAGGGAAAAAACGTGTTCGCCCGACCTTTTGTCTGCATCCGTGATTCCTCCCTTGTCGACTCTGAAGTGGGCTCCGGCCTCTCAGAACGCACAGGGGTGGAGTGCATGGATGTGGACGATGGCCGGGAGGACTCGGTTACGATTTCAGACTTAATCTCAGAGGCCATCCCTGGCAATGCTGCCCCGGTCCCTGAGCCTGAGGAATCAGACTACTGCTTAGCGGGGGAGGCCTTCGCCAAGTGCAAGGCTCCCACAGCAGGGCTCTGCGTTCTCTCTCCTTGATGGATGAGATTATCGATTCCCTCCTTGTTGGTGCGCGTACTAATGCCGACCAAGGCTACCTTACTAAGCGGTACCAGCTCGGAGAGGAAGGCTTCTTCGACGTTCCGTCAGTTGGGGATTGCTTGTACACTGCGGTCTCCTTGCATCGACCTATGGTCGCTGCCTCTTTTGGCAGGCAAGGTCGGCAGCTGCCACCCTTCACGGGGCAGGCCCCTGAGTTGAAGTTGGCGTACAGGTCCTTCGAGGACCAGTACCGCAACGCGGCTCAACACTTGCAGGTGGCTGTGCACCAGGCGTATCTGGCCTCCTTACAGGACCAGCTTGCCACGAAGGTGGGGGTTCCGGGGAATTCCTCCTCGGAGGTCTTGTGTCACCTGACCGCAGTGGGTGGTCATCTGGCTCGCGACTCCATCTGGAGCGCCGCGAAGTAGATGATGGGCGCAGATGTAGGGATGCGCCGGCTGTGGTTATCGGTTTCCAAATGGATGCTCTCAACCCAGCAGTCCATGTTGAACCTTCCTTACCGGATCGGCTCTACGCTCTTTCCGGGGGCTCAGCAGGTACTTAGGGATAACGCGGATGTCGTAACGACCAGCCGGGAGACCTCTACGGTTCTCACCTTGCAGGGAGCAGACTCCACGCGCAAGCGGAAGTCCGACTTGCCTCCTACCCAATCCTCCGCGCCGACGGGGAAACAGTCCTGGATGACAACTAACTTGCATCAGGCTGGGGGTAGGGGCAAGGGTCCTAAGAAGCGAGGCGGGAAATCCCAGCAGCCATCTGGCAAGCAGGGGTTTAGAGGGCGCGGGAAACCCAACCAGGGTTCCTAGCTCCTCCCGTACCGCTAGGGGAGTCCAAAGTTCCAAGGGCCAGAGTGCCGCCAGAGACGGACACCTTTTGCTTACTGGGACACCTCCCTGTTGGCGGCCGATTGTCAAGGTTTATCGAAATGTGGGCTCAAGCCACTTTGAACACATGGGTCCTGTCCACACTGTCCACATGCCACAGTGGAAGCGCGGTCCTCCTTCATTTACCGGGGTGCGGCACACGAAGGTGCCCTCCTCGCCGGAGAAGGGGGACATTCTTCGCTAAGAAATCAAAGCGTTGCTGAGCAAGGCTGCGATCGAGCGGGTGCCCAAGGGCCAGGAAGAGAGCGGATTGTATTCCACCTACTTCCTGTTAACCAAGAAGGGCGGAGGTTTCAGACCAATACTAAACCTCAAGATCATGAACAATCTCATAGAGGTCCCATCGTTCAAGATGGAGACTCTGAGATCTGTGATTTCGTCAGTTCAGGTCGGGTAGTGGCTTTCCTCCATCGACCTCAAGGAAGTTTACCTCCATGTTCTGATGCACCCAGACTTCAGAAAGTTTCTGCGGTTTGCATTCGACGGGAAGTGTTATCAGTTCAGGGTGCTCCCCTTCGGAATCTCCATGGCTCCAAGGGTGTTCACCAAGCTCATGCTGGTAGCAGCGCAGGTGGCCAGGTCTCAGGGCAGGTTTTGTCACCCCTACCTGAACGACTGGCTCATCAGAGCGCTTTCCCAGCTTCAGAATCACGAGTCCACCCAGGCCATACTGCACACGTTGGTCTCGCTAGGGTGGATAGTGAACCTCAAGAAGTCAGAGCTAGCCCCGTCACGGGATAGTCTTCCTGGGCTCCAGGTTTCAGACGGGGCTGTGAACGCGTTTCTCAGTGCTCCAACCCACACGGCTCGGGTCTGGCTCCAGCTCTTAGGAGTCATGGCAGTGACCGTAGATGTGGTTTGGAGGTGCCCGGCTCCGCATGAGACCTGTCCAACAAGCCAACAAGCGGGTCTATGGTCCCACTCGGAGTCTTACGAGAGGCTGCTTGTGGCTCTTACGACACCTCTTATGGTGGACCAATGTCGATCACCTGACTCGGGGTTACCCCTTGCAGTCTCCGGTGCCGACCCTGATGGGATGGGGTGGGGTTCTGGGATCTCGCACGGTCTCAGGCCTGTGGTCACAGGCAGAGTCTCAGTTGCACATCAATGTACTGGAACTCAGGGCGGCCAGGCTGGTCTTACAGCACCTGAGGGATCAGGTGGAGGGTCAGGTGGTCCGGCTCCAATTGGACAACAGGACCGCCATGACATACATCCTCAAACAAGGCGGTACAGTTTCTCCGACCCTCCTAGAGGAGACATGGCAATTCTTCCTTTGGTGCGACCAAGTCGACACCACGGTCTTGCCAGTATACCTTCCGGGGATGGACAATGTCCGAGCAGACGCTCTGTCTCGCCGGATCCTTGCCCCCCACGAGCTTCTTGGCTTCTTGATCGAGAGATATTCGAGACTATCTTCCAGTTATACGGGTCATTCCAGGTGGATCTGTTTGCGTCAGTGACAAAATTCCAGACCCCCAATTCTGCTCCAGGAAACCCGACCCTCGGGCGTTATCCCAGGACGCATTCAACCTGGATTGGACCGACAGAGTTCTGTGGGCCTTCCCACCAGTCCCTCTGATTTCCAAGGTCCTTGCCCAACTAGCCACTCAGCCTCCGCGTCTGCTGGTGCTTTTGGCACCTTTGTGGGCAGCGCAGAGTTGGTTTCCACAGGTACTCAGGTTTCTGGTTATGCCACCTGCTCTGTTACCGTGTCGACCGGGACTTCTGTCCCAGGACGGAGCCCCCCACCCCAACCCCAGGGTCCAGTGGGTGGCTTGGCCTCTGTCCGGAACGCCTCCAAAGTAGCGATATTCCTGCACGAGTTGCAGACACAATACTGGCTTCAAGGAGGGTTTCGACGAACCTTCAATACGAGGATAGATGGACCTATTATTCACGCTGGTGTGCAGATAGGGACGTTCTCGATCCCTTTTCTGCAGATTTAGTGGTGGTCCAGGAATTCCTGCAGTCCAGGTTGGATGCCGGCTTAGACGCATCAACTGTCAGGGGATATTCCACGGCTATCTCAGCCTTTCACATTCCGTAGGACGGTGCCCTCTTGGGTGCCCATCCACTGGTCCAGTGTTTTTAAGCAGGTGTGGACAGGATCCACCCTCCTTTGAGGCGGATTAGCCCCATGTGGGACCTATTGATAGTCCTTGACTGGCTCTCCAGTCCCAGATTCAGGGATCTTTCGTCTTTGTCTCTCCAGTTGCTAACCTGGAAGACAGCCTTCCTTGTGGCGGTGGCGTCTGGCAGACAGGTAGGCGACATTCATGCTATGTCCGCTGATCCCAACCTCACTGTCTTCCATAGAGACAGGGTCAGTATCAGACTGCCAGACTCCTACAGCCCTAAAGTGGCCCATTCCTTTCACGTTACGGCCCCTATTGAGTTACCGGGGCTTAAACAGCCAGCGGTATTGGGTTCTCAGGCCTCGCAGGATCAGGTCTGTAAGGCAGCCTTAGTCCGTCAGTTATAATCCCCAGGTCATTGGTACACTTACCCATGGTGGATACAGACCAGTAGTTTGGGTGAGTTGCTCCTCTATTCTATGTACTTACTTATGCAGACTGAATTCCACTGCCTTTGACTCTGTCTTTGGGAGTCTATTTTATGCAATAGGTACCCCAAGGAGGATCCCTTCTGAAAAAGAATCGAACAAACCTGTATAGGTTTCAGATTCTTTGAAGAGGATCCTCCTTGGGGTAGGGCCTCCCTCCTCCCCTTATTCAGTCTGGCTGACCAGATTGAAAAGTGGTGAGAATAGAGTTATCTGCCCCTTGGATGCATAGCAACCCCCAGGGTTGGAGACTCAAGAGGGGTGGCCCAAAGTAAGATTTTTTAGTTTTTAATCATTTTTTATGTGGAAAAAATAGTTACAACCTGTCATATACCTAAAATTACCAATTTTATGCAACAAGTACCCCAAAGAGGATCCTCTTCAAAGAATCTGAAACCTATACAGGTTTGTTCGAATTTAATAAAGGCCAACTTCTTTTTAGTGGGATAGACAATGTTTTTGTATAGCTCTTTGAATATATCATTTTCAAGCCAAAATCACGAAAATGTTAAGAGATTTATATTGAATCCTCACAGTAAATGAATAAAAACATTAATCTCAACTGAACTCAACTCAACTGAACTCAACTCAACTGAACTCAACTCAACTGAACTCAACTCAACTCAACTCAACTCAACTCAACTCAACTCAACTCAACTCAACTCAACTCGGTTTTCTTTGCTTTAACCTGGATGACATTGGTGCTTACCAAGTTAGAATTCCTGCAATTTATTGCAATCGCATATCATTCCGCAGATAGAGTTTCAAAATGATTTGATTTAGTTCATATTATACCACACTTACATAAGTTCTTTGCAATTGCAAAGGTTTATCCTCTTTCTTTTATGCCAGTTTCATTTTTCAAAAGATATATCACACTTTTTATCTTATTCTATTTTGTATATTTATACTGTTTTCTTTCTGTCACCAAAATCAATAAATCATAATCTTTATAGTTATCTGTTCAATTGTTTTACTTTTTCATGGTTTTAAACATTGGTTTTATTATTTTTATTTCTTTAATATTTGTCAACGTTTTTTAATTTACATCACATGTTTGTCAACGTGAGAAAAGTAACTTAATACGTAAACTTTAGTAATTGTACATTTATTATTAAAAAAGAATCTTGTTAAGAGAAATAACCTTTTAAGAGAGATGTTAACTTGTTTACTAACAGACATGTTTACTAAATTAGTTCCAAGCTATTCCTGAGTGGCAAATTAAAGCTGCAGGATCGACAACTTGTTTGAAGCTTTTAAAGGGGCAGTAGCATGTTTTTTTGCTCAAATAAGTCGATGAAATGTATTTGAAAAATAATTTCACCAATAGTAAAACACCCTTCTCTTTTCGGAAAATCAAGTTAAAAAATGAGTGTACATGGTATCATAAAGCCATGGGAATCATTTTTGTCATTCGAAATAATAAAATGTGTTCACAATAAAATGTCCGCCATGCAATTTTTGGGATAGACGCAACATCGTTATTACCACTGCAGATAATTAGTTTGTGTCATAAGATGTTTTACCCTCTAAAATTAATATAAATGACATAAACTATCATTATAAATGGAAAATTTGAAAAAATAAAATTTGCAAAAAATGTGCTCCATTTTAAAGGCCAGGTTTAAGCTGAGCCGAGCCCTGAAATGTGGCATGCCAGATTTAAAATGATATTTGACTTTTTAGCTCTTCAGGCCTATCATCCACCATCTTCCATTGTCTGTAAACTTCTCCAGAACGGCTGCACCCCAAAAGCTTATATTTTGTGGGGAGGTACCTTTGACCTATGGGGTCAAAGATTTTAAAAATTGGTCCTGATACACCCCCTCAAATCTAGTCATAACAAGTTGACAACATTCATTACCTCTTTCGACTTCTCTCCAGGAACTTGAAATGTTAGGAAGCTTGAAGTTTGAGAATATCAGCATTCTTGGATGGAGTCGATTTTGATTTGTATATTTCATTGCTCACTGCAGATAAAGTTTTTGTCACTGCAGGTAATGTTATTGTCACTGCAGGTAATGTTATAATGTCACCATTGGTAATACTCTTGTCACTATTGAAAATGTTTTTGTCACTGTAGGTAATGTTCTTGTCACTGCAGGTAATGTTATAATGTCACCATTGGTAGTACTCTTGTCACTATTGAAAATGTTTTTGTCACTGTAGGTAATGTTCTTGTCGCTGCAGGTAATGTTCTTATTACCGCAGGTAATGTTCTTGTCACTGCAGGTAATGTTCTTGTCACTGCAGGTAATGTTTTTGTCACTGCAGGTAATGTTATAATGTCACCATTGGAAATACTCTTGTCACTATGGAAAATGTTTTTGTCACTGTAGGTAATGTTCTTGTCACTGCAGGTAATGTTCTTGTCACTGTAGGTAATGTTTTTGTCACTGCAGGTAATGTTCTTGTCACCACAGGTATATATGTTCTTGTCACTGTAGGTTATTTTCTTGTCACTGCAGGTAATGTTCTTGTCACTGCAGTTTATGTTCTTGTCACTGCAGGTAATGTTCCTGTCACTGCAGGTAATGTTCTTGTCACTGCAGGTAATGTTTTTGTCACTGCAGGTAATGTTCTTGTCACCACAGGTATATATGTTCTTGTCACTGTAGGTTATTTTCTTGTCACTGCAGGTAATGTTCTTGTCACTGCAGTTTATGTTCTTGTCACTGCAGGTAGTGTTTTTGTCACTGCAGGTAATGTTCTTGTCACTGCAGGTAATGTTTTTGTCACTGCAGGTAATGTTCTTGTCACCACAGGTATATATGTTCTTGTCACTGTAGGTTATGTTCCTGTCACTGCAGGTAATGTTCCTGTCACTGCAGGTAATGTTCTTGTCACTGCAGGTAGTGTTTTAGTCACTGCAGGTAATGTTATAATGTCACCATTGGTAATACTCTTAATTGTCACTATTGAAAATGTTTTTCTCACTGTAGGTAATGTTCTTGTCACTGCAGGTAATGTTCTTGTCACTGCAGGTAATGTTCTTGTCACCGCAGGTATATATGTTATTGTCACTGTAGGTCATGTTTTAGTCACTGCAGGTATTGTTCTTGTCACCATTGGTAATACTCTTGTCACTGCAGGTATTGTTCTTGTCACCATTGGTACTACTCTTGTCACTGTTAGTGATATGTTCTTGTCATTGATAGCTAGATGTTACCCAAGTTGATTAACTGAGAGAAAATGTTCATTTAAATGCTAATGGTCGTCTGAGTCTTCTTCCTGGTGTTATGTCAGTCTGCTGGCTACTTCATTAAGGTATTTAAATACCTCTCTTAACACGGTGATTAAATTCTCGTTAATAATCGACAAGAAAGCAATTAACGGTCGTTTTGCATGATGAGTAATAAGATTACCGGTAATGATATGATTACACCTCCCGGCCCCTAATCACACTTTACAGACTAATTCAAACTCTAAACTGATTAAAAGACGATCAATATGTTTAAATGATGGTTGACAATGTTACAGATCGAACACACATTTTATTTTCAAATTTGATCAAGTTTGAATATATTAGCTGTTTATCAGTTCAAGGTCATACTTTGTGAGGCTTCACTGCAATGCTAAAGGACGAACGTGTTGCAGGCTTTCTCTCTGTAATATCTATAAACTGCCTTCTAAGTGAAATGCTATCAGAAGATGTCAAATTTCAAATACCTCACCTTTAATCATGAGAATTAAAGCTAGATCTCGTCAACAACGACTCCAAATCATAAGAACTAGACTAACATTTAGTCTCAGAAATATTTTGTTCTTACCAGCAACATTTTACAAACAATTCAAATACCCCCGTTAGTTATACCAATTGGAGCCCTAAAGATGGCTTAATTAATTTCCTAGAGCGGAGTAATCTAGACTTGCTGTAATTTTCTAGACTGGGCTGGTCGTCAAATGAATCTTTTGCTCCAGGGTCTGGATGACAGACTACATAAGAACCTTTATTCTCAGTTTATTCCCTTAATATCTTACACCAGGAAGAGAAATAATATCTAACTTCTGCAGTATTAGTGAAACACTCTCTGAAAAGATGAGGTCATTTGGCGTTCAAACACCGCTTTCAAGAGTATTTCAGTTATATCATTGCTGTTGGTATTATTACAGGGAGTAATCCTGAAACTCCATGGTGGCTATGTATTGCGGTGAAACCTGCGAGAAACGGCTGTAACTAGCGAGCCATGGGTGCATGGTACTGCGCTGAAATTCAGTGTAGCATTGCACCCAAACCTTACTGCGTGTAGAACAGTTCTCTACAGTCTGTCAATCCGACCCCTCAAGTTTTTAAGTGCCTAGGCAAGTCTAACGTGTAGAACAGTTCTCTACAGTCTGTCAATCCGACCCCTCAAGTTTTTAAGTGCCTAGGCAAGTCTAACGTGTAGAACAGTTCTCTACAGTCTGTCAATCCGACCCCTCAAGTTTTTAAGTGCCTAGGCAAGTCTAACGTGTAGAACAGTTCTCTACAGTCTGTCAATCCGACCCCTCAAGTTTTTAAGTGCCTAGGCAAGTCTAACGTGTAGAACAGTTCTCTACAGTCTGTCAATCCGACCCCTCAAGTTTTTAAGTGCCTAGGCAAGTCTAACGTGTAGAACAGTTCTCTACAGTCTGTCAATCCGACCCCTCAAGTTTTTAAGTGCCTAGGCAAGTCTAACGTGTAGAACAGTTCTCTACAGTCTGTCAATCCGACCCCTCAAGTTTTTAAGTGCCTAGGCAAGTCTAACGTGTAGAACAGTTCTCTACAGTCTGTCAATCCGACCCCTCAAGTTTTTAAGTGCCTAGGCAAGTCTAACGTGTAGAACAGTTCTCTACAGTCTGTCAATCCGACCCCTCAAGTTTTTAAGTGCCTAGACAAGTCTAAGACAAAACTACAGGGCTTAGCCTCTTTGAGAGGCATTTTAGAAGTTTGAATGATAAGAATTGCGAAAATTATATGGATAACAACTTCTTTATTCATGATATGCGACGTTGCGAAGCTGATAATGACACAAGAATATATGTTGAAATGTCTCATCAGTATTATTTTCACAATTCTTACAAATACAATTCTTATTTTCACGTTTTTCAAATTTTGAAATTTAAGAGAATGAATGTTAGCCTTAGTTCTCTACAGCAAAGTTTTAGCCCGTCATCCTGACATTACTTACCTTACTGCGTGTAGAACAGTTCTCTTCAGACTGTCAATCCGACCCCTCAAGTTTTTAAGTGCCTAGGCAAGTCTACAACAAAACTAAACAAGCTCAGACTCAAAATAATAACATCTAGCCTCCTGTTTATTTTATTTTCATTTTTTCAAATTTTGAAATTTTACAAGCTAAATGTTTGACTAACAATTAAAGTTGCTGAGCCCCTGATGGAATTCACTCTTGGACGGTGTAACATTTCAAGTACCTCGATCATCCTTGATCATGAATATGGAAATTATATTGTTATTCAACTACAACAACTATTCAAAATCATAAGATCTTCATTTATATCCCTTAATGTTGTATACCAGGCAGGGTAACGAGTGATTAATTGCACATAGCTTAATTATCATGCACAAGAATTTTAATTATCCACAAATTGGTCAAAATTTTATTCTTAAATATCATGTCAGCATGAAATATTTGGATTTCAAAAAACTATTGCGGATTTAGTTTATATTGACAATCATGTTCTTACTCTTTCCGTAACAAAAAAAGTATTCAACAGAAATTTACAATTTCAATGCATACACAAGAAATTCAATGTGACGTATCTTGAATACAATTTAAGATCAATGATTCATAAGAAAAGGTCTAAAAACCTTTCCCATAAGACATGCTTTCCATATCAGCCTTTTTTGTAATCAACTCCGGAAATGTTTTATCCAAAATCAATTGAAACCTGTTATTTTCTTGTAGCAGTTGTAAAATCACTTTCCCCGTTCCACCTTCAGGAGATTTATGAACAATTTGTCTTGCTTAACTGGTCGATGAGTGATTCACAGAGAAAGTGCATGTACCAAATCAAAACTAACTAGCTGAAGCTGTCTATTTAGGTATTTTGTCACTTTTTTATGCCCAAGTGGTCGACAAATTCCACGTTAAAGTCAGAACAATGGGTCTTCCTTGCTGGATAATTTTCTACTGACAGGGTGACAAATCTGCAACATCGTAAATCAAATCTTGTCACTGACAATATCCTACGTACAAATTTTGACAAGAACCGCATCAAAAGCTCATCTTAGTTCCTCACGATTACAAAGAAAAGGTTGAGAATCCAATTTGCAAAATCTTTTATTAATCATACGGTTTGTCCTCGTAAATTGAACCTGCGAGTTGACTTTTGAGTTATCTATGGAGGAGGGCTATCCCTTTGTTAGAAGGTTATCGAAGGGAAACAGTAATTTTTCTGCAACAGTTACACTTTGTACGTCTTCGCTGATGCGTACAGTGGGCGTAAGTGAAACTCGATCGGTCAAGAGGGTGTGAAACTAACTCAATTTTGATAAATAACTGTATTTTTGGTGCTTTTGAGGAGGGGATAGATTTACCTGGGTTCACACTACAGGTGAAAATAGTGACAGAAAGGAGACCCAAATTGATGTGTACCTGTTGACAGAGGTGAAGAGGTTCCAACCAGTGAATCTTGACATAAAGTTGATGTCACTTGAAATATATTTATGCTTTGTCACTTCTTTCTCTGGGTAAGTTTCCACTAGTAGACCAATATATATTCATATTCAAAATTCAAATGAAAGAGAATATTCAAACATTAGCAACAAAACTACTCATTTTCTGATATAATATATACAGAAAGCCTGATGAGCTGCAGAGCTATTGACTCTATTTAAAAAATTAATTCCTGTGAATTGGCCACATAGAATAGTAGACGCTGACTGATTGAACATCTCAAGCGTTAATCTGCTACATTTGTAAAAACAGAAAGAAAGATGGAATGTTCCATGTGCAGACGGTGACAATCAAAGTAATCAAAATCCCTGAGGAATCAATCAGAGTAAACTCATTAGAGCCTTCATTGATTTCCCTGATTTTACAATATTCAGTTGAACAAATTCTGATTAAATGAGTATCAATCAATCTTTATTTCTAATACTTAGAGGCCACAGGCCTATAGTACAAAAACGTGCAGAAGATTCACATGCAAACAAACATAGAAAACATTTTAACAGGGATCACATCATCATAAGTTAGCATTTGAACATATTAAACAGTAACATTTCCCTTCTGATATTAACATATTATACATATCTCATGAGTATATTATTAAATGAGTACAATGCCTTAGAATTCAGAAAGGAGGACCTAAATAATACCTGAGTGAAACATGTTTATGATGAAATTGTTTATAGATCTTTCATGCCCATGGACAAACTGTTGTGAATGTAGAATATGCCATTTAAAGTGTATTTTATCTTCCAGCAAAAATTTACAAACACCTGAACAAATTCTGATTAAATCATCCCAAAAAGTGAAAATTTTAGGAAATACATGATAAAAGTTAAAAAGGGTGACTCACATAACACAGGAGTGAAACAAGTTTATCGATCTTTCTTGGCATGCAGTCTTTCATCAAAGTAGGTATACCATTTAGAGATATAACATGTATTGATCATGTTCAACTATTGTTTGATTATCGCTGCGAGTAATCTTGGAGTCAAGAAATCATTTGAAGAAAATGTCAGATCCGCGTCAATGTACAGATGTTCAGTGGAATGTTATATCCCACTAATTACATAGAGGAAACTAACTTCAGACACTTACACAATATACTGGTTGGTTTGCCAGTCATTTCAAAGTGATGTGACGGAAGTAATAAGAATGAACAACTTGTTTGATGCCTGTTATCTAATTAATATAGCAAACTAAGATAGTCCTATAAAAAGAGCCTTGGATGACCAACACTGTAGATTCATGGACTTGACTAAACATTTCAAAGTATCTGATATAATTATTTATAAGATGAGTATTTTAGAGGCAAATTAGCTTCAGCAACAAATCTTCAAAAGGGCCCTTGGAAGCCCTTAATCTTTATATTTAAAGAGAGGGTTCTATCAGAGTACACATTCGGCTTCGGATCAGTCGGTCCAATCCCGCCAGTGTTACAGCAATTATGTCTGCAGTAGAGAACTGTTACACACAGTAAGGTTTGGTGCAATGCTACACTGAATTTTAGTGCAGTACCATGGTTCGTTATTTCCAGCCGATGCTTGCAGGTTTCACCGCAATACAATGCCACATGGCTTTGTGGGCTTTCTCCCTGCAATAATACTAGCAGCCGTGATAGAGATGAAATACTCTTTAAAGCAGCGTTAAACCCTAACTCACCTCACCTCTTTAGAGTATTAGAGTCACAGATTCACATTAACAACGTCATTGTACACATGTTTAACGGTATGTCTACATTTTCCCTTATTTCCCAGAAGAGGAATTTACTATTTTGTGTCCCTCCCAGGTCAAAACCCTCTAAACATTAAACATGAACTCTTCAGGTCGAAGGTCAAAGGAGTGAAATTTGGAAATGTGAATTCAATTCGAGCCACGATTGTCCCCTTTAATCTCCACAAGTTCTCACATAAGAAAAACATTTTCAAAGTCCTAACTGAATTCCCCAGATGGTCCTTGGCGTGACAAATCCTGATTTGATTAAAGTGCTGCAAATTTGAGCTCATTGATATTTGGCTGTCATCAATGTGTGCTCCATCAGTGAGATCTGCCCGGCCATCTTCTCGGGTTATGAGACAGCCATGCAACGTTCACATGGCTTTTGTTCGCAGGATAGACTTCTGTCTTATTTTTCTAGGTTAGCAACAGTACAGCTTGCCTTTCAGTTTGGCCATGCCAGAATGCAAAAATG
Source organism: Gibbula magus (assembly GCA_936450465.1). Lineage (NCBI taxonomy): Eukaryota > Metazoa > Mollusca > Gastropoda > Trochida > Trochidae > Gibbula > Gibbula magus. The sequence continues at coordinate 59,031,823 of OW388294.1, forward strand.
TTTTTTCTTTGGAGTATCTATGCAAAATAAAGATATTAAATTATGCAGGATTTTATTTAGTGTTTTATTACTTCCACATAATATTGAAATACAGCCTCAGTTCCAGTTGCATTTGGTGCTTCGGATCAAGAGGTCTGGGTTTGAATCCTGCCAGGAGCCAGAAAACTTAGTCTACTGTAGAATAGTGTTCTACATGTAGTAGTGGTTAGCGAGTTCGGCTTCGGATCAAGAGGTCCGGAGTTTGAATCCTGCCAAGGGCTCAGCAACTTTGTCTGCAGTAGAGAACTGTTCTACACGCAGTAAGGTTGGGTGCATTGCTACACTGAATTTCAGTGCAGTACCACCCATTGTCTACTAGTTCCAACCGATGCTCGCAGGTTTCACCACGATGCATAGCCACATGGCGTTGCGGGTTTTCTCCGTGCCATAATACTAGCAGCCACGACATAAGTGAAATACTCTTGAAAGTGGCTTTAACCCCAACTCACCTCAGCTTACATGTAGTAAGGTTTGGATGCAATGCTCCACTGAATTTGGTTCACTAGGTCCAGCAAATGTTTGCAGGTTTCACCCAATGATGTTGCTTTCTCCCCGCAATAATACTAGCAGCTGTGATATAAGTGAAAACTCTTGAAAGCGGTGTTTAACCCCTAATCACCTCACCTAAACTTCAAAGAATGAACTCTCTGTTCATGATAATTAGCAGTGATTTGACACGTATCTACATGATAGATGTCACAGCTCTTTCATTCTCCCTGCCATTGTTTGTATAGATCCTATCTCCCCTATCTTCAAGTAGGAGGCTGAAACCGGCCACTCAGAAAACATCCTCTCCTCCGAGACACTATCAGGTTCTTGCCTCCAGCATTGTTTTGGCTGAAAACACTCTCCCTTGTTTTCTTAATGAACCTACCATAAATGTTCTAAAATGGAACCAAAAATCAAGTCTTTGAACGGCATTTAGAAGATGAATAAATAAGAATAGAAAGCTATCCTGGATAAAAATTAAAATAATGTTTTGTTGATTGTAAATAACATTTGTGGTATTCTAATACTCAGAATTATTTTGGATAAAATTATTGGCATTAAAATTTTCTCTGCATCCTAGACCAGAGCTCTCATGAGAATTGTAATCCTTGTTTTCAGTATTGGTTTCTCATTCAAAACTAATCTGGATACACATGGAAACTGACAGCCAAAACATAAAACCATTTAGATAAGAGAAAACAAGGATTTTATTGATGACCAACTTCTTTATTCAACAATGGTGATGTAACTATAACGATCTTCATACTGTTGTCAAGAATCTATACCAAAACGTCACTTTACTGTGTTAAATGAGGTGTTGATCGTTCATAAAATCCTTGTGTTTTCTATCAAACAATTCATTTAGATTAAGGTATATCATAACAATGACTAAATTTTGTGGCTGTCATGATATACTAGTAGGTTCACTGCATGTATATTTTAGATATATAACTATTATTTCAAATGTTTTGGGCATTTTAAGGAAAAACAAGAGCATTGCAACATAATGCGTTTGAAAATTGATTTATGAACCGAAAAACGAGGCCATGGAATTTCAGAAATCTGTCAGTATTGAAAGAAATACTTCTCTTAAGTTGATATGTTCAAATATTCAAACAGAATTTATTCCAAAGAGCTTCAATCTCATTTATTTAGGATGTACTGCTTCAGGAAAAAGATATCTGGTATGAAATACAACCAAAATAAATATACAGATTATACATTCATTTAAATTCTTTTTGAATGAACAGAGATTACATCCTCTTCTCTATACTACAATAAAAGGAAAACTTAAAACTTAAGAAAACAAGATTTTTAAGGAGAAAAGACAATGTGTGGCTTGCTGGTATAAATATTATGTTGGAGAAATCCAAGTTTGAAAATTAAAAGCATATGCTATTGATACTTACAGACTTACAGACTTATTGCCCTAAAATGTTGCTTGTTTTTTTTTCTTGTTTATGGTGGCTTCAAATGTGACAACTCCCTTTCAAAACTTTTCAAAATAGTAAAAATAAATTTGAAGTGTTACTTGGGAACAAATACCGAAAGTTTTTGAAGGGCGTTTAGAAGTGCCATACATAAGAACAGGACGTTTTTTCTGGCCCAACTTCTGTAATGTGAAATACACAATGTTTGAGAGCATCTATGCTCACTCTTGCATCCGGTGGAGTGACTATATACTCTAAAAACTGTATTTTCACATTAAGAATTTGATATCCAGAAAAATCTCCCTGTTTTTCTATGTACCTTAATGGAGTACGAAAATAAGAAGCATACATTTACATTGAGGAGAAGGCTGCAAGTTTCCAACTAATATGGAGAGGGGTGTTGATGATCATGTCTTCATGGAAGATAAAAGGGAGCTAGCCTTTCTTCAGCACTTTTATTATATGACGAACAAGGAATTACTGGGATTTATCAGTGAAATAAACTCTATCAAGCTACAGTGATTTTCACTGGGCCCAGTGACTGATATAAGTTGACGTCTTAAAACAATGGTCTGACACAGCGATTCGGCTTATGACGTCATAGTGTTACATGTTACTCTGGTGACGGACTGTTCCTAGCGGCCGCTCAGTGTGAAAACAACCCTTTTCGGACGTAATTACAAGGAAAACATCATATAATAAATAGAATATCTGTCAATTCTTGACAAATACCATGTTTATGTCATCTCGTGAGGTAGAAAAGTTATATATTTTCGGCTGTGACCTTTCTACCTCACCAGATGAGATAAACATGGTATAAGTCAAGAAAAGACAGATATCCTCTATATACTAGTCCAAACTATGAGTGGAATATAATGCAGATGAATTCTGTAACACATTATTTTACCATGTATAACCTCAGGCTTAAGGCTTAGATACTTTAAGTCAACTGAAGTACAATAACATATATAACATATATCATATATAACATATATAAAATATATAACATAACATATATATAGAATACTAAACGATGTCCTGTTTGATAACATGTTTATGAAACGAGTGGATGGTTTGGTATTTTGACGAGCGAAAGTGAGTTAAATACCGATGCCATTCACGAGTTTCATAAACATGTTATCAAACGGGACCGAGTTTAGTATTTTATTTATTACTCAATGATGTAAATAGCGCTGAATTGCAATAATATCGTTCTTAATGACGCTCACTTGCCAAAAGGTCACTCGCTATTGCAGTCGCGCGGCTAGCATTATGACGTCAACCAAAAACGACTGTGACGTCACGCGCCGATTGTGACGTTACAACAGCACGCGGTGGTATCACACATGTGTGTAACCAACTCATTGTTATCTAATGAGCGATCTCACCACGGTTGAGTAATAAATAACATTTATAGCATATATAACATTTTAAGCATATATATATATATAACATACATAACATTTAAAGCATATACATTATACCATATATAACATATATACCATTTATAACACATATAACATATATAACACAACAATCCCTAGTGTTAGAAGCTTCTGGAAGGCTATGAAAATCACCTCACAATATGTACGAGCATATACAATGCCTCAATAGTGCTGGAGATGTGGAACAATACTTGGTGTCATTTTAGGTTGACTATGGTACAAGTCGCTACCAGCTGGATAATGTTTTGTCTTTAATCATTGTCAGCTTGGACAAGTTGGACTCTGTGATAGCACAAGACACAACAATACCTTGTTTGTTGATGCTATCAGAAGGAAAAAAACTTTGGGAATTCTTCTCACTCTTTCACTGTCGTTGTTTCCCCAATGACTTAGATATTTTTTTATTGTCAACAAATTTATATTCTTATGAGATCTGTCTTATGTGACTTTTATGCCATGTATTCTTGACAATAAATGAAATGAAAATTATAAAGGTTTTATTACTTATGTTCAAGGCATGTATATAAAGTTAGAATAATGAAATAAGTCTAAAGTAATAAACCTAACAACATTAAAGATTCCAACACACAAATCTGATATTTAATAAAATAAATTCTCAACCTTTATCAGTTTTCATGCCTATCGTTATTTAACATTCCCGTTAGAGGATAATCAAATTGTCATCATCAGTCACATAAGATTCTTTTTAATTATGTTAATTTTTCAATCTATGTCAAATAGTAGGTTTATATGTACAGAAATAAAATTTTATATCTTAGGAGAATGAGGTATATATCTTTGAAGTCGAAAACAAAAGAAATATTGAAATAATGATTTTTTAAAATTGTTTTATTAAATTTGAAATTTGTTTTTGCTCTTCGCCGAAGTCCATTAGTGTTCTTGTTAAGACAGCTAGCACTTAGTTTCTGAAGAAAATATTTGTTTTTAAAAACTTACCATATTTAGCTCATGGGCTTATGGCATGGGTGTCCAGTGTCGTTCGTTAACTTGTCACATTTGCTCCACTATATATATATATACACCCCTAAAGCTGAATTATTTCGGGTAGTTACCTTGCACCTAGGGCATCAAATTTTGTTCATTTGATCCTCACCCCTCCTCAATTATGTGCGTGGCAGGTGTTATTAGTCTAACATTTCGTCAACTTCTTCTCCAAAGCCGGTTGAAATATGAAGCTGAATTTCAGATTAACCACTTAATTTGTTATTGGAAGACTTATAAATTACCAGTTATAGTTTGTTTGTTTGGTTTTGGGTGAGGCAGGGTATCCACCCTAAAATCTTTAAACAACTTTTTCTCAAGAACCAGTAGTGCCAAAATTTTGATTATATTATCATTTTTTGTTTCTCTAGATTTCCTTCTCCTGGGGATTTTAGGACATACAACTAATTCAAAATGGCCACCCAAAGGGGGATAACTTCACTCAGTTGCATACCACTAAAGATAAAATTATAAATATACTCTTGTATAACTCAATTAGACCATTAATTAAGGTAGGCTTACATGTCAGGGGATTTTACTGATACAATAAATTCAATTGTTCATTATTCTATCTAAATATAAATTTGATATGTCAAGTTTCAATAACTGGTTTCAGAGGCTATATGTTTGTTTATCCTGATAATTCCGGCACTTGGGGGACCTAGCATTACCAGGAAGAACTCTCTTTAAGCAAAAAACCCACTGTAAACATGATCTTTTACCTAGATTTTCTCCTGTTCATTTGCACCAGATACGTATTCACTGATGACTTGTTTATTCAGTCACTGTTTACTTGTTTACCCAGCATGAAGTCATCGACAACATAACATAAGCAATCAGCAGACTTTTGACCTATAAATTTGATTAACGAAATATGTGCCATTCTCACAATGAAGATAGTCAGCTTTAGTCAATATCTTTGTGAAAACTGGATTCACATGTGATTTCGATTTTCTGTCCGCGGTTTCAACAAGTGCATCATTGTTTGACATTTGAAGAACGTTTTAGAGATGAGAATTTTCTTTTACAAATGTTTCGCCATTTATCCATGTATTATACAGCAAAAGTCTTGCCAATGTGGCAGCCATGGTTTATAGGAAATGTTTTTACAATGATTTACATGGTTTCTGACCTTTTCATTGAACAGAGTGTAAGTTTTTGATTATATGAGAGTTTATATGCATCTATCATGTGATATTTAAAAAAATTATACATTATTTTCTATCTAAAACGTGTTCAATAATGACAGTTAGGGCTACTTTCTCCTAAAATCCAATGATTATAAACCTATGACGTAACACAAGTAAAATAATGGTTTAAAAATGTTCTTCAAATTGGGAAAAGATGAAGAAACCTTAGAAGCTGTCTTAGGCATAAATCATATAATATACATAGATCATACGAGCCTTCTTCATTAAAAATGACATTTTTAGGATACACAATATCTCTACGATTTATAAAAATGACAAAAGTGATTGAGAAGATACAAGAATTATAGGATTATCTTAATAAAAAACTTCTTGTGTCTCTTAAAATTCCTCGATTTGTTGTCTCGTATTTCAGGACAGCTATTGTCTGTTACATGGAAATGCATTTAAAAGGATTGCATTGTTAAGACCTCTGTTTTTTGCTTAAGATTTCTAAGAAACATTAAAATCAATACAAATGCATACAAATGGACAATGACCTGTGCTCATCTCTTGATGGCAAGACATAGAGACCATATTGACCCTTGAGTAAAGACAATTAAGCACATTTTATAAATAATATTCCGTAAATTAATGTAAAATTTAAGAATATCTTAGCTATAAAATTTGCAGATTCATCAAAACATTTGATAGTTTCAAAATAATTTCCAGCTTTTGTTAGAGTTGATAATCAGAGGTTAAAAAATCTAGTCCAAGGTTACCAAATTCTAACTTTGACTTGCCCCCAAAAATCACTACCGTATTATCTCGGGTATAAGACAACACTCAAGCCTAAGGCCATCCCCACTTTTCAGAGGGTTGTCCTGGTTGGGGTTATTCTCAGGTTATAGCCCACCCCCAATTTTGCCAGATGTTAAATGGTCATACATTACATATATCTATAATATTATTTTAAGTTAAGTGTCAAAAACCTACATAAAACCTATTCTAACTGTCTGAAGGTCTCCGGTATAAATTTTCATCTGAGTTCTGAGTTCATCTGGGGTCTCTCCCATCTAAAAGCCCATCCCCATGTTTTCAAGATGTTTGTTTGCCTTGCCCACTGGTCTTATACCCGAGAGAACATGGTAAAATGTCAATGTCCTGATTCCTTTTTCAACGATCTTTACTGGCAGTATTATAGAGACAACTTGGCAACTTAGTTTTAAAAAACTGGTTTAAGTCCATGACTTATGACACGTAAAAGATTTTTCAAACACTGGTAATGCTTTACAATGAAAGCCAATCTTTCAAAAGTTTAACAGTTTTTCCTTCCTGGTCTGTCAAGATCAAAATTGGTTTATTTGTTTCCATGGGTACAATATAACAGTGAGTGCAACAGCGTAAACATGCTAGTTGAGCATCACTCAGCCTGATACCATTGTTGATGTTGTTGTTGTTTTGGTGGACTTTGTTTGGCAAATTAACATCTTCAAAAAGAACTTGGAAGGATCAATAAAGGGGCATATAATAATGTTATAATAATATGATAATTGTCGGCTTCTACACATGTATAAGACCGTTCCTTGGCTTTCATTGAAACATATATATATTTGACATATTAAGCATATGCGGGTGAATGAGGAAGTCGAGTAAGAAGATATAACCTAAACCAGCACCTTTTGTAATATGGTACATTTAGAACCAAATAAAATATCATGCAAAACTGACCATGCATCTCTAAGGAGGATTCTGTGAAAACCTCATATTCCAGGAAAGATAATATCAAAGCCTATAACCACTTAAAAGAAAATGTGAATTTATAGTGCCACTGAGCATCTTGATGGTGTATGTTAGGCGCTCTATAAATGAATTATTATTATATATTATTATCCCCCGCCGCGCGTTTAGCGCGAAGCGGGGGATATAGTATTCGGCTGCGTCCGTCCGTACGTCCGTACGAAATGGAATAACTCAAATACCATTCACTGGATTCTTTTCATATTTTGCATATGGGTTCATCATAGGAAGAGTAATGTTCCTACAGTAGTTTGAGACCTTGACCTTCATTTCAAGGTCACAACGAGACTTTGTCATTTTACCCTTGTCAGCGGGATATCTCAATAACCATTCGCTGGATTCTCTTCATATTTTATACATAGCTTCTCCAAGGCAAGACGACGGGTTGATTAGATTTTGGTGACCTTGACATTATTTTCAAGGTCACAGCGGAACTTTGAAGTTTTCAACATGTTAATGTACATGTAAAGCTTGTCAGCGGGATATCTCAAGAACCATTCACCGGAATTCCATCATTTCTTGCACAAAGCACCTTCTAGGGATGATGATGGGCTGATTAGATTTTGGTGAAATTGACATTATTTTCAAGGTCACAGCAGCACTTTGAAGTTTTCAACATGTTAATGTACATGTAAAGCTTGTCAGCGGAATATCTCAAGAACCATTCACTGGAATTCCATCATTTCTTACTCAAAGCACCTTCTAGGGAAGACGACCGGCTGAATAGATTTTGGTGACCTTGACATTATTTTCAAGGTCACAGCAGAACTTTGAATTTTTCGACATGTTAATGTACATGTTAAGGTTGTCAGCAGAATAACTCAAGAACCATTCACCGAAATTTCATTATATCTTACAAAAAGCAAAAGGACTGATAAGATTTTGGTGACCTTGACATTATTCTCAAGGTCACAGTGGAATTTTAAATTTTTCGACATGTTGATGTACATGTGTGTAATACTTGTCAGCGGGATATCTCAAGAACCATTCACTGGAATTTCATCATATCTTACACAAAGGGTAGATTAGATTTTGATGACCTTGCCATTTTTCTCAAGGTCACAGTGGAACTTTGACTTTTTTAACATGTTTGACGGTCAATTTTGCTGATCTTGACATTATTTTTAAATTTTGAAGTATTAATTTGCGGCGGGGGATCATGTCACCTTAGTGACAACTACTTGTTATACTTAGTTTGATCAACAAACTGATAGTAGGGAAAGTCAACGGTTACCATTTAACCATACTCCACAGTTAGGTACTGATTTGCTTGTTGACCAACACATGGTGCTGGTTGAGGGTGAATCCTTTTCCACGACTGTGTGTTAAATAAGAACCCTTAAAGGCACCGTAGGACACCGTTCTTACTTAAATGAATTGATCTCATGAAAAGGAAAATAAGTGCTATCAATGGCTAAATAACATTTCTCGATGAATAAAAAGAGTTCTTAAACAAATGTACATGGTTCGGTTAAACCATCCAGTCTATCTTCCTTTGAGTGGCAATTTTAAGGTGTTCACATTAAAATGGCCGGTCAAAGGTAGTTCAAGTGATCTGACTGATGTAGCGTTACCTAAACACTCAGAGTAGAATTTTAAATATGTCGCCACAATGGAATGGTCAACCGTCTGGCTGTTTGAACTTTCAAAATTACATTAGACCTACAAATCTACCTCACACTGAAGAGTTAAAAAAAACTAATTTAAAAAGTTTATATTAAATGATCTATAATGGATTGATTTTATGTGCAATACTCAATGTAGGAAATAAGTAGCCAGCCCAAAAGTGTTGCTTTGTCAATTTGAACGTCAAAATCACACAAAACCTTGAACCAAACAGTCAGGGCTGGAGGTCGTATTTCAACACAGCAATACTACACTGTAATAGATACTTGCAGGTTTCACTAATGAAATAACCACAAAGATGTTACAGACCCTCTCCCTGCAATAATATGAGCTTGTGATGTAAATTAAATACTCAGAACATTTAATCCTAACTTGTTCCACTCAACCATGGCAGTCAGAGTTAAACTGAAATTAAACAAATCTCGGAAAACATCAAATGTCTACTTTATATTGATTTTGGTAAAGTAATGGTACATGTTTTACCTATTGCAAGTTACCCTCCTCCAAAGTAATAAAATTTCCAGGCTATTTCCGGAACCCAATCAATGAAACCTTTACAATGAAATCTACTCAGAAACACATATATAACCATTTGCTTACTGTCACAGTGTACGATCAGAACCATGTTCAGCTCATCAAGTATATAAAGCCAGATGGGCTAATGACATGGGTTTTTGTCCAGTGGTCATATGGGGAAAGCTACCGGAAAAGGGACCACCTGGTCGGTATTGAGTTAGGCACAGGTCCATGAAAAATGATGTCAACCCTTTAAAATAAAAAAAATAATCATCAAATTATGATTAAAATGGGCAAAGCGATGGTCAGTTAAAGAGTGCATGGTAGGGTCAAAATTATCTGGGACTATGGAAATGAGAAAACCTTGCTTACAACTGTTGTTTGTATTCATTTAACCATAAAACATTATCAAACACGAAGTTACGGTGTGTGTATCAAATTTTGTTTCAACAGGTGTTAGCGTATGTGTGTGTAGAACAAAACTTGTTTTACATGTTGTTCATATGCACGTGCATCCGTAATGGCCGATGTGGTCCCTTTTTAGCTCATCAGGCCTGAAAGGCCCGATGGGCTTATGGCATGGCATGGCGTCCGGCGTCCGTCCATCCGTCCGTCCGTCCATCCGTCCGTCCATCCGTCCGTAAACTTTTCGCTTTTTCAACTTCTTCTCCAGAACCAATAACTCCACAGAGCTGAAATTTTATGTGCAGACTCCTTGGCTAATGGGGATTCTAAATTGTAGATTTTGTGACCCCATGACCCCAAATGGGGTCACAGGGGTCACAACCTTAAAAACCTATTTTCATCTTCTTCTCTAGTTCCAAAAGGTCTAGAGAGCTGAAAAGTTGTGTGCAGACTCCTTGGCTAATGTGGATTCTAAATTGTAGATTTCGTGATCCCATGACCCCAAATGGGGTCACAGGGGTCACATCCTTTAAAACCTATTTTCATCTTCTTCTCCAGTTCCAAAAGGTCTAGAGAGCTGAAGAGTTGTGTGCAGACTCCTTGGCTAATGGGGATTCTAAATTGTAGATTTTGTGACCCCATGACCCCAAATGGGGTCACAGGGGTCACATCCTTAAAAACCTATTTTCATCTTCTTCTCAAGTTCCAAAAGGTCTAGAGAGCTGAAATGTTGTGTGCAGACTCCGTGGCCAATGTGGATTCTAAATTGTAGATTTCGTGATCCCATGACCCCAAATGGGGTCACAGGGGTCACATCCTTTAAAACCTATTTTCATCTTCTTCTCCAGTTCCAAAAGGTCTAGAGAGCTGAAGAGTTGTGTGCAGACTCCTTGGCTAATGGGGATTCTAAATTGTAGATTTCGTGACCCCGTGACCCCAAATGGGGTCACAGGGGTCACATCCTTAAAAACCTTTTTTCATCTTCTTCTCCAGTTCCAAAAGGTTTAGAGAGCTGAAAAGTGGTGTGCAGACTTCTTGGCTAATGGGGATACTAAATTGTAGATTTTGTGACCCATGACCCCAAATGGGGTCACAGGGGTCACATCCTTAAAAACCTATTTTCATCTTCTTCTCCAGTTCCAAAAGGTCTAGAGAGCTGAAAAGTGGTGTGCAGACTCCTTGGCTAATGGGGATTCTAAATTGTAGATTTCGTGACCCCATGACCCCAAATGGGGTCATAGGGGTCACATCCTTAAAAAACCCTATTTTCATCTTCTTCTCCAGTTCAAAAAGGTCTAGAGAGCTGAAATGTTGTGTGCAGACTCCTTGGCTAATGGGGATTCTAAATTGTAGATTTCGTGACCCCATGACCCCAAATGGGGTCACAGGGGTCACATCCTTAAAAACCTATTTTCATCTTCTTCTCCAGTTCCAAAAGGTCTAGCAGGCCTGCCTACCCTTACGATTTCCGCGTAATAATTACGAATTTTGCACCTAAATTACGCCATTACGATTTCACAGAAATAGTTACGCAATTTAGAATGAGATGTGACCAACCTGTAAAATTATCTTTATTGTCTCAATCCCGAAATTCAGACGTGTAAATAATAATTTCTGACCGCCAATTATGTATGCAGTTGTGAATAAAACATCGAATTCATGTTTCCCAAACATTACTAGATCGTGTTTCCATTCATTCGTTACCTCGGAAGTGACGAGTTTGTTCGAATGTCAACTTCCGCCCAAGATCGGTAAGAACCCGGATGTCTTTGAAAAAAATGGCGTCGAAAAGGAAAAGCGCGGTTGTTTCGAGTGAACAATCAACTCTTTCTAGTGGGAAAAAAACGAAAAATAGCCAGAAATATCGGAAGGAATATAGTGACTTTCCTGGGATACAAGCTTCGTTGCGTGGGGTAGGGTTTGCCTTTTGTAGATACTGCAAGAAAGACTTTACAATATCGCATTCTGGAAAGTACGATGTTGAGAGACACATGCAATCAAATTCGCACATTGAACTATCTAAAGTGGCTAAATCAAGCGGCGAAATAACAAAATTCTTCGTTGAAAATCAACCAACAAACGTGTTAGATCACCAAGTCATCAGAAGACTGAATGGGATTCAAAGGTATGAAATAACATTTATTTTTTAATGAAAAAAAGGAAATTTGCAATATGGTTATAATAGCATTAAATATATTCACTGAATATGAGTGCAGGTGATCAATCATGATATATTTTTATAAATATCCTGATCGCCTGCACTCCTATTCAGTTTATAGTAAGTTACTATAACTATTAGATCATGGTTATTAGTATTGATTACACACTGAAAGTTGAAATTACACAAAGTGATAGAGGTGGATCCACAAAGGCCCAATTGTAGGCAGGTCTGGTCTAGAGAGCTGAAATGTTGTGTGCAGACTCCTTGGCCAATGTGGATTCTAAATTGTAGAGTTTGTGACCCCATGACCCCAAATGGGGTCACAGGGGTCACATCCTTAAAAACTTTTTTGCATCTTCTTCTCCAGTTCCAAAAGGTTTAGAGAGCTGAAAAGTTGTGTGCAGACTCCTTGGCTAATGGGGATTCTAAATTGTAGATTTCGTGACCCCATGACCCCAAATGGGGTCACAGGGGTCACAGCCTTAAAAACCTATTTTCATTTTCTTCTCCAGTTCCTAAAGGTCTAGAGAGCTGAAAAGTTGTGTGCAGACTCTTTGGCCAATGGGGATTCTAAATTGTAGATTTTGTGACCCTCTGACCCAAATCTAGGTCTTGGGTCATGACCCAAAAACCTATTTTCATCTTATTCTCCAGTTTATATGTAAAGCTCTAGAAAGGTGAAATGTTGTGTAGAGATTCTTTGGTCAAAGGTGATTCTTAATTGTTGGATTAGTGACCCTGTGACTCCAAATGTGGGTCACAGGGGTCATGATCTAAAATCAATATTATTTTGCTTGTTAACAATGTATTACTTGAGATAACTTAGATATTCAACCTTTGATAATAAATCAATAAAACCGTGATGAGCTACAGAGCCCATGGCTCTATTTTTCTTCAGTTCAGCATAAGGTCATAGGCTTATAAATAACGTTGATAAACCCAAAAACAAAAATTTAGATATTGTTATAGAATAGTTGAAAGACGAAATATGTTAACTTTAATTGTGAACTGTATTGTACCACCGACCGAGGCCATACAGAAGTACCAACGATTCAGTTCATCCTTCTGTCTGTTCCATAATCTTGTCCGACCTAGGAGAGAAAAACTAATCATCCAATCCTGTTAAATTTGGCACATGTCTTCTACTTTATTCAGTGAACACCATTGCCAAGTTAAAATGACTTTTGTGAATTTATTATTTTGATCCAATTTATTTTATATATTTTGAACTTACTGCGACATATAACAGAAAACCTACAAAACTATACTCAACAGATTTTGTTAAAATTTTGCAACACTTTTCTACACCAATTATATATGCTCTGTTACTCTCCACTATATCACCCATGGGAAATTTCATCAGAGAAATCTGTACTCAAATTACCCGCCCTTGGCTGGCGTGAGCCAATCAAACCGCTACGCAGCTTGGACCTGCTAGCCAATGACAATTCATATCACTTCAATGCAAAGCATGCAAGGTCATTTTGTCAACCATCCGTCACCGGTTATCTTCCTTGCCCATTTCCGTCTTATCGTATTGAGTATTTTCTTTGGTTACTGACTTCGTCACGCCAAGGGCGGGTAATTTTAGTACAGATTTCACTGACACCATTTTTCCCATGGGTGATATAGTGGAGAGAAACGGAGCATATATAAAACCGTGGGTAACCGAGGATGGGTCTACTCATACAATGTCAAACAACAAATTCCTCTTCGAATTTCTGCATTTTACGTACATTTCTGTATATTGAACTAAGTCATTTTCATGAAATATAACCTATTGCAAAACTATTGATCCGATTCTGTTAAAATGTTGCGCATATGTTCTACATTACTGTGTGGGATAGAGTCAAGTGTAAACCACCAAATCAGCATACAATTCTGTTGAGTGTCGTGATCAAGCTGAAAATCAAATCATAATATTACAATAATTAAGAAGACATACTTTGATTTAAAAGCTTATTGTAAGGTGAATCACAAAGAACAAAATGAAATCAATTTCTATAATAAAGGGACCACTTGGTCGTATATAGCATGTGTGTTTATTTTTTCTAAACCAATGATTTGAATCAATCAATAATATAAATCATATACATGTACAACTTTATTTGTATTGTCCCTGACATATATAAACCAGATTTACCCAATCGCATAGTGGTAATTATGTTGGATTAGTGACGTTTAAATGCTGACAAGTATAAATATACTACTCCGGAAGCATGTACCTGCCAAGTGGCAGTCACTGAGAATGTTGTTACGCTGCAAACAGCAATAACGCATGCTCAAAGATGCCACCGTAAAATATCTGCTAGACCAACAGCTCAACAGCTTCAAAATAAAGTGATATGCAGCATTATCAGTTTCTCCGACCATGTGGCACCTTTTTGGTACCTTTTAATATCAATGTTTTTCAGGATTTTATAGAAGCAAAGAAGGCAATTGGAGACTTTGAACTAATGAACTATTATTGCACTAGCATTAAAAAAATGAAAATTTCCAATTTAATGCACAAAAAATCTTTCAGAGCCTATATCTCCTAAAAAAGGATCGACCATGTGGTCCCTTTTCTTCCAGGACCGCTGCAGCCCAAAAGCTAACATTTTTTGGGAGGTACCAAGAACCTAGGGTTCATTTGATCTTGACCTCCCCGTCTCCTTACATAGAGTTATGGCTGGTGTTATCTCTAAACGTTTAAAAGACTTCTTAACCACACTTTTTAACACTCCAACTGTACATATTACGACTTCTCTTCAATACTTGTAATGCTAGGAAGCTCAAATGTTGAGCAAGTCAGTACAGTCTCTGAGATTCTGAGGAAGTTTGTTCGGTCACTGGCGCTGGATAAGCCAAGGTTCTGTTTCGATCAGTATCACCCTGTTCTGGATCTAGGGACCACAAGCATCTGTGTTGGACCGATACTGATTTGTGAATTTCATCACACCATCCCAAAAATACAGGCATAAAGGGTGCAATTTATAGTGTGCACCGCTTTAATATGTAGTCATATTGGCTTGTAAACATCTTTCAAACGAACCCTAATTTCATGTCTGTGGCACCATAAATAAGGACAATAAAGGCATTTTATTTATTATCCACTAGCCTGTCTTCAAAGTGACAGCCAAGCGTTGTGTATTGTCATTATTTGTCGTCATATTGAATGCAGATGTACATCGAGCTTTGTGCTTGGATATTAGTATATGATAAGTTGGATGGGTGTATTTGTACCTCCAGTACGAGAATATTCCAGGAAAGTTTACAAGCCATACAGTGACCATTCAATCAGAGGGGCAGGATAGCGCAGTGGTTAGCATGTTTGTCTTCAGATCAAGAGGTCCAGGGTTTGAATCCTGCCAGGGGCAGGGCAACTTTATCTGCAGTAGAGAACTGTTCTACACACAGTAAGGTTTGTGTGCATTGCTACACTGAATTTCAGTCTAGTACCACCCATGGTTCGCTAGTTCCAGCCGTTGCTCGCAGGTTTCACTGCATTGCATAGCCACATGGTGTTGCGGGTTTCTCCCTGCCATAATACTAGCAGCTGTGATATAAGTGAAATACTCTTGAAAGCGGTGTTAAACCCTATATCACCTCACCTCGCCTCCCCAGGCAATCATTGATTATTCTGTTTGATGTTGCTGATTCCTGTTAATTGGCCTCTCAGAGTGATTTGAACACTGAACAGTTAATTCTGAACAATTTCTGTTACTATTGAATTATAATTTTCGGAATATCTTCTTGAAAATATTTTTAAATTTCCTTCAAATGGTAGACTTAGGAGTACTTAGAATCTCAGTTTTTATTATGAAATTCTCAGTTTAATGCCGATTTCAATCCGAGGTATAAGAGCAATAAAAGATTCAAGAAGTGAGAAAAGCAATCATGCTGGAATGGAGCATGTAGCCAAAGCTCGAGTGAGCTGCGACACGGAAGTGTATAAATGTTGATGGAGGAGAGAGATGGGGTGTGAAATTATATCTTTTACCTATATATCATATACTTATTAGACTAGAACGATTCTTCCGGGAGACTCTTTTTTCCATGTAATTACCACTTCATTAGAAAGATTTACCATATATTCCAATGTCATGCCGACTTTGTCATTTTTGGTTGAATAATTACGATTGCTTTTAGATTTGAGACATTTGGTTTCGATTTAAGGCTCTTGGCTAAAGTTTGTATCATAAATTCTAAGTTTTTTTTACAAAAATCTGCTTATTTTCTGCATGATGAACATTATTAAACATGAAAGTAAAGTGGTTAAATTTGAAAAATATATCAAAGTGACCTAAATTTATTGATTTGCAAAAAACATTTAATGTTATTTGCAATTGAGATATAAATAATTGATTTCAAACTTGAATGAATTGGGTTTGAATAAAGATCTTTATTCAAATTACGACATAAAGGCTACTGAGACAATCAGGAGAATCCTTGCAGATACAATTAACCTGTAGATTTCTGCTTTGATTTTTATTTACCAGTGACAAATCCTGGACTATAATGGTGAAGTGTTTTATGACACATATGGTTGTAAATAACCGAGTTAATATTATTGATATGAGCACATGCGCACATATCATGTTTGTCTAACAGCGACTTCCCGTATTTTGTCATCTGTGACCTCATGAAACGAATGTTTGTGACGTTATTGTAGCAATGTAATGTTGGCAAGAGATGTGGACTATCTCCTGGCTATTTTTGTGTGATTCAAATGGAATTGAACAGGTTATAAAGAAATTATTACCCTCGAGGGTGTGCTAATATGACTTTTATTAAACTCGTGCAAATTTGTGTATAATCCTTGCTCTTTCTTGTGAAATACGACAATTTACACTCGTTTCGTAAAAGTCATATGACACACTTCCTCGGTTAATAATCTCTATTTATGACAAAGTTTTACATTATATCAGCAAATTTTTATTTTGTACGGAAACCCTGCTTTTAATGTGCATAATAATTATATATTATGCGAAAATAAGTAATAAATAAAAAGAATAGTATACTATATTTTTGTTAATGAATGATCTCATTAAGATATCTTAATGAGATCATTCATTAACAAAAATAAATTACATGAATAATGAGACCTATAGTTTCTAAAATAAAATAAAAATACCTATACTTGCTTACATAATTAACTGCATTAACTATAGTTCTCCCCAAGAGGGAAATAATTAAGCTCTAAATGAATGCAAGGCACAATTCTTCTTTCTTTCTTCTGAGGAAAAGTTTTATAAAAATATTTGGGCACAAATCAAGAGTCAGTTTGACTGATATCTGTGATTATTTGTGGATCTTGTAAACGTAAATTAAATATGTGGTTGGTTTCCCCCTCGACAGATTGATGAATCTCTTGGAGAAAGATTTGAAGTCTTTTTCTTTAGACTTGGAATGAATTCCAAACTTTTAGATTACTTCATAAGATAAAAAAACATTTGAAATGAATTAGATTCCTTTCACACATGTTCTGAAAGGTCGAAATGATTGTAAGGTCGACAGAAAACTTCTGAAGTAAATAAGGATGTCAGTAAAATATGCTGATGTTTTCATTAATGTTTGTTCTCATGCATTTTTCGTATGTTAAAAAATATTTTTTTCCACTTATAAGATCAGGGCTGCTCTCAGCATCAATCCATGTAAAATGTTTGACACAATATGTAACTTTTAAACAAGTTTAAATGACAATGGCAGCTTAATTCTTTCTCATCACAGATACCTGCAAAGTTTTTTTTTCTGATGATCATGATTTTCAATAATATCTTTTATGCTAGGACATGCTAGTTGTCCCCCGCCGCAACGCGGAACGGGGGACTATGTATTCAGCGGTGTCCGTACGTCCGTACGTCACATTTCTTGTTTACGCGAAGCTTATGAAGCTTTGCATCCAAAGTCTTCAAATTTGGTGTCTGCCTACATTGTGGGAAGACGCAGACACCAGTCAATTTTGGTGACCTTGGCCTTATTTTCAAGGTCACCATGACACTTTGACCACTTTTTGAACTCTTGTTAACGCGATATCTCATGAAGCGTTGCATCCAAAGTCTTCAAATTTGGTGTCTACCTACATTGTGGGAACATGATATATCATGAACCCAAGCACCCAAAGTCTTAAAATATGCTGATCATCATGGCATTTTTTACCAGTAATGCAATATATAAAGTAGCTCCAATGATGTGTCTTACTAACTCAATGTCACCGGCGGGGGACATTGCCATGTTAGTGGCAAACACTTGTTTTTTAGTTATTTTAAAATCATATTTATTGACAAAGATGATTATATATATAAGAGACAGTTTAAAGCCTATAACCTGTGTTAATTTATCTTTGGTCATTGGCTAATCCCAGATATATTCCTTCTGTTAATGATAAATGGGTTAAATGGATTAGTTGTTATTACTCCATTCAGCAGTTAATGGCTGGGGAAAAAGCTGATATTGATGATGTTGTTGATATTGATGATGCTGTTGATGACATTGTTGATGAGGTTAATGCTGATTCTGATGCTGAGGTTGATATATGATGTTGATAATTATAATGATGTTGATGCTGCTGATGATTATGATGATGCTGAGGTTATTGATGATGATGATGATGATGATAATGATAATGATGATGATGATGATGATGATAATGATGATGATGATGATGATGATGATGATGATGTTGATAATGATGATAATGATGATGTTGATAATGATGATAATGATGATGTTGAAGCTGATTCTGATGCTGAGGTTGATGTTGATGATGTTGATAATGTTGATAATGCTGATGTTGATGATTATGATGATGTTGATAAATGTTGATAATTTTGATAATGATGATGTTGAAGCTAATTCTGATGCTGAGTTTTGAAGAGGTTGACGATGATAATGATCCTGTTGATAATGATGATGATGGTGTTGATGATGATGTTTCAGTGTTGGTGTGTGACCTTGAGGGGAGTGCACGAAGGTGTGGGGGTCAGGGAGATCTACTCGCTGGATCTATGGGTGTCTTCAACTACTGGGCTCACCAGGCTCTGGCCACATCCAACAAGTAAGATAACGTACATTCATCATGGAAATTTTTTTTATTTTATTGCATAAAATTGTATAAAATTGTTATGTGAGACATATTTTATATTTTAGATTCTTTTTCAGGCGGGATCCTCCTTGGGGTACTCATAGCATACAAATCCTAATTCATATAAATAAATAAAATAGAATGTACAACGTAGTTGGTTCAAATGTAAATCAAATATTAAAGAATGATTAATATGAAATAATTCAAATACCATAAACAAAATGAAAGTTTAAAAATGTGACTTTTTTCAACATTATTTTATCATAAAATTTGTATCAACTCAGCTATTGATATACAAGTCCCTTCTTAGCACTGAAGAAGAAATTGCATGAATTACATTTACAAATTCGCACATATTGAAAACTGCATGCAGATGGCAGTATATGCAAAGTCTAAGATACAGCACAGATCTCCCTGACCGCTAAATGTCAGTAATTATTGGTGTATCATTCCCTCTGGTATGTCTTCAGCCTTCTTCAATTGTCTCAAGTAGTTAATACACTGTGTTGGCTTTCTTATAGCATCCCAACTCCCTTAGGAGTATGCAAGTCAAGCAACCACTAAACATGAAGAGGTTTCTGTTTATTTCACCGTGACAAAGTTCCAAGAACATTGTCCATTTGCATAATTTGAACTTGTCTCTTGGTTCGGTTAACTACATCAGTAGGATTTTTAAAAACTTTGAGACAGATTTTTTTGTTAAAGTGGAAAGTTTCTTGAAACCTACACAAAAACTGCTGACTTTGTATAATTCCCTTCTGAGTTAGTTGACATCATTTCTAGGTGTCTGAACACTTGTCAAATTTGTAAATATGAAACTGACACCTCCCGACACCTCCTGACACCTCTTTACCTACTTTGAACTTATCTATGTCATTTATGTCTGGCTCTAAAAGCTTTTGTTAATTCATCTGTCATATTTTAAAAAAAATACATATTATTTAACCTTAATCATCTTGAATGAATTTCAATAAGTTATTAACTAGTTTGTCAATATGAAGACATCCGCTAGGGGTTTTCATAAAAGGATATAAGTTTTGATGACAATTTCATCATGAGATGTTGACATCATATAAACGAATTTCATGTAAGTACATTTGAAATTAGGTAAGATCTGATGATGTTTTGAGAGATAAGTGATATTTCTCAGTTTTGGAAAAATATTTGTCTGGCTGATTTCTTAGTGTCAAATATAGACTATTACCAATATTAAATTACTTCCTAAAGTTGTCTACGTGTTTAAGATGTAATATGTTTAAAGTCATTGATAGACTTGTAGCCCAAATGTCCTGTCAGATAGAATGAATGTAACAATCTTATTACTATACTTCTAACTACGTATAGAGCCACTTTAGCTGCGAAAATTGTCTCGACATCTTGAACTCTAATTTATATAAACGGCAAGACGCCATCATATCTGTCTGTCTCATTTATGTCGATGGCAATTATAGATGTTCAGTTAAGTTGACACAAAAATCATTCCATTGAAAGCCGGTAAGTCAAAAGTTTCCAACTTTCTGAACCTACATTCTTCACCGTAGTCCCATTGACGAAGTTCATCTCTGGAGATTTTCTTATCACATCTTGTTAGGTATAGTTCATATGTGAAAATTGTCATATCACCACGGTGTCAGAGTGTAAATAGTGATAGAAGACGCGAATAGAAGTGAGACATTGTCTCGCTCCGCGTGAAGGTGTGAGATAACGATCTCACCCAGTCGGAGCAGACCAGGATTCGAACTCTTATCGGCTTATCAGGGATGCTCGTTTATGAAATTGAAAATAATTGAGGTAGGCAAAATGGCAATGTCACAGTTTGAAAGATGGTCCTAATCACCCATTATGAGCTCCCACTGAACGACAATATGGCTGCTCTCTGTCAAGCATGGACGATCTTCTTTGTGGATCCGTAGGGAGCAATGTGGTCTTTGTATAATCTCTCCATATGTCACGTGCTACGGTATGTCCCACTGATTGAAGGGTGTTTCTTGATGGAGCAGGATCTATAACTAGTTTGCTGTCTTTCCTCCTGATTAAAGATATTGGTCATAAAACACTTTGCCTGACAATACTTGCTCTTGTTGGCTTTAATCCAATCTCCTCTGTTTGCAGTTAAATGGACACGGTAAATTTGTGACAAGGAAGTTATTGTTGAAGGTCCTGTTGCTGTGAATAAGTGAATATTCCAAATTCTGTTAATGTTTTGAATATTGAATATGAAAGATTTTTTAATCATTTGAGTACTTTATACATATGTGGCATTCTCATACATTTTTCCCGAATGTCAATAATGATTTTTGTAAAAGGGTTTAAACAAAGATCTTGAAAATATTTTATTTTGATAATAGCTTTTAAAATTTGGTTGACAACTATCTTAGTATGATGTTTTTTCATGTTATCATATGGAATTGAAATTTTTACATTTTTCTGTAAAAGGCACTGTCAACTAACAAGGTGATAGAGTCGGCTAAAAAACCAGTATTTTGACATTGATTGATAAATGTTGTGAACTTCACATCGACACTAGCACTATATGTATATTTTTCTTGCCATATACATATATATATGTATGATATATATAAAAATAATAAAGTTCATCTGTCAGTGAAGACTCGCATTTCAAATATGAATGTCACGTCACGTGAAAATGCCAGTATTTGACAGAATGGTGGAGTGAATTTATATCTTAATGAAGGTATTTGTAAATCATTGACCTTTTACACTCCTATATTCTATATCCCCTTTCATCATGATACATCGGTATACATTGAAAATCTAGGGCAATGACAACTAGTACGTTTGGGAAGTAAAAAAGTATTCATTTGAGACTTTTTTTTCACATTTTCAAACAACGGTCATCATAAAGTGACATTAAATATTTGATAGAATTATTGAAGTAATTGCAAAAACAATATCTCATGGAAAGTGATACGCATAATTTTCTGTTAATATTTTTTACCGCAAATGAACCAAGAAATCTCATTAATTTTGAAAGGTGTTTCCAAGTTTGAAAAAAGACAGTCTGTTATTTTCCCACAAAAAGCATTTAAAGTGGTTGATTCACAGACTGAAAAAGATGGCGACAAGTGGATAAAAAGCCCAGCAACAGACATTAATTATTCTGCCTTTGTTCCCTAAACACTTCTTTCTTTGTGTAGCGTGGTCAATTTTCTGACGTTTCTTTTCTGAAGGTGTCAATCTGATACTTAGCCTCAGAAATCTATGTTATTGTGTTCTACATACGTCGTACACGGTGTGGTACGGAAGACAGAAAATTCCTGTACTGAAACAAACAGTTACTGCAGTTGAAAATAATGTTTGATCAAATCATGTCAGCATGCTTGCATTTTTTTTGGTCTTTTATGCGAATAAATTGCTAGCATGCATTTTTATAAAGCTGGGATATAAAGTGCTTTAAAAAATATATATATAGTTTGAATTTGCCCCCTTGATTGGTACCAATTGATTAAATTTGGGCGTTGGGTTGATAGACTACATCAGTCTTTTTATCCATAGTAAACTTAAAATAAACTGGTTAAAGTATGAATAATAATTCTTTTGCTGGATACTCTTCTTTATAAAATGAAAATTTAAAAAACCCTGCAAAATAATTAAGATTAAGAATACAATAAAAAAAGACGATCCAACAAACAAGTTTATCCTCAAAGTCTGCTACTGAAAGTTATTGGTAATATTATATCCATTTTGTGATTATAAGCCAAGTTTGATATGTTTACATCCCTGAAACAAACTTTGTACTATGATGAACTGTACTTTTTCATGTCATGTTATTTTCCAATTCTGAACATGTATATACCCATGCAGATGTAGATGTTTTTGTATGTTTTGTTGAACATGTAACGTCAATTTGGACGTTTTTACAGAACTTGAATTTTCCAAAGTGTGAAAAAGACGCAAGGTTTTTCGGATTCTGCAGTGTTATCGTGGCACTTGCAGTAGGTTAATTTCAAGTCTGAATCTGTACACAAGTTAAATAGTTGTAGTTATTGTCAGATGTGTGTCCAACAATGGTTTTTTGGGTAGATTTAAAGTTATTACAACGACTAGTGTTCCACACTGTATTTTAAAAAATACTTCAAAACAGGCAGACTGTTGCCTGTTAATTAGAAACTCACCGGCGACTCCTGTTGTTTAAAAAATAATTCTGCCAGCTGATCGAGTTGTTTTGAAAAGGTGTTTTTGAAAGTGCAGAAAAGAGGTGAAGTTTAAGAAAGTTAAGATAATGCTTTTCAGTGGTTTAACTCTTAACATTGATATGCTTAATCAGGTCCTTGGTTAAATCTGTAGGATTGATTCCTTAACTGGTATATTCAAAGAAAAGAAATATTTTGAGAAAAATCTTTCTTGTGATACATTTTGGAATATGTGCTTTTTCCTTCAAATATGATGTGATAATTGGGGGGTATGACATTGACTCTGTCTGTCAGTCCCTCTATCTGTCCTTGATCACATCTTTTTCCCGGAGAATTTAGACCTCAAAAACCTATAGGCCTAACTTAATGAAACTTGGTATGTTGACTTATCATCACATGTAGTTGTGCCTTTTGGGGTTTTAAACTTTCTGGAATTTTCATTTTTATGGTTTCAATGGAAACACAACCTATAAATTTGATTCCAGAACATACTTAAACACCGATATGCCTAGTTTAACGAAACTAAACTTGTTATGTTGACTAATCATCACATGTAGTTGTGCTCTTTTGGGTTTTCAACTTTCTGGAATTATCATTAAGGTGGTTTACACGGCAACACCTTAGAAATTTGAATACAATTCGAAATTCAATTTGCGAATACAAATACCCAGTTAGTGCAGGATGACTGCCGTTTTTATTTCTCCTGGGTGACTGAGTCATAAAAAACTTAACCTGTGAAACCTTGTGAAAAATTGATTGTACTTTTGTCTGTTAACAATAGTCTTGTTTGAGTTTTTGCACTGTGAGACAGATTGAGATGGATGCTTACCGATCTCCTCTTTGCATGCCCACTGTTTCTCTAACAGACATACCTATGCTATTCTCTGATAGCGAAATCCATCATTTCACTGAAGGACATGGTAAAGATCTTGTCTTGATCTTATCTTATCAAAGATAATCACTTCCGTCTATCAAATTATTTTTTTCTCATTACCATTTTTCTTTAGGATTTCTTGAAGTTAACTTTTGATCTAATTAATATCACTTTGACCTCATATAGGCCTATATAGTTCAAAGAAATCTTTATTGCAAAATACATTTGGAAAAACATGCCATTTAGGTATAGCGGACAAATGTAGGATTATTATATTTGGAAGCACAATGTCTGCAATGTACAAATTCTCATTTGAGTCCCTTACAGTATTCAAACCCACACCCTCAGAGTTAGGCACCAATTATCAGCACCAGTACCAACAGCTTAGATCTTGTGCATGCTTTATATGACAAGTCAAATTCTCTCAAACAGTTTACAGTTTGTTGTATGAGGTTTTAGCAATATTCTATTCGTTAATTAATTAATTATTCCTCATAGTGATCACTGTCATAACCATCTTGTTAATGATGACGTCTATAAATACATGTGTCATACATTTCTCATTTCAACATAATATGAACCTAAACTGTTCACACCATCCCACACATCATCATGTTAAGGTCTATATCAGGTGAAGACACGTTCTTGTGTTACTCAATCAGTATACCTCTGAAGGTTGTTTATCCATCTCACATCTATCTGAACAAAAGAAGGACAATGTTTATACATACACAACCTTTTGCCCTGTACCCCACTGAGCATGAAAATGAATTTCCACAAGTCATGATCTACTCTTGCCATAGAGACAGGTGGTGTTTATTGTAATTATAGCCCTGATGAGCTACTGAGAAGGATATAATGACATAACTACCTCATAGAGCTGACCTAGGAGAGACATGTGGCCGACAGATCCAAACATGCTTATATAGAACCTTAACCCCGTTACTGCTGTGATACTATGGAGGGGCTTGTGGTGATAGGAGCATGATTTTGATAGAAATCTGTTTTATATTATTTAGTTTAATATCAACTCTCTCAAGTATAAATATCTTTATAAGCAAACTATTTTTTAGTATTATTTTGTTAAAGGTTAAAATTGTTTATTTTTCTGACATTTAAAATGAAAATGAAATGAGACATTTAAAACAAAAATATTTAGTTGTATAAATTAACAAATCTCTCAATCTCATCAATATGTCATTTTCTTTCTCTCAAAATACTGCAAATTGAAATTTGTCAGAGTCAAGAAGGTTTTCAAACACTTGCATTTCAACGTGAATTTAGATGTTCAGAATATATATAGTAACCCTTTGATATTCTGAGATTGCCTGAAAATTAGCCACACAGAATGGTTTGGCACTGTTCAACAGCTCAAGTGTTAAGTCCATCACATCCCACATTTATATAAGAAACAGTCTCTTCATTGGAATATAATACATTTAACATTTATATTAGATATAACCATATCTTTTTGTTGCCAACAACACTTCAATCAGAGATTATTCTCAAAGTATTTCATCTATCTATCACCACTTCATTGCAAAACATGCAGCATTATCGTAATATTATAGAGTGGAATTACAGCTGTAAATTAATGGCATTTTAAATGGTACTTAAAAATAAATATTGTGGCATTAAAGCTTTAATTATAGCAGTTTTGTTTCCTAGGTAGGTATTTTACCCCAGTAGGTATATTCATCTGTAAAGCAAACAACTGTGAAGTGTGTTACCACACCGTGATGTTTATAGCAGTCTCATCATTAGATGACATAACGACCCCACATGGGTTTATACCACACTGATACCTATAGGTGTATATTGCTCATGTAGATGATGTGATGATATAAGTGAAATAAGCACCTGTATTGCAACGTAAGTCTTGGTGTATAACATGTTGATTTATTACCCATATGGTTGAAAATAACCGAGTTAATATTTTCAATATGAGCACATGTGCACATATCACTTTTTGCCAACAACAATTGTTTCACTGCAACTTCCTGTATTTTGTCTTCTGTGAAGTCATACAAAGATTGTTCATGACGTCATTGTAGATTGCCTTCGCAAGAGAAGTGGGCAGTCTCCTGATTATATTTACGTGATTCAAATGGAATAGAAAAGATAATAAAGAATTTTTACACTCGAAAGTGTGCCATATGCAATTTTACTCAAAAACTCGGAAACTCCTGCAAATCTATGCATAACCCTTGCTCTCGCT
Organism: Gibbula magus; assembly: GCA_936450465.1. NCBI lineage: Eukaryota > Metazoa > Mollusca > Gastropoda > Trochida > Trochidae > Gibbula > Gibbula magus. The sequence continues at coordinate 59,058,175 of OW388294.1, forward strand.
CGGGCAATATAAACATTTACACTCGTTTCATAAAAGTCATATGACACACTTCCTTGGTTAATAATCTCTATGTATGCAATAAAACCTCCCTATTACTTATATACTGGCATGCTTGCAGATCATACCAAGGAACATCACGTGGTATAAGCAAGACACTTTGATGGTACAGTGCAATGTACAAGTGTATATTTCAGATGTACACCAGATGATGCTTCATGTATTGGTAACCAACTCTCTCTTCTTCTGTACCCTCTGATCTTTACTGTGTTGTGTACTAGTGTTTATTATGTCAATCATATCAAAGCGTTTGTTACTTTTTTTAGAGGCTTTAGAATCTAAGATGAAGAAATTTTATGTTAAAATTTTCTATTTTATTATTTCAAGTTTATGGATTTACAACTTCTTTATTGCAGTGAGATGCAATCTTTTGTTGTAGAAACTAACTGTTATCAAGCAAATGATACAGAACATAGTGCATGTCATATATATATATATACTGGTATATACTTGACATATATATTGTGTGTTTACAATATTTTATGGGTTGATATACAACTTGATGATAATTGAATTAGGTTGAAGTATACAGTACATGTGGTTTTACAGCAGATAGGCAGGTGGACGAAGTGTCTATAGCTATAGAATTGACTAATGTGTGTGAATTGGATAATTCCTATTTATCATATATTCAAGCATTTTCAATAAATATATATGGAATTAAGTTTACTTTCTTTATAAGTTGTTGAGTTACATTGAGTTAGTTCATGCATCAAGTAGTTACCTCTGGCACATATTTTAACCTTTCTCTGATACGGTCCACATTAATTTGTTACTCCATGAGTTGTTCTGAACTTTCTGTGAATGAGTAGGTTAAAAATGTATTCATATCGTGACCATAATCAATGGCTCCATTGAAAGAATATAAGTAGTATTAAGTTGAATCCATAATATTTTAAATATATTCAATTATGTGTATGAAGACTGATAGGATATATCTATCATATACTGAAAAACCTGAATTAATGACAAATTAATGATGAATGTCATTAATGAATTATTGAAAAGAACAAGCATGGAAAGTGTGTTATAAGTAAGCTAAAAAATTACGCAACTCATTATATACTTCTGACAAAGGCTAAATATCATTATTTGTTTATTATTTCCGTTGTATATTATAATGTCCCTATTGTACTAGCTGTATTTTCACATAATATTTGTACTTATTTTTTATAACAGTGCTCTTTTATCAATAAAATGTAATTATCTTATACACATTTAATTGTGCATGCTTTCCAGTTGATTTATTATTCATAAACTGTATGTAAATCATACTTATTAGTTGATAAAATTCGGCAAATGCTTTTTAATAATAATTAAGTAACATGTTTATTTGACCTTACTCACTTTATCATTTTGCAGATGCAGTCATATTGGTTGTTCAAGCCTATTTCATGGTGAAAAGGACAATAATTTTCCCATCTCTTTTGTATATATTCTAGACTGATGTATTTTATTTACTAAATTGAGAGTTATATATTCATGGAGGATGAAGTAATTTTACATGGTACAGTTGTTTGTTTGTCATATTACTATCAAAACAAATTGTTTATGAACATTATTCGATTGGCCACACAGAATGTAGACACATTTTGGTAAATTTATTCTTGTACACAATAAACAAACAGAGAAATTTGGAACTTATTTTGGAATAATTCACTTTTGAAGAAAAAAATATCATATATGCATTATAATTGCTTTATGTTTTATAATGTACGGCAACTTTGCAATCAAATGTGGAGATATCTTGTAAATGTATATTTTGGCCCGAGGTCTTAAAATTCTGAAGAAAGTTTTGTTTCTAATAAGTTAACCTTTCAGAAGATTATACTTCTTTACATTACAAATTATATGTAATAGAACCGTTGATGCTGTTTTACCTTTGTCATTAAAGCTGCACTATCATTGTCTGATCAGTCTATGACTTTAAAATAATATCTAAGAACAGGAAGAATTTCTGGATAACAACTTCTTTAATGTGAGAATATTCACACATTAAAGAAGTTGTTATCCAGAAATTCTTCCTGTTCTTATGTATACCACTTCAAAATGCCCTTCAAAGACCCAAAATAATATCTATAAATAACAGACATCGATCAGCTCCACTACACAGTTCTGGAACAATGTGTTTCAATCCCAGATTTACTATTAGAGGAGGCAGGGGCAGATGCAGAGCGGGATGCTGAGGTGACACTCCACCCCCACTCCACCCCCACTCCACCCCCACTCCACCCCTACTCCACCCCCACTCCACCCCTACTCTCACTCCCACCCTTCTTATTGTGACCAGTGGCGGATCCAGCAGGGGTTGGGTGGGGGGTCCACCCCCTTTCAAAAATTTGTGCATGGGCGGGTATGGGAAAACAAATTTTACCCCCCCCCCCCCCCCCCCCCCCCTTTTGGATCTGCCACTGGTGACAATTTTAAAAATGACTGTTGAAACTTTAATCACGACACTGGTGCAAGCAAGGAGAGAGAGGGTACTGAGTAAATATGATACTTTTCATAGAATATAGTTAACTTCATCCTGATGCAATGTTGTCTTGGTCTTTGCCAACCCTCTCCTCCCGCTTGAAATGTTGCACCCCCTCTTTATCAAAAAGCTGTAGCTGCCCCTGAGAAAGGAGCAACCATGCAACATTCTTGAATTAGTATTTAAGGGCCACTTATTAAATATAAGTTGGGGTGCTCATTTAGTTAAGTGTTACGAAGTTACAAAGTGCAATCCTGTTTCATCTTATGATATGATCTGGCCTAAAAACTACTACTGGTATGTAGGATTCTCTCTGTTTCATGGTCATAAATTTATTTACTTACCAATTAACTGTTGAATTTGACATTAAAAAAACTTTTGTTACACTGTAAAGAGAAAGTTTAAACATATCGAGAAAGAAAGTTTTATTCATAAAGGTTGTCTCAATTCTTTGTAATGTTGATATATTTGATATTAGAAGACATGAGGTGTGGTTATATTTACCATCCAAAAAATTCTTAAATAGCTATTTCCAATAGAATGAAATTCATCAATCAATGAATGTATCTGAAACATAAAACGGCCATAAGGCTTCTTCAGCCTTTAACTGAGATCATAGCACTGTGATTTCATAAGCATTTTGACATAACATTGTTACGTCACCAGCATTCGAAATTGTCAGCTGTACGTGTTCTGAGTGATTTCAAAGCCTTGTGAGGTTATCAACTAATGATGTAATAATAGCATGATAGTAGCCATATCTATGTAGATATAGCTTGACCTCACACACTTACTGCTAGAGCCAGTTTTGGAAGATAAATAGCCTTCTACTGGAGTACAGCAGCTGGGTGCAGGATGTTTTGTGTTACCAGTGCCCTGGTGTCACCTGCTGGAGACTGACATGATACAGATAATGTGGTACATGATACAGATAATGTGATACATTGATTATGCCACATACCAGCCCCTGGTGTAATACATGCTTCTCAACACATGTTAACACATCGTGGGAATAACTCAAGCTTTTTGTTCTGACCCGCACCGAGGGACTGCAAGTCAGATTAGATGAGTGTCTGTGAGCAATTATCTCCTGCTTGTCACATATAAGGATGTACAATACAGTGTAATACAATTGTCTTCATAGACTTTAAGTTTTAAAGAAGTGTTTGAAGCAGTTTGGAGTTGTTTGTCTGCAAAGATGTGAGAATTTTAAAAAATGGTTTACAAAGCATGAGGTACATGACAAATTTGATTGAAATTGCCCTTTGAATGTCTTTTTTCTTTAAAAAAAAGTGTCAAAGATGTCACAACACACAGAGAAGTTCTAAATATCAAGTTTGATCAGTGATTGAACTGTTGATATATTTCTTCCAGAGAGTCTTCATGCTGAAATTGGTCCTGAACTTCGATTTTAAAGTCTACCATTCAAGGATTATTTTAATTTTTTCCAAGTGTTAATTGATGAAGGGAGAAAACTATTACAAAATAAATTCTAAAATTAAATTTTATAAATTGAAAAATTAAATACAAAAAGTAGATTGACACTTTACCAGTGGGTACTTGAATATTCCGAGATAGCAGATATATTTACATAGTTTTCAACTATTCCCTTTTGTGATGATGTTTGATTCCTGTTATTAATCACTCAGATTGGTTACAAATTAATTCAAAATCTCAAGTGTTAGTTGCCATCCTGCGATTTCTTATGTGGAACACAGTTTTTATGATATCCCCAAAACTTCCATGAGACATACCCTAATAGAACCCCTGTAAAGGGCTTGTACAAGTTTTTACTTACACAGTTTATATTTGATAAGGTTATGAATATTCAAATTTGTGTACCTTATAACTACTTCAACTTTTTCAACAATTTTATATTTAAACGTTGGTTTCACTACTAATTCTAGGTTTCAAGGTCTAACATGTGGTACGGTAAAACAGGGTTACAGAATACTGAAGCCTCTTTAGTGTATCCCTCAGCCCAGGTGTAACCGGTTCCTGGTACGGTGCCCACTGATTAATGGAAATTGCCAGTATGTTAATGATGCCAGCACGGTTTCCACATACTTTCACTGGAAATGGGAGCAACGTTTGTTAGTTTTCACTCAATTGGGCAGATAGGAATAACAAATGGAAGGATAAACCTGAAAAGTGTATCTTGGTAATGGTTTCAATATTAGCCTTTTCTGTAAGACAACAGTGATTTATTTTGCCAGTGTTGCAAGTATAGGCACTTAAAATTTTTGTTGATAGGAAAATGGAAATGGCTCTTTAATGTTATATTTTTCAAAGGAAAATGGCCATGTAAGATATGATTAAATCTCATCATAAGACAAATAAAATTATTAAAATTCAATTTGAGCTCCTTCAAAAGTTGAGAAACCTTAAGAATTCTTCATCAAATACTGGAAAGAGAATATTTTCCACAAGTTTGCTGACAATAAAACCCAGACGTAGATGTTGAAGCCTCAAAGACTATTAATAAATTCTGGTTTGATCTACGAGTTCCTCCTCTTTGCATCATTTGCCAGGTTTTGACTGTTTCCTCTTGATCCTGGGCGTGCAACCCTTCTACGAGAATACCTAATTACCCAACTTCTCCGCTTGACTGGAAGGAGATATTTGGAACTTTTTGCCAAGTCTGACTTAATGGAAGCTAAAAAGATCCCTTGATTAATATGTAAGCAGTTGCTGATCATATATTATCCTCTGTCTGTGAATGTCTGCCAGTTTGCAGGCACTTTCATTCCACGCACCGATGGCGCCAACTTTGGCAAAGAGATAAAATACTTTCTCTGTAACACCTGCTCACCATGCGTGTTGCTTATTAGGACCTGAGGTGTAAAATTTGAAAACTTTAGCTTTTTTCTCAGCTAATTGGTTTATTTTCTCAAGTTTCATACCAGGTTTTTTGGTGTTTTTTGCATTTTCCACACCGTGTATTATATGTTCTGCTAACGTTGAAGACAGCTAATTCTGAGCAGGATATAGGCCTGATCAGCTACATGGGTGGTAGATAAGTTTGTTTATGTGCTAAATATGTTTGTTAATGTTGTCATGAAGACATTCATCGACTCAGGTTTGTTTAAGGTTGCTGTAATGGAGTTGTTTTGACATCAGCTAATGACCTTTTCCTATGATCTGAAAAGGAAATGAGAATTCTTCTATTTTTGTTCAAAAGTTAACTAGATGTCTCATTTGGTTTGTACTTAATGACATTTGAAAGTTCTTTAATATTTGATTCTTATTATTCTTTAAAATAACAAGAGTTGCTATTTTCCTTATACTTGATGATTCTGGAATACTTTTTAGATATCTTAAATTAAAAGTTATAACAGAATTGTGTGAAGTGTACCTGATGAAGAAACAGTTTAACAAATATATTTAATTTTCTTTGGTTAATTAATAGTTCTCTTAATTTTAAAATTGAAAACAAAAATTCTCATAAATCATTTTTCTTTTATAATTTAATTTTCTTTGATAAACTTTACTCTAATGTCATTTTCATTAAAGCATGTTTGATGGATCTATCATGGAATTTAATAGTTAAGATGCATACACGATAAAATATTATCCTGTCCAACTACTGTATTTCATTTACTTATGTCCATATGTTAGGAACATCATGTGAAACTTGATGATACATAGGATTATAGAAGATTGATGAACCTATTTTTGTTGAACACACATCTTTGATAACTTATCTGCTTAGTTTAAGAAACTAATTTTGCACTTGACACGTTAATACATGAAGCCTATCTGTTTCCATGGAAACAGGAATGAACAGGAATCATACATTTCTGATTAAGATCAGATGTTGTGAATATTTGTGTATGAATTGATAGGAAAGGTATCAAATTGTTCTCACTCATTCTCATTAAAATAGAGAGGGGGAAAGCAATCACCTTGTCTGCCTGTTCTGTACATTTATTTTAATCGCATATCTATAAAACTTATATCAGTAGTAGCTAGCATTGGGCATTCATCAAAGAAACTTTGCATATATCAAGTTGTGAAGTTACATAAATGCCTTTTGTTACTTTTGGACTTTTTCAAAACTATTTTACTGTTTACTATTCAACTTCTTTCTTATTCATCCAATCAAACATTATCTGGATATCATTAATATTACTGGTTAAAACATTAATAATTATTCAGTTATTAAACTTTCATATAGATCAAGCTGTCGTGGTGGCTTAAGCACTAATTTGGATTTTGCTAAGTTTTTTTTTTTTTTAAATATTCGTAGCAACAAGTTTGGTTTTATTCTGAGTTTCTAGGGCATAATTCTGAAAGTAATAGGTTTTCATTCCTGATCGGTTCCTGCAACTGGATTTAGCTTTGAAGTGGCAACTTAATTTTGCTCTTCCAGGATTTCAAGCATTATAGTTCTTGCGTTTCCCTGGCAAAATATTGAAGTTTGACTCTGTTCACATCTGTGTCCTTTGCAAAAAGTTAAACATGGCATGAAGGGATTATTATAGATGAACATGAAATTTTTTTTTTTTTTTTTTTGTTGTTTCAATTTTCAGAAGTAATTTTATTAACCCTTACGTTGCGTATATATATTTTACCATTTTTAGCCCCTGTGGCGGAATTTACAGGCTCGCAGCTCGCAGCAGTAGTTTGAGCTTATTCACTAACGAGCTCTGCTGGCGGAATTTCCAGGCGGCGATTCCGGTACCGTTTTTACGAAATATACCGCATCTACATGGCGAATAAGGACTATATACGGGCGTTCAATACAAATTCAAGTAGCGACACCCGTACACAAATGGCTAATTCACACCCGAAACTTTGAATGAATTTTCTATGTTTTTTCGTTTTTATTCTATTACTTTCGAAAGATTGTCTTTAATTCGGGCCTCGTAACATCATAAATACGAAACGAAAAAAATTCCATTTATATACGGAATTGAAGACAAGATGTCTAGCTTCACAATGATATAAAAGTTATTAGAATGCGACCTTTGGTTATAATTCTATAGCTATGTAAAGTTTGTCTTTATTTCCACCTATAAAATCGTCAATACTTACAACATGTATGCGGCATTGCAAACTGTCGTTCATCGCACTTTTCCAAGAAATCATAATCTCGAACCAGTTGACAAATAAGCACATGTCAACCCAAATATGGTTATGTTGTTTGACTTTTCAAATAAACGCTAACCTCGAACCATAACTGATGAAAATATGTTGATTAGTTTGTGTGCCGTTTGGTTTCACATGCCTCTCAGAAAGGTAAAATTGTATCTTTATTTCTGTGAATAAATATGCGCATTTTATATAGAATAAAAGATTATTCTTTTCGGTTTATTGTGATATAAAAATTATGAAAATGCATTCAGTATTTTAGCCGTGAGAAATGTTTTAGAAGTTGTGAAAATCGCCGATTGTTTCAAAATTTATGAAGTGTAAACATGACCTTTTTCACGGCGCTTGCTGTGTCTTTATTATTTTTTTGAGATTTTCTAATTTTATATGGGAATGTAGTCCATTGTTTCCCCTTTATTTTGCCGTATTTTTTTTTGAAAACAAACAATTCGCTCACATGATATGAAGTGCGGGAGTAAGGCGAGTTAGCGATTTTTTTCCCCGTCTCGCGAGATGCGAGGCAGATAGCAGTCTCGGGCGAGGCAAACCCGAGGCAATACAAACACGTGGGTGAAAATAGCCTCAAGCGAATTAATGCTTCGGGGGCTAAGCCCGACAAAATTGGCCTTTTGTAAAGCTAATTATCAATGCGTTACGGGTCAACAATGCACACGCAATTTGGTGTGAATTTTACTTGATATTTCGACCGGACATTCACACAGACTCGTTATCGTGGCTATCTGCGAGATGTATGTAAACAAGTTTTCATGTGGCGATATACGGACACACTTCGTCTCGCATTTCGCCTGGGGGGCAAATATAATTATTACTGACCCGGTAAATGCACTAAGTCCAACGTACGGGTCTCGCCAAGGGTTCTAACATTTTTCTCTATGAGCCTCCCGGATAATTCCGTCGCCCGCATGTTAAGGGTTAATAAGGGGGATTTGTTATCTCGTGGAGATTTTTTTTTTTTTTTCAAATGTATCATTATATTCATGGTGTTTTTTGAAAAGTTTGCTTACAAAATTAGCATAGTTTATGTTATGATTATGAAGTATGTAAACTTTTCATCTGATAGTTTATGAAAAAAGTACAAAATAGCAGCTGTCATCTTCAAACACAAAACTGATTTTCAAATTTAAATTGAAAAATTGAAAATGTGTATTTTAAATACACTGGAAAACCTCATCAACAATTTTTTTAAAAATATTCGACATTTTAAATTTCTGATGAAAACATGAGTAGCGGAAGTTAAAATCTGTTATTTAAAAAATACTCTGCTGATTGAAACCCTATGGCAGTGTATTTGAATGAAATAAACAAGGTTTTATGATTGACAGGCTTTATCGTAAGTTTCATGGTGTTCCTATCAGAAAGAAATTAGCTTATCTTGCTCCCATGATAAACTTTAGACTGGTAATATTTGGCTTCTTAAGTTGGATTAGATAAGCTGGATAAAATTTAAATATAATCATTCAGGGTTTCTTGTTTTACAACCAAAGTAATAGCACTGCTCTGATAAACTAACAAATTAATCTTCTTGATGGAAGGATATATAGCTGTTGATGAGGTGGATTTATTTTATGATTCTGACTTATTTCATTTCTCTTTCTCAATGATGAAGACTCTGACATATATTTTGTGTAATGATACAATAGGCCTTAAAATTTCATATCTTAATTCTAAAAAATTTGACGACTTGGGATAGTGCAGTTGTTACCAATGTTCAACTTTGGACCAAAGATGTCTGGGTTCAAATCCCACCATTGGCACAGCATAACAGCAATCTATGTCCATGTTAAGTAATTGTTATCATATTATCAAATAAGAGACGAAATAACGCAGTGGTTAGCACATTCGGCTTCAGGTCAAGAGGTTCGGGGTTTGAGTCCTGCCAGGGACTCAGCAACTTTGTCTGCAGTAGAAACTGTTCTACAAGCAGTAAGGTTTAGGTACAGTGCTACATTAAATTTCAGTGTATTACCACCCATGGTTCACAAGTTCCAGTTAATGCTCGCAGGTTTCACCACAATGTATAGCCACCCTCACGTTGCAGGCTTTCTCCCTTCCGTAATACTAGCAGCCGTGAAATAGGTGAAATAATCTTGAAAGTAGCGTTAAACCCCAACTCACTCACCTTTATCAAATGGACAACTTTTTCGGGTTGTATCAATTATAAAAAATAACTGAAAGAAATAATTATCTCCTAATTAACGGAAGAAGAGAAAAAGGATTAGAAAACAGTTTGTTTATTTGTGCACATGCTGTTTCCCTCACAACACATATCACAGAGAAGTATTTTGACAGAAGCACGTTCCCAGAGTATAACTCCACTCATTGTTTTCCCTCTCTTTACCGCAAGTAGACTCCTGTCACTAACCGATCTCACTATCGTCTCCCGAAAGTGCAAAAACAGTCTGAAAAATCTCCAACGGGGAAACTGTAAACCAAATTCAGGAGGAGAGTGGATCTTAGCTTCCAAGAAAAATGAACACAACTGCAATACCATATATTTTCTTGAACTCAACAAGCTTGTAAGTTTTCAATTGAAGATTTGATCTGTGAAGTTATCTCAATTTACTAATATTCTAGATTTATTTAATATTTTTTGTGTTTTAATGTCAACTACATTTTTTTGATCTTGCAGTATTTTGACAAAACGTTTTTCTCAGAGTATCGATAACTCCACTCATTATTTTCCCTCACTTTACCACAACTAGACTCCTGTCACTAACTGATCCCTCTACCGTCTCCCCAAAGTGCAAAAGCTTCTGAAAAACTCTCCAACGGGAAACTGGACACCAGATTGAGACAGAGAGTGGATCTTATGTTGCAGGAAAAACTACATGGAGATACTGCAACTGACAACACTACAGTTTTTCTGTACACAGCAACAAGAGCTTTGTTGGGTTTATAGACTCTTAGTCTCTGAAAGACTTTGAGTTTTTTTAAAATATAAAAAAAGGGCTATTTCATTAAAATTTAGGTTGCAGTTGATATTCTTGTGACATGTTATCAAGATAAACTGTGTTTTTTGTACCAAAGACTTTAAAAGATGGATGGATCACTTACTGTCTTGATGTTCAATATTTTAAGGAAACATCAATGTGTAATTGGTTCTGGGCACAAGAACAATTATATGTACCAAGGAGATATAGACTTAATTAAGTTTTAATCTCTGAAAATGAAAGAAGTTTCAAAAATAATGTCCAAATTTGAAAATGAAGGTAGATGAGACAGACCTCTGAGATTTTCATTTTCAAGTTGTAATGAGCTTCTTTTCTTGTTTTTGACTTGCTGTGGCTTTAATTTAATATTATTGTCATAGCAACGTTTCTCTCTAAAGGGGAAATAGATATATTTGGCACTGTAGTAAGACAATAAGTAAAGTGTGTTTTTATTTTATCTTTTACACATTTGCTTTTGGAAATTGTCATGTTTGAGTCAAGAGTACGTTGAGATATTGTTTGGTTTAAAGAGAGGGGATTAGTGAGAGATTATCATCTTCTTTAGTTATAAGAGGGTGCAGTCGGAGATTCAATATCATGTTCTAATTATATAAGGGTGCAGTCAGAGATTGTCATGTTCTAGTTGTATATAAGGGGTCAGTCCGAGATTGTCATGTTCTAGTTGTATAAGGATGCAGTTGGAGATTCAATATCATGTTCTAGTTGTATACGGTAGCAGTCAGAGATTCAGTATCATGTTCTAGTTATGTAAGGGTGCAGTCGGAGATTCAATATCATGTTCTTATACGGTTGCCGTCAGAGATTATCTGGAATGCAGTTGGTGTTTATCCTGTATTCTTCCAGACTTCAGTGAGACATGCAGGATCTGGGAGGTTCTGCCTTAAACTCCGATGTCTCTTTTAACACTTTTAAAGATTTCACTTTCCAAGAATAAGTTATTCCGTTTTTCTGCTCCATTAATCACGGTTCTAGCTGGCCGAAAAGTAACGAGCTTCACTGATGGTCTGTATTTAATTCCCATCTGACAACAGCCAGTCAAAGCCTCATTTCTTTTTTTCACGTGGTGAATGAAGACTCAATCTGGACCCTGACAAGCGAAAGAACCTGAAAATGCAGCTTCAAAAAGAAGAGCGAGGCGTGGAGCCAAGCTAAACCGTACCACCCTGAGTTCTTGAAGCTCAAGGATATCGCTCCCAGTCAGTCGTGAGGCCTCTCAGATGTGCATATTTCCTGTCCGCTGGTTCCTCGTTTAATGATGTATGTGCAAGTTTGGAAGGGATGCCTGCACTTTGTTGAGTTCAGACTATCATGCAGGATCATGTCAATACATGTATTTGTAAGTCTGAGTTGCAGCCAGGAGTGATTGTAAAAACAATAATGTAGGTGGATGCATGATTTTGTAATGGGAAACAACAGAATAATGACGTATAGCTCATGTAGGTATAAAATTTTAGAAGTTTAACCTTAACATTTTGGAATTTGACAATTGATGACTATGATATTTAAACATCCTCTTCTTTCATGATACAAAGAAATGGGAAGCATTGAAAGTGGACTGTAAGGAGTATATATTGTGAGAACTGCTGACTTTAAACACTCACTTGTGATGATTCAAAGAAATATTTGAAAACGATTGAATTGAAATAATTAACCTATTATACCCAATGAGATCCAGAAAGTTGCCTTGTCTTGTCGGAGGAGGTTTAATTTAGGAATTTTAAATTTTGTGTTATATTATGGGTAAATTCAAATCATCTTCGAAATATGGGTGAGGAAACCATTACACCAAATTTTTATTTAATAATTCCAAAAATTATATTTAAAAAAAATAATGTAAAGCATAGATTGTATGCCTTTTGAAAGCCAAATCCCCAAAATCTCTTACAATCAATAATGATATATTTGTTCTTTTTGCCTCACCAACAATATACAAATCAATACCCAATTCATAAATCTTGAATGAATTAGATCTATTACCCAATTGAGATTTATTTAAAAGCACTTTGTATCATCTTTAAGGTTGTAAACAGAAAATGTATTAGGTTGTCCAAATTTTGTAGTCTATGGATATCTAAAATTTCTGAAAGGGATATTCCAGCGAATAATGCATGCACAGAAGATGAGACCCAAAAATAGAGCATGCTGATAGTGCTGCGCATTTACTAGACTAATAAACTCTGGTTTACATAACGCTCGTTTATTTATTCTTTGTACCCATGCCGCGAAAATTGCTTAACTGATTTCTCTGCAAAGCTCAAGGTCAATAGAAGTTCTTATCTCGGAAATAAAAAATAAATAAAAAAGACACCACTCTCCTAAGAATCATACACTCCTACACTCATACACTCCTACACTCATACACTCATACACTCATACACTCATGTTGTCCAACACTCTCCTCCTGTACGTACAAATTGTGAACAATTGCGGCCAGAGGTTTAACCATTAAAGTGTTTTTCATTAGGTATATAGTTTGTTGGTATATCTATAAATGTGCACCATGATTATATAAACAAAGTTGGGCAATCATACAATCAAGATTTATCATTAAGTTAGTAAGTTTAGCTATCTGGCCCTCCTTTTCCCTGCAATGTTAACGAAAGGGAGTTACGATTATAACCTTTGTAAGGATATTTTGCAAAGGGAGGTGCTGAATATTCATTTTAAGCTGTTGAGTTATTAATAAAAGGATAAAATGATGGTGGTTTTTTTTAAAGAAAGTGAATCCTGGAGTTGTAATGTTCAAAATGCACTCTGATTAAAGAGATGTTACAATCATTCATGAAAATTATAAACATTTGCATATAAGTGCATGAAACATGTTATACTTCAATAGAATTGTTGTGTGTGTGATATCTGAAATTTCAAGCCCTGAAAATATAACTTTCTCTAAAACAAGTCAACCCTAAACTTTCTGATTACCAGGATTAATTTATTCGTATATCTGCTAGTACTGTTCTTCAGTTTAGTCTCTTAATTCCCATAAAATGATGAAATCATTATTGACAGGCCATTTTTTTAAAAGAATTACTTACTTACCTAATTTGTTATAATAGATCAATATATTTATAGACCTGCCTAAACAAAGACATCAAGTTTAGTGCACTTTTAGGCAGGGAGTGGTTATGTTTTTGGGCTGTTTAGAAAAGTTGTTCCATCCTCCAAACAGAAGTAGATCTTTGTGTACAGGCTGATGAAAGCTTTACTGCTTTTATGGAAGACCACCGTTTTTTGGCCATCTGGAATGATGGGTAAAAGCTTAAAGCAAAACAAACATGTTGAAGTTGGAGTTAGCCTAAGTAGATGATTGCCCGAAAATTGTTCTCAAGAGTTTGCGGAATAAGTTCCTGGAAGTCTGTACTAGAGAAACAGGCTTATGGGAATTGAGATGTATTTTGGGATACAGGATTAGCGAAAAATTTAGATGTTAAACACAAACTTACCGCAAGACACCTGCAAAAGGAATGTTGATTAATTTGTACGAGGGAAGGAGCTGCGTGATTGAGATTTCATGTCGGTCAGAAAAAGCGGATGTATTTTGCTTATGGTAGTTATATAATGTAGTCTGCTTTGATCATTGATATTGATATCCTTCACGTGTAGCAAAATTCAAGACAGACAATCTTTGATTATGGACATATACTAGTTTAGCTGGGTTTTTGTTTGTTTTGTTTTGCAATTCCTGATTTCTTATTGGAAATGTACTTGTGAACTGCATGAGTGTATAATGATAGATTATCAATTTTAGATAAAAATTCAATACTATACTATGAAATTTCTCTGTGAAGTGTTAAATAATTGAAATTTGATTTACATTATACTAATCATATTTTATTTATTTAATGAAAGTTCAATGGAAACACATTTTCTTCTATTTTGCCTCATTATTCAGATCTGTATGCTAGATTTTATTGAGACGTTTTTTAATTCAAAGATAGACTAAAATAGATAAAGCTCATTCTTTCAACTATAGCATCCTAATATCTTGCCAAACTTTTCACTGTTACTCCACTTAACTTCATATAGATTTTACATAATGTCATCAGTTTCTATAAGCATGTTCAGAAAGCGTTAATTGTCCGAATAATTGTGTAACTAAAATTGTACCTGGCAAGATGATTAATGGCGATGTTACCAAGTACAACACAGGTTTTTCACATTATCAACGCCATTTTTGCACAATTGTTTCGCTGTTACACAATGAATTTACTATTTCCTCTTTCGTTCTTCGATGACCTTTCTAAATCTGAGAATCATGCCTTTTAAATCACCATTAGCTTTTTAACTCGCCCAAGGTTGAGAGTAAATTGCCCATAACAGTCCGTTAAACATAGATGCGTCATTAGCGCTTGTTTAGAAATCAAACAGCGGACGAACGTCAGGGGAACGTACATGCTTTTCAAGTATCTGGGTATAGCAAGTAGTAATAATAAGCTTTTCTTTCCTTGGTTAGACATATGCAAACAAGCTTCACCCGCGCATTAGAACGTGCATCTGTTCTGTGATTGGCTTGACTTGTGCATTATGGTTGCATCTGTTTTCTGGGCATGGCTTATACTTTCTGAGCTCCATCTTTTTAGAGAAGACTTGAGTATGCAGCTTTTGAAATCTATCATCTTGAAATTTTTATGGAACTTTCTCTCTGGTATAAAGATCACCTGGTGAGATATCAATCTGAAAAATTTTGAAATGTGTACAGTCAATTATGAATGAACTTAGCCCGTATAAAATTTTCTATGATAATATATTTTTAATGTTTTAATAATTGTTGAAACTCAATTAAATAATTGGTGAGGAAATTTATTTTTAAGTATGAAAGTATATATTGATCATGAATATCAACTATCATCAATATTTTAAAAGTTATTGAAGGTTATAATTGCCATTGTATTTTCTCTGTATTTTTGTTCAATGAGATTTTAAAGAAAAGAATTAATAAAATCTATGTTAAAAAATTTATTTCTGTAATCAACTTCTGAAATTTTCGTCATTTGAGTAATAATTTGTGATAGAAATAATTGTGTAGTATTTTTACCTCAATATATATTTCAAATTGATGTATGACATATGACATATTGATTATGATTATATAGTCTGGAGTTTTTGTCAAAACATTCATGAGATCTGTCATTCACAAAAGTACAAAAAGATTATTTCTCCAGTCTCCTATGTACTCAATACCACACTACAGTACTTCAGAGAGCAAAGATACATCTCATACATACAAAACAGAGGAACCAGACAACATAAACAGACACACTCATTAGTGTTATTCAGGCAGTCAGCCACAAATTTACGCAATTAAATGAAGCGAGAGTATTGCGTGAAGCTGTGAGATACGCCGAGAGGTCATCAGTTTGGACAGTCGTTCATTTCTCCGGTCAGCGTGTGACTAAGACATCCCATAATGTCCCCATGTCGTGATGTGTCGACGACAGTGAATTGTATTTCTTTGTATCCTCTCAGAACGTTCAAATCACTGCGACCTGGTATTGCCTGATTAAATTAGACCTGAATTAGTTAGTTTGAAGTTGTTAATTCGATTGGCAAAACTTTGCCCCTAATTATTTCCCATGTCATGACACTATGGTACCGAGAGTGTCTGAGAAAATGGCAGCCTGGACCAGGTCAGTAATTAGGGAGCGACACACGTGTTGACGATGATACAATTATCGACGGCTGACCCACGCGAGGCACGTTAAGTCTCCCCACACTCGCAATCTGTTACACTTGCTCTGCTATTAACGTTCTCATCTAAAGTTCCTTGCAGAAATGGTTGCTTAATTGATATAAAAAAGTTATTTTTTGTTTTGTATTCTGATGTTGGTTCTTTGTTAATTGGTTCAAGTTGAGTATACTGCTATACTGAATGTTGATGCAGAGAAATTCTCTTTCATGATGTGGCTTCATGATCTTAAATGGCTTTATACCTGATCTAGTAAGATCGGCATACCGTTGATAAATGGACAACATCAGCTGTTTGAGAGGCATTCTAGAAGTAGGTGTTATAGAAAGACAAGGTATTTTATGGATGATCAACTTCTTTTTTTCACAATGGGGACATTTCGGTCGTTATGATTTAAAACGGTATGAGATCGATTTATACCGAAACGTCACCATTGTGAAATAAAAAATTTGATCATCCACAAAATATCCTTGTCTTTCAATGGACAACATTCTGTACAATACCATTGTAATATGAAAAAATTTCTATAAAAGTTCTTTGGATATAGTCAACTTCCATTGCTATAGATGAAACATTTCAGTGCAATTACTAGCACTGTAATCAAGCACAGAAATGGTTGCTTAATTGAAATAAAAAAGTTATTTTTTGTTTTGTATTCTGATGTTGGTTCTTTGTTAATTGGTTCAAGTTGAGTATACTGCTATACTGAATGTTGATGCAGAGAAATTCTCTTTCATGATGTGGCTTCATGATCTGAAATGGGTTTATACCTGATCTAGTAAGATCGGCATCCCTTCAATAAATGGACAACATCAACTGTTTGAGAGGCATTCTAGAAGTTGGTGTAAGAGAAAGACAAGGATATTTAATGGATAATGATCAAGTTCTTTTTTTCACATTGGGGACATTTCGGTCGTTATGCTTGATAACAGTATAAGGATCTATACTGACATATCGCCATTGTGAAATAAAGAAGTTGATCATCCATAAAATATCCTTGTCTTTCAATGGACAACTTTCTGTACAATACCATTATAATAATAAAATTCTATTAAAATTCTATGAAAAAGGAACTTCTGTATTGTAATAGAAGAAACGTTTCAGTGCAGATGCTAGCACCGTCCGTCATCAAGCAAGTGATACTGTGTATTCACTTGGTACATCAACATAGTTGATTATATAAATACGCTCGGTCTCTAGTTATATATATTCGCAATCTACAAGTAACAAGAAAAGGAATAGATTAATTAGCCATAGCCATCATGACGTGTTTTGCAATAAATTACAACTCATGCTTTAACTATAAGTTCAGGGCAAAACTGTACTTAATTGCAGACACTATATGGTTGAGGCTTCTTTCTTTCTAAATTAGAAGGAATTTCACAAAATTTCACAAAAATCTATTGAACAATTAATTAATATTGTAATGCAAGTGGAAATGTTCCCAAACAAAGATTCCACTTATCTTAACCCTTTAGATACTATTAGCACATATAAGCAAAAGGATATGGTTAAACATTTATTCTAACACTCAATGATGCATTGAGGCGTGTACATTTATCCGCCCTTTTCTCTTGGTAGCGCTTACAGGCGCTGTGTAAGTATTGCATCAACATAAACCACGGTATCCTCAGTAGTGCCTGTATATGCAAGATGGGACATCGTGGAAAATTTTATTTACAAAATAATCTAACCAAGTAAAAGTAATATATTCACTATCCTTTAAATTACTTTAATGATGATGATTTAGTTACTGGTACTGTAAGATTTAAATTTGTTTAAGAAAAAAATATTGTCTTGACAACAGCTTTTTTATTATGAAGGTACACAGTGTTTCGAAGTTAATGCATGCTCACTCCTTCATTCATCCTGATAAAAGAGTAAGCATATACTCCGAAACGTGTAACTACACAAAAAGAAATTGTTATCCAGCAAATCTTGTTTTCTTATGTATTCCACTTTGAAATAACATTAAAGACTTATATTTGTTTGTTTCAATAAAGGTATGGTACTAAAGCAGTGGACAGTAGTGACTCAGAGTATTATATTAGTGTCGCTGTTGAGTGTCTATTTAAGGAGATTAATTACAGGCCGCTACCTCCGCCGTCTAATCCAGTTTCCAGTCGCTGACTGTGTAATGACAGATAGAACAACTTCTCGTTAAACTCACTAATGAACTAGGCAGTAGTTAGTCAGGGGAGGAATATCAGTTATTTCTTAGTGATGGTGATTGAATCTTGGAACGAAGAAGGAAGAAACCAAATGAAGAAATTTGGAGAAAAATAAAATGAAGATTAATTAATTAATTTTTGTTATGAGTATCGGGTATTATGTCCTTGTGATATCAAGTCATTTCTCATCAATAACGATTGAGTCTTGAATTGAAGAAGATAATTGCCAAACAATGAATTTAAATTTTGAGCTAGAAATGACAGGGAAAATGAATATTTTGAACACAAATATCAATGATTTTGTCCAGGTCATTGAGATACTTCTCAAAGATGATGATCAAGTCCTGGAATGAAGGAGCGATAGAATGAAAGAAAAACAATGAACTTCTTGAAAAAACAAACAATGGAAAGCTTAATATTTTGCCTTTGAGGTGCAGTGGTTAGTTTACTAGCACCAAGGGTCTGGGTTCAAATTCCTTTAGAGACACCAAAAATGTATGACCTGTGTCTCATACTGTGCTGTGTCCCTGCTTTTTAAACATGTAGTCGCCATTTTGAAAGCATTCGGAACAGACGAAAGGATAGCTGTTTTGAGTTATCTGCCCCTAGGTTCTCGCACCAAAAGCTTTTGTTGGAGGTCTTGTGATTGGATAACTGAATTGCGTTTAAACATGGGAGTCTATAGGCTGTTATCAGACGGTTTTGCGAGGAAACCTCCAAACGATATGAGTTTGTATCCCGGTAGATGCACTTTGGAATTTTTAATCCTCTGAAAACCTTCGATTTTAATCAGACTGCATTGCACTTTGTCCACCCAGCTGTTTAAATGGGTACCTAAACACAGGAACTATGAACCTAAACAGTCACACAGGTACCTAAGTAGCAGCACCAAAAGTACAATTCCTTCAAGGTAATAATACAAATTGTGCTCTTTGAAAGTAGCTCTGTACTTACTGACTATTTGATTATTTCTGTTATTATTATTTGTGTGATAATCAAATCATTGGTGAAGGAAGGCAGAAAATAGAGAAAAAATCTTGGATAGTAGAAGGAACAGAACCAATGAAAATGATAGAGAAAAGAGTTTCTGTTGGTGTCGGTAAATGGTTTAATTCAACAACTGAAGTTTTAAAAATTTCAGTTCAAATTGAATGAAATAAGGCTTCTAAAGTAAAGGAAGGGTTGGTTATCAGTCACTCTCAATCTTCATCATGAAGGAGAAGACCTAAGGAGAATAAGAAAATTAAAAGAAAACAATAGAGCGATAAATGATTTGGGGCAAGGTAAGTCAAGGAGCAGTCATCAGTCATGTCCTATTGTCACTATAAGTCTCGTTGGGAGGTTGGATAAAACAATGTAGAGATGTGGAGAATTAAAACTAATTAAATTATACTAAGTAAGTCAATCTTCATTTCTCCATGTGAATGGTCTTGAGATTGTAAAAGAGAGAAGTGGGCATGTATTCAGAAAAATACATTGATTATGGTAAAAATAATTATATGACAATTATGTAAGATGAATGTTTGAAAAAGAAAGAATCAAGATTAGAAAAAATAGGACCAAGGTATAAACAAAGATAAATGAATCATAATTAACTTCTTTTTTAATCATTCTTTTTAAAAATGGGATGTTGGAGATAGATGATATTGAAAAAATGAATGCTGAAAGTAAGGCGTAGGAACTAATGGGGTAATTATTAGAAAATGAAAAAAGGATAATAAAGAATTAATTATTCAGAGATTTGAAAAATAAAGTAAGTCATCAAATATGTTGTCTTCTGTCCTGATGATGAAAAAGTTTGGAATTACAAGAAAAAGATAATATTTGTAATGTAAAACATGAAAAGAATGAAACAGTAAAGGTTCTTTTAATTGAAATATTTCCTCATTACTGTAGATATTTGTAGTCGTGGCTGCATGATCGAGCTCTTATATCACACATTGCATTTGTTTACTATGATGAACCGAAATGAAAATTTAATGGAATACAAGGTATACTTTTACACAGTTCAAAATGTTTATTTCTGTTGGTGTAAAAGACCTTCCCATATGGAATTAAAGTGACAAGTTCCTAATGAAAATTTATAATTTCATGCAGGTTTATTATTTTAGTGATCGTGATGCAGGCCTTCCCCCTTCAGGCTAAATTAATGAAATGAAATGTTTTGGAAAGAATTTTGGAAATAATATGTATTTTGAAAAAAATAATTCATCAGTTAATTAGAACATTGAATTTTGTCATAAAGTTTTCCATATTTCTTTGGTGTATATTGAAACATTGCTGTTAAGTTTACAATGTTTAGTTATGAAACTGTACATGCACATCTCTCACTTTTCTCATTAATAAATTGCAATGTCAGCATATTTTCCATCCCTCCAAGAAAGTACTCAAATCAAACTGGATAAGAAATTGTTTGTTGCATGTAACATTTTCATATTTGGATTGTCATAAAAGTTAAATCGGAAAATTGAATTAGATATTTGGAATTAAATCTGAGAATGTTCTTCACTTAAAATTGTCTCAAGCTTCAGTTGCTAAGCAATAGCACGACCTGAAAATTGATTGAATTTAAATGTCTAAAAAGTTCACTGCCATTCATTCCAAGGGCAAGAATGTGACATGTCTTTCGTCTGTGAAATTTTCTTTTTGTCAGTGGTTAAAAGCCTCCAAATGAATCTCACTAAATAGTTACAAACGATAGGAATTGATGTTGCACCTTTGGACCTAGGTTCTATATCATTTTGAACTTTTTTCGATTCCTAAATCTCCATTGTTTGTGCTCACTCTAAGGACTGCAATATCTTAATAGAACTGCATTTAGCTCTTGGCCAAGAGGCATTCATCTTTTTGAGAAAAAAGTCAGTGTGAATTAACTATTTGGTGTTTTTATCCAAGATTTTTGTCTTGCTCTTCTATCAAGTTTTAATTTCAAGATTTTCAATTGAATTAACTTTAAGAATATAAACCGTATATTACCGGGTATAAGTCGACCCCGCGTATAAGTCGACCCCCTTTCTCAACTGCCCAAATACTGGTCAAAACCCGATATCTCATGTATAAGTCGACCCCCCTTTTACCACTTGCTGGCTGACACCGAGTGACAAGTCGACATGCACTAGAGTCAACACAGCGGCGATTGGTAAGCAGTGATGTCGATCGACTTATCAATTGTTTTGCCCTAAATATTATTAAATGATAATTTATTTTTCAGACGTTGTAAACAACCAATAAAAAAAATACAACTTGTGACTCACGGTGTCTGTTATTATTTGTTTCAATCAAATTACATTTTCCTCTCATCAAGCTGACAAAACTTTATTAGATAACCGGTGAATAGTTAAATTGTTACCTAGTAGAAAAAGGGTTCATGCACATAAAGCAGAGTTTCCTACTTTTGAAGGGAAAATTAAGGTCTGCCTTATGTTACTTTGGTCAGTAGTGTTAAGCCGATGTAAATTATGTTTGTTCAGTCTGCTAAGCCGGATTATCCGGATTCTCTGCCTGGGTGATCAGCTCATTAGAAGGAAGGTCTACCATGTCTACCTTGCTTACAATCTGGTACAAGGAAAACGAGAGAAAACAAGAGAACGAATTCATAATAATCTTTATTACCGGTACTCGAAAGGTCTCAGGCCTGAAGAACACTACAAATACATTTGCATGTATGAGCATCGAAATCGTGCCAGACATATTCTATGCTTTTTAATATAAACAAGATAGATATAATTCGGTATGGATATCGCTTTTGAACATTAGGTAAGTGTCACATACGCTTGAGAGAGATAATTTCGCATGCTAATTTTGCAAAAATATCGTTTAGTCTTTGAGTAAAGGATTTCATGAATTCCGGATATATTCCATTTTCTTGGTTGTGCCAAACATTTCCAAATACGGGTTTTTTTTACGTCTGTTACCCAATTTTTATGTCCAATTATATCACATAAAACATCATATTGTAGCATTTCTTTCGTATGCGATAGGATGGCATATATAATAACTTTATCCAATATCGAATTACTTTACAATATTTACAATCATGACATTTGGAGTATTTTGTTGAATACCAATAACATCAAAATACAAATGTACCATTTCTAATTTTGCAATTATATTTCGACCCATATTAAAGAATAGGACATGTTACTGTCATTTTGTAGAGTGACCCCCTTTTACTCTTGCCACTATTCACTGAACTGATTAGCTAATCATGAGGTATCATCGTTAAAGGAGAATATTTGTAAAGATTTATATTCTGTTATAGTAAAATATACTTTAAAAAACATATTCCCCCGAAAATAATATGGAAAGCCGTGTTTAATTACTAATTACGCGATATAACAACCGCGCCTTCTGTTGCCTGTGCGCGTATGCATATTTGCCGGTAGCCTTCGGCAGGTTTAGGCTGTGACGTCAGAGATGCTCTTCGGCCCCCCTTGGTCCTTATTAGCGCAGTGAAAGGGGAGGCATTAGAGTAGATGAAGAATCGGTTGAATACGTAGAGTTCGGGTAGTTTTGGACTTGATATGGTATATTGTGCAGCGTTGGTGTGCAGTAATTCATTAAAGTCTGGACAGAAGTTTACATAATTTTAATTTTCAAGTGAAAAGACCGATGCAGCGCGGCGAAAGGTTTGGATAGTGTCAAAGAGGAAAGAAGGACCGAAAACCGTCGGAATCTGTCTCACTATGTTCAGAACATTTTGATCCGTTATATTAAAACAGTTTTATAAATAAGTGATATATAGTTAGTCTTAGAGTACTCGTAATTAACAGTCCTTTATAAGGATATAACTTATAATGCCTTCTTATGGGATGTGTCATCCTCGGTTACCTAGAGTTTTATATATGCTCCAGCAGAGAGTAACGGAGCATATATAAAACCCTGGGTACCAACGAGGATGGGGACGTGTAGGCCGTGCTCTGACTGTGAAACTTGGTACACAGTTGTATAATTATTTGTCATTGGCTAATAACTGTATTAGATTAATTTCAATATAATATGGCCAACGTGGCAGCTCAAATGGCATTGTCAAACACACAAAAATATGTCCTGGTTATAAATAATTTGAAAACTATAGTGATATTCAACGCTAAAATGATATCTGTCGCTTATATTACACCCCACCACCCCCAATTACCAAATTCTAAATATTGCCCCAACTTTTGAACCCTTCCTACGTCTATGTTGGATCCCTTTTTTTAATATATTTACTAAAAATGCATTTCCACTGATTGTATATGTTCACAATATCACAACAAATGATTATTGCAAAAATAATAAGTTTCAGTGTTCAATCCTTGTGGGTGCTTGGTTTGTGTACTTGTGATAGGAGAACACGTAACTGTCTAGCAACTCAAGTTCAAATAATTACTGTCTGCAAGGCAGAACTAGTAGAAAGCACACGTAGAAAGTGACTCAAAGTGAAAGACCCCCCCCCCCCCCCCCCCCCCCCTCCAACTCGTTTAATAGTAAGCCCTGTTTATACGGCAAGCGTTTGCATTTGAGTAAATCATTAGGCCTACACATATGAAAATTTGCATTTACACAAATGTATATTTTACTACCGTAAGCAAATTTTCACCAAGTCAGCGACGGTTGCAATTGTTTACTACCGTGGGTGAATATGTTATTTTAACTATTCTAGTAACAGTTCGTCGTTTACAGACATAGTGACTTAAATTCACATCGGTTGAGAAAATATATTAGAGAACTTTAGAAATTCTTAATATTGTTTTTCAAATTCTCTTTATAGGATAATCTCCTTCTTGCACGCGATGAACTTCGGAAATCTATCTGACTTTTCGATTTTCATTATAATTAGGGCGACAAAGTCAAACCAATGTCATTTATTTAGTTTACATCTAATAATATTAATTGACATATTTTAGAAATTCTCTATTCATATATTAAAAGAGTTGGAATCCCATTTTCTTAGGCAGAAATTAAACACGCATGAACGCATAGTAAATTTACTTTTACTAACATGTGTATATTACTACCATAAGCAATATTGCATATGTGCACTACAAAGTTCGCCGTATAACAGGGCCTTACACTACGTTATTACAGGCTTCGAATATCGCGAGTTCCTTATTATCGTGTTAGTCCGGTTTTCGTGACTACCAAATCTCTCACATAGCTATGTGTACATCTTACTGTCTATCTTACTTGATTAGGATTGAACAGTGGTTTGTACGTTAGATCTAAATAAAAATAATATTTAATATCAATACCTTTTTAAAGCAAACATGATTTGAATAATCGAGAATCGAGAATCGAGAATTGTCCTATGCAACTGGTTACTTCAGCGGTAAAGTATATATACGAATAAAGCAGTATAATTTGTAGTAACATATTTTAATTAACTACATATAAGTTGTTGACACCCATGTTATCTACATGTAGACAATAACTATTTAATGTACGGCATAATCCACTACTTATTGTGAAATTGTAACGTTAGAGTTTGCCAGTCCCTGCGTACGAATCTGTATTTCCAACTCTCTCACTGTCTACTTCTGAAAGCTCATCCTCACTTGATTCCTGGTGTTCAACTCAATGTTGATTCACAATAGGTTCATACTGATAAGGACGGATGTTATTTATGTCAGATGGTTGAAAATCAACGCTGCCATCGCTATCCGAGAAAGCCATAACAACACTACGAACGTAGAAAATACACTGCCTCAGCGCGCGGGAGAGCATCTTTGACATCATATCACGTGACTGCTGCCAGCCTGATTAACTCTCGGGGATTTCCGGAAAACGACTCGCACCGAAAACGTTTTTTCAACGTTTCTACATAAAATGTCGCATTTTAATATTTTTTTGGACACACTTTGTCTTAAACAATACTGTTAAACATGTTAAAACAAAGTTTTTCTCTAATATTCTCCTTTAAGCCAGTGAGCAAACACCAATTAGTTTGTAGGACTACGCGGTAGACATCAAAGGGAAAAAAAGGTCTGCTTGATGTGAGTATGCTTCAACCTAAAGATCTGCGTCATGTGCAGACACCTAGAAAAAGACGTAAAAAGACATTGCTTTTACTTTTGAGATGAGAAGTGACAGGCTTTAATTACTGTTAATTACTATCAATTAATGTTAATTAAAGATCAAAGCTTAGATAATTACCGGATGCGCTAGATGAATCACTGCCCTGACTGGCAATTAACAAATCTATTCACAACCTTAATCACACGTACGTCTGTCTATTAACAAGTATTGAATATACACTATTATAACATCTCAGTAACAATACAATGACAATCGGCAATTAACATTTCTCTAAATATTTTTGAATATATGCTATTATGTTAGAACATCTCAGAAATTATACGTCTACTCGTACCAGTAATTTGCACTTCTCACTGCGTAAACACTTGATTATTTTTTCATGAGTATCTATCTCGCATGTCACCGGCTTCTATGTAGAATCTCATTGGTACACGTGACCTTATCGGGTCACACGACTTGCATCAAGGCTAGATATCGATTGATGTTTGTCAGGTAATAGTGAAGATTATAATATACTAAACTTTAATGAACTTTCGTGATTGAAATGTTATTTTTTATTCATATATCACGCTATATTTGTATTTTAAAAAGACAACAATAAAGCATATGTTTTTTATTCAATGATTTTAATATTGACTGGACATCGATGTTTGTGAATTGTTTCCGGTGTAAACATCGTCCGTTCGACTTGCTGGGCTGGCAGATACTTACCTGGCCTCTAGATTTTTGGGGCTGAAACATAGACCC
Organism: Gibbula magus; assembly: GCA_936450465.1. NCBI lineage: Eukaryota > Metazoa > Mollusca > Gastropoda > Trochida > Trochidae > Gibbula > Gibbula magus. Next base: position 59,084,392 of record OW388294.1, read on the forward strand.
TGTGTATAAGTCGACCCCCCCTCCTTGACCCCCTAATTTTTTGTATCAAATTCTCGACTTATACCCGGTAATTTACGGTAAGCATAACTCGACTTACATTTGTTCTATTTTGTTGCAAACACAATGTCTTAACTTCCTTTTAGCATACCCTTTTGATGTAAAGGTATATATAGTGTCAGAGGAAAATAAATGTTCCAAATTAAAATATGACAAGTTTTGGATGTTCCTGTGTGTTTGGGAAGTGTATGGTGTGTTCAATACTCACAAACATGTTGTTTTTTATATTTCAATTTTATTTCCTAAAAAGAATATCAATATTATATTGTATATGTGTATATATATTATATTGATATTTTGTTTCCGGTTTTCATGTTTGATTATAGGTTACCGCAATGCACAGCCACATCGGGTTGTGGGCTTTCTCCCTGCCATAATACTAGCAGCCGCAATATAAGTGAAATACTTGTGAAAGCAGTGTTAAACCCCAAATCACCTCAACTCTTCTAGAATGGCCAACTGAGAACAAACACCAAGCACTGTTACAGATCTCCATGTTCCTATACTGTATACGTGATGGTACAAAGGCACACAAAGAGATCCCAGCCATCAAAGCCAGTTCTCTGCCCTCATCAGTAACAATTGTCTTCAATTTGATGAATTTCCTCTCCATGATTGACCCCTACTTCCACCACAGACTCAATAAATAATTCACATGAAGAATGTGTACATATTTGCACATGTAGAGAGCGATTGCACTCATAAACACCCTGGCTAAAGACGGTTCACTGTAATCTGGGCAGGTTTTATGACCCCAGACCTAAATATTGGCATAGCGCTCATTCTTCTTGGTGCCTCTATGTCAACGATGCAATAAAATGAACTGAATATGCAGCCCCCCAAATTACTCTTCATTTGGCATTTGAAGTCCTTAAAATCAGTCAAACTGAATGGTTACCCTCCATTTGGTATTTCTAATTGGGATGCTTTTGGTTTGAGCGACACTGAAGTTTATTTGTGAATTTGAAATGAGGCATATGGAATGTTTAAAATCACTTGAAATATGCACATGTTTATTGAATGTTTGCTTTATTTTAAGAAAATATCAGACAGATTGCAAAGATGGAACATTATCTTTAATGCTTTTCCTGCTGGTCCCAGAACTGTCTTCACGTTGACCAATCCAAGATTATTGATTTGTTAAAGAGTTTGATTCCAGAAAATTGGCCACACGCAATGGTTTGAGACTTATTGTCTGAACAAGCTAAAATGCTTTTTTGATTAATGCTCTTATTGTAAATAAAATGTTTTGAAATTTGTCACTTGAGATGTACATATCTTATACATAAGATAACATTTAGATACACTCAAAATATGTAATTTTGACCAACTGATACCCCCGCAAATCATGTCTTCTGAAACTCTGAAGAATCCATTCCTTAAATAAAGAAGGTATTACCAACTAAAGGTGGTACTACACTGATTTACAATGTCTACACTTTACTGCAGCAAGATCAACTCAGGTGTACCAAAGAAAACTTTCTATACACATAATAAATAATTTCTCATCTACTTATATTGTATATGACCCTATATACTAGCCTGTTAGGGGTCAATATGGAAGTCAAGGGAAAACATGGTACTATTTTAAATTTCAGTATGTCCCTAGCATTTCACTCACAACACATACAACATGCATGCAAATCAGTTATATTCTGCAAAGTGACCAAGTCACTCATCCAGGTGATGAGGTCCAAGGTTCGAGTCCGGCTAAGAGATCAGCAAATTTGTCTGATGTAGAGAACTGCTTTGAGTTTATGCTACACTGAGTTTCAGTAGAGTACCTCCCATGGTTTTCTAGGTCCAGTTAATGCACACAGCAGGTTCTAGTGCAATACATGGCCACAATGTTGTTGCAGGATTTCTCCCTGCTATAATACTAGCTATATAAGTGAAACGTCCCAACTAACCTCACTTCACTGCCAGTTGATGCTGTATGGAGGTGCTCTTTTCTCCACAGCTAGAATTGATACAAACCAGAGAAGCCTAGGAAATAAAACATCTGGCCTGCATCCAGGGTTCATAGATTTATTCCTCCTTACAGGACCAAGTTCAATTCTTTTCTGTCATAATTCCAGTCCTAGCTGTCTTCTCCAAGACAAGCAATATGTCCTCATCAGCTCTCCATTCCTCTCACTGCCACTCTTCTGTTCTAGCAGGGAACAGTTTTAGATCTGGCACCGAGTGTTCACCAGCATGGGGTCCGAACATGGAACTTGGTCAATCGTCTTGAATTTCCTCTCTTCTCTTGTGAGAGGACAACTTCATTGCAGTGAATGTGGCGTTTTAGTTAACATGTGATGATACCAAACATTTGAGCATTGAAAATTATGCTTTTATTCTCAAAACTCTATTGATGAAAATCTGTTGATTGGGATGAATTCATTGCAATAAAGAAAATGATTTTCCATAGAATGTTTTCTCCTTGCTCTTACAAGTTTCTAAACTGTCTCTCAGTATTTTCTTGCAAAGAAAATTATTTAGATTGTGGTGGTAAAAAGCTTGTGAAAAGAAAATCTGGAAATCTTGTATAGAATAGGTTATTGATCATCTTTACATCACACAGGAGAGAGGGGTGGGGAGTGGGGGGGGGGGGGGGGGGGGGGGGGGGGAGAGGTTGAGGGGTAGAGAAAGTGCAGTAGTTAGTGTGTTCCACTTTGGATCAAGAGGTCAGAGGTTCAATTTTTGCCACAGGCTTGACAACTTTGTCTACTGAAGAGAACTATTTTACAAGGTTTGCAATGCTAAACTGAATTTCAGCCCAGTATCACCCAACGTTCAATAGTTCCAGCCAATGTGCACTGGTTTCACCGCAATACATAACCACAATGAAGTAATAATACTAGCCAGCATGAAATTAGTGAAATATTCTTGAAAACAGCGCTAAACCCCAAATCACCTCACACTGCCGATCAAGTGGTTCCATTCCAGAACACTAGCAGGTGAAGCTGTGGGATTCATTTGAGTAGGACATCTTTGAAGCGCCAGTCTCAATCAGGATGTGCTGGTTTCGGCAATCTGTAGGTGACCGTTCCCTTTTACATCTTTGTGACGAATCAGAGTAATTTGAATCATTTCGAGTCATCTGTCTTTTTAATAAACTTTTTAAAAAAATTGATTAAATGACGTAATTACTTTAAGAAAGATCGTGGCATTCTCTCTGTCACTGTCTCGTTCTGTCATCTCACTCAGTCTTCATCCATTGCGATTCTTTCACTCACTTATTCATTCTGTGGTTATTTCTTCACTCATTCTTTCATTAACTTTAATTTAATCTTATTCACACTTGTTCGCTCTGTTATCCGTTCTTTTTATTTTAATTATTTTTTTACAAAACTTTATCGTCAATGTTTTATTCATCCCCTTTTCTCTTAGAAATTTGTTGTGCTATTTAAAAATTACAGACACCCTCAGTCTTGACTTAACAGCGAGGGAATTGATAAATCACAGGATATGAAACCAATTCACAGAAGTTCACAGTTTTAATGAATGAATTTTCACCCATCATTCACACTAATACAAGATTATTGTTCACTATCTAAATATTAACGGATAAAATATTTCACTCTCTGAATAAACTAACACTGATGAGAAAATGAGAATAAAATTTGTGCTAAAGCTTTCATTATCGAATGTACATGTGTCTCAATTATTTCCCTCAATCAGGGGGCGAGTTAGCACAGTGGATATAGCTCGTTCAGCAGAAAGATCAAATTGTTCTGGGTTCAATCTTACTTTCCAGGAACTCAGCAACTTAATCTGCTGTAGGGAGCTTGTTTCATTGTAGGTTTCATTGCAATACATACCCCAATGGTGTTGCAGGCTTTCTCCCTGCAATAATACCAGCAGCCATGATATGAGTGAAATATTTTTTAACTCTCAAGTTGCTGTTTTCTTTTTTAACCCCTCATAGCCTCTGTGGAAGAATATTCGGACCCTATAGCTCGCAGCTGTATTTTGGCTTAAAGTGGTGTTAAACCAAAATACTCAACTCATGCAGTTTGTTCAAGGAATATTATTTCCCAGTCAATTACATGTGTTTAGCATATAAACTGTCACAGATTATATATTGAAATTAAAGAGATTACATATTTTCCTTTAATATTCTAATATTCTGTCATAAAAAAATTTACACAGTAAATTTTTCTTTTCAGTTGGAGATTAAGGATTTGTTTCTTGTGACCTTTTCTCTTAATATCAATTTCAAATTCAATGAATGTGTAAACAATACATATAGCTATATTCATATCATCTACAACAGTTACTTTCTTAAAAATTAAAATTTTCAGGTGATAAATTTCTAAATTGTACTGATTGTGTTTCTGGTGACTTTTAGCTTCAGTATATATTTCAAATTTGAGAAATATGTTGCATATTAAATTTCCTGTGACTTGATATTTGAGAGTCTTTTCTCCTCTGGAAAGTGTTGTATATTTCAACACATGGATTACTTTACCGTTTAAGAGTTACGTACGGCTTAGTTATTGTTCATTTGCATGTCATGTTTGAACTGCAATAGACGTGCATTGATTCTCTATAGGTTAACGAGAATTGATATTTGCCGCTAGATGAATATTTCATCTTTGAAATTAAGTTGACATCATCTGATCGTTAGTTGAAAAGGCAGTCTTTTGAATAATTGATGGACGAAATGGTTGTCATATTTCTTACCTGGTGATATGACATTCCGACGGAGCTCTGTCACGTATGATTAATGTCCTATTGTTTCACACTGATTCTTGCCGAGATTTTGCTGAGAGTTTTCTTGTTTTACACGTCAGGAGACAACGAAGAGGTTGTTAGGTGTTACCTGACCTTTGAAAGATGATGCTGATTTAAATGATTAACTGTTCCTCTTTGTTCTTTTTGTTCTTTTCAGACAAGTATTTCCTGTTTTCGAGAGGAGTTAGTTTGAATTCTTTGTTAAAAGTTTTAAAGTACAAAAAAGATACCATTTTGAAATGGTAAAGGTATAACGTTTTTCAAGTTAGAAATGTTGATTTCACATTTCATTTGAAAATAATGAAAAATATGTTTGATATAAATGACACCAGCGTCGTTTTTTTGTCAAATTATGGCTACCATGTTGGTTCATAGCTCTCGTTTTAATTTCATTAACTATGTTTTTTTCTGAAATAATTACAAAGCAAGTTATTGTTATTTCATGTTTACCAGCTTTATCTAAAATTTAAATGTTATGTTAGAATACAGTTCAAATACATCTCTAATGTAAACCAATTTTGCACTTAGAATAGTGTTTTTATTACCACCCAAACCCTCATTCCCCCTCACAATAGATGAGTAAAACTTTTGAATTGACATTAAAGGTGCAGTAGCATGTTTTTTGGCAAAATTTAGTTTTTCAAATTTCCTATTTATAATGATAGTGTGTGCCATTTAAATTTACTTTAGAAGGTAAAATATCTTATTACACAGACCAATTATCTGTAGTTGTAATAACGGTGTTGCGTATAAAGCAAAAATTGCATGGCGGCCATTTTATTGTGAACACATTTTATTATTTCAAATGACAAAAACGATTCCCATGGCTTTATGGAACCATGTTCACTCATTTTTTAACTAGATATTCCAAAGGGAGAAGGGTTTTTCACTATTGGTGGCATATTATCTTTAAAATAAATTTCATCAACTTATTTCAGCAAAACAACGTGCTACTGCTCCTTTAAGACTTTATTACTCGCATGTTGAAGATATCTGTTTACTAAATCTACATTTAACATGTTTAAGAATATTGCATGATCAGCAAGCTATAAATAAAATAAAAATTTTTGTCCCGTTTAATTTCAATTTTATGAAATGTCTGTTCAACACCATACCACTCGCTTGTTTCATTAAATAGCATGGTAGACGCAACCACATTGAGATCTGCGATTTGAACCACATGTGTTGAGCACAGATTCAAATTATGTTATCTGCATTGATGGGAGGAGGAAATATCCAGCTGACTTGTTTACTTGTTGAAAGACGAATTTAATTAAATAGCAAGAATTCTTAAACCGGAAACATTTTTTCTGGATCCTTACAGCTGGTGGGTGAAAGATGGTGGCTGATATAATTAACTTTAGTGCGTAAGATGTATTTGTTTAGATATTATATTATACTGACTTATTCACAGTGTGAAATCTGTATTTGACGTATGTAACATCTTTAGATGAAGTTTATGTGTATGTACATATGCAGTGTATGTCTTGAAAATAACTAAACAGAAAGTGTTATTTTCTCAAACCTAATTTTAAGCTCATCAGCTTTTCACTCTTTCTCCTCTCCTCTCTAGAACCACTGCACCCTGAAAGCTGAAATTTTGTGTGGAGGTTCCTTGACCTCCCCAAAATACCCCCGGACATATAACCCCTGAAAACCTAAAACGACTTAATTCTTCTCAGACATTAGTAAAACTGATTACCAAATCAATCTTTGTCCACATGTGAATAATGGCATCAGTAGCGGAGTGGGGGAAATAGTGCAGTGGTTAGCGCATTCAGCTTCAGATCAGGAGGTGTGGGGTTCGAACTCAACTCAACTCAACTCAACTCAATTAACTCAACTCAACTCAATTAACTCAACTCAACTCAACTCGCATAGTAGCGCTCTTGAAAAAATTTACCAACTTTATAACAATGATTATCACTATCGAGCACTGTGGTAATTAACTGCTTCATATTTACCGTAGGTGATTCAAAATTTTCTACTAAATATTGATATCGTAGCTAGTCGAAAAAGTATTTTAGATGGAAAAGTTGATGCATGTATCCATAAAAGTTTTCATTGTTACGAACATTGTACATAAAAGGTGATGCTTCTCTGAGATGTTTAAAATGTTATTTATTTGACAGCTTTGGTCATGTGATCCTAGAATTATATCCTAAAGCATACTGTAACTATATTGTACGAAATGAAGGGTCAGCAAGCGCTCTTATCATAAACAAAGCTGTTCCAGTAAAAAGCAATTCCAATATGAAAAGTGCTTTAGGCATAATTCTAGATCAAACTCTGAAGAACTGGATGTAATAAATTTTTATTCACAATATTTTCAAACTTATCTCTTTCAAAAAGCATCGTTTGGATGAATAACAAAATTTTTGATCAATATTCGTATAACAAGCTAAAAAACCTCAATCTATTCAGTCATGTTGTTTTTCTACTTTGTCAAACCAGAATGAATACAAAAGCCGTGTAACAAATGCATCTTTTGCATGTTTTATGTCTCGGATTTCATGGAAGAAATACAACCACGATGCACAAGCCTGACTTGACTCGTAGGAGTCGCCAATATTTATAAATGATTTTAAAATCATGTGGCATACATCCTCCCAGCTTGACTTGGCTTGCATATAATGAGGTCCATGGCTAAGGGAGATGGTGAAGTGATATATGGGTAAGCTAAAATACGTAACAGGAACCATGTGTGCTGGCGTGTCAGTATAATTAAGACACATTTAGAACTTCCTTGCTTAATAGTTTGATCTGATATGTGCCCGCTCTTTAGAGCAGGAGGCTTGTAAAAATCATTTTTGATTACCTCATCCAGACTTCTTTCAGTGAGAAGAACTCTTTAACTTGCACTCTGCGGTCATGACTGCATCGTGGATCGTAAAGATGTAATCATGAAATTTCCTCCTGACTCTCCAGAATTGCTTAATGAATTGACGGGTGTCAAAGAGAAATGCCTTTTAAGAAATTTTCCTTTTTCTTGTCATTCGGTGGGCGTAATTCCTTGTAAATATTTGTTATTGATGGTAATGGAAGTTTAAGTAAATGCCATTTAGTCGTTATTTTTCAAATCTCGGAAGTTTCTGTTTACCCTTTCCTTTATTGCTTTACTATATTGGGCCCCGTGGCTGTTCCTTTGTTCTGCCAGCAAGTTTGGGTTCTTCAAAGTCATTCTAGCCTTGCTTACCAATTTGGCTTTATTAATAATCTTGTGTATCGTCATTTGGAGTAGGTCATCAGTGAGGGACTTGCTGAAAATATATGTCCTTTAGTTATTCAAACCCAGGCATTCAGTTAATAGATAATAATAATATGAATTCTTATATTACGCTTGACTCCACACCTATATGCTCAAAGAATAGAGTTCAAAGATTCAAATATTCTTGGTTTTAATAAACTTCTGGACCTTAGGTAGAGTTTGGATTCAGAACAACTGAGAGTTCCTTTAGCGGCTTTATTTGCTGAAGATTTTCCACCAAATGTGTTGAGATTGATATGGGGGACATTAATAAGTAGTATTTGATCTCTGGAATGAAGAGTACTTGTATGGACATACTTTTCAATGAGATTACACGGATAACAGGATCCTTGTATGTAAAGGTGAGGATCCTTCATGTCTGTTCTTTAACCGAAGGTATTGGGGTACTGACAGGAACTTTTTGACCATGTGACGATTTGTGCTGGAGTGTTCTGGATGTTCTTACGTTTCTGGACTAAATGTTGGTCTCTGAAAACCATATCGTGAATCATAACCAATATAATATTTGTACATGTGCTCATATAACTTTTTCCCACCATTGTGTCGACTCTCGACTGTTTGTGATGTCATTAAAATATTGACCATGATCTCACTTAGAACTTGTCTGTTGTATTGAACTGATATATCGATCTGCTTTCTGAATATTTTCTTGATTCAAGATAGAATATAGTGAAGAAATAGGTTTTAATTCAAAAGCATCTGATGCCATTTAACTGTTAAGTACTTACTGAGGTAAAAATCTCTCAAAATGAACAAATAATGATTCTGTAGCTTTCATATATTCATTTTCATTACAAGATTGAAAACTATATAGATATGCATGCTTCTAATCTTTTGTCATATGTCAATGTCTAGAAGACAAACATGACTAATTATTAGATTTCCAAAGTTTCTAAACTTAATTCTCCTTAGCCATGTTTCCAAATGGATAGTAAAAAGTAAGATTTTGAAGAAAAGATATGATTTGACCAATTCTCTACAAACTTGATTGATCTTTGATATCCATATTCTGTTCATATACTGACACAAACACAAATGTTTATCTATATCTATGTACAATATTTCTCTTGAAACCTCAAAGCCACGACGTTGTTTACCTTTCGGTCAATCGTAAATATTATTCCAAGATGGCCACATTTTCTTTAAGATAATCAACTTGCCCGGATATCAGATATAATTAGAAAATGATTACTCTTACTCTCACCATGTTGTGAGAATTGGAATGCTTAATTTAATATTGGCGACAGGAAATACGATTAGTTCCTGGTGGCTATTCTAAGGACCCCATGGTGTGATGCCTCACCAAGAACCTACAAGGTCCCCAAGGGTCCTGAGGTTAATGGCAGTAATAAGTAGATTATATTTGTGGTTAAAATTTACACTTTGTTGATATGGCCAGAATCGCATGTTGAGGAGTCATGGTCAGAAGCAGATGTCTTGACGATGTTTTCAATTGTAATTCTCCTGAGGGCCCATAAATGTGATTAAACGTTTCGTGTGATGAGTTTATTTCATTAGGAGATGGACTTGAAACAAACATTGATATAATTGATAATGGGAGTAATGTAAGGTTTTGCAACTTTTGGGGATAAATCTACAGATTCTGGACTTGAAAGTGACGACTGAAAATATTAAGCATGAAAAAGATTTTATATGACTTTAAGTAGAAAAGTGATGGAAAGTTTTAATGTGTAAATATTAGATTCAGTAAAAGTCATGATTTGAAACATTTATTAAATTTTACCTAATCAAAAGTTGTTGGGTTGGAGTTTAATTTCTGCTTCCACTTGTAGTCACTACTTATGATGTTGATTATTTCGATGGAAATCTCTAATTCATCAAAAGGAACAAGGAAAAAATGCTCTATAATGGATTTCATTGAAATACAGAAAACAAATAAGTTATATTGATATGTAACTGTAAATTCATTTCTACATGTTTGTAGAAGAAAACCCTTTATGTCTACTAGTAGTATAAAGTTCCCAAACCAATTATGTGTTGAATTGTTAGTGAATCACCCAATTGATCATACAAAATAATACCCCTATTAGTAATAATTCTTTGACTATACTCACAGATCAGAATAGCTAGCACCTCTTAAACCATTATCGGGGCGGGATAGCGCAGTGGTTAGCGCGTTCGGCTTCGGATCAAGAGGTCCGGGGTTCGAATCCCGCCAGGGGCACGGCAACTTTGTCTGCAGTAGAGAACTGTTCTACACGCAGTCAGGTTTGGGTGCAATGCTACACTGAATGTCAGCGTAGTACCACCCATGGTTCGCTTGTTCCAGCCGATGCTCCCATTCTTGAAAGCGGCATTAAACCCCAACTCACCTCACTCACCCTGAATCATTATCAGTGTTAGACAGTAATTAAGTAGTGAGCCTCCAGTGGAGAACCATCTCCGTGATATCACTCATTGCACCTTAGTCTCTCATCCAGACCCTAGCTAGAGCAAAATATTGGAATATTAACTTTTTACCATACTTGATTCTTTATTTAGAAAATTGTTACAAGAATAAACAATTTATTATCATGAAATAAACAATTTATGAATATGTCATGGATAACCAATTTTCATTTGATAAATGTCATTGGTTGACATCCTTCTAATAATATACTTAAACAATATGTATGAGACCCTGGGAAAATACAAATATTCTCAGGAGTGATCTATGGTCAGATCCTTGACCCATGATTTGTTTGTAATCTGTGTATCAGAAGGAGATGAGTCAAAGATAACAGTTGGCCAGCTTGTTCCTCTCCAACTCCGAGATAGACAGGTTGCTTCTGCAGGATCTGCCTTATGAATCCAAATGATAACTCTCTTGACCTCACGTCATATTAGAGATCCAAAAAATTTCTGGAGAGCTCTGAAGCACATCCTTGAAGTGGAACCGATGTCATGTGTGCTGACTGATGAAGGATGGGATCAGAAAGGATGACATATACGTTCCAAGTCTGAAAAGCAACACCAGAAATGATGCATGTTGAGATTCTGAAAGGCAGGATCAGAAATGATGTCGGGTTGAAAGGCGGTAAATGATGGTGATGTTAATCTATAACTCTTGAAAAGATTACACGTCCCTAAATAGCTTAAAGTTGTAAATCAATCTGCCTTTGAAGCTGTGTTTTTGACTCTGTCAAATGTGAAATTGTTGTTGAGTCTGGAGGTTTGGTATGTGGAGAGACTGACGGATACAGACTGGATGTCCGTCAGCGGAGATATAAGAACAATATCAGGAGATGCTCTGTCACTCAACCCTGTCACTCGGGCTAAATGGTTCTCTTACACCTTTACATCATTTCAAAGGAACTTTCGAAAATATTTTTTAAAGTTTGAATATCTTTAAAAATATTTGTGAAAGTTCTAGAAATATTTTTGAGAGTATTTATTAGAGTATGTTACAATATTAAACTTCATTTTATATTTCTTTTGAACATATAATTGACATTGGTATGTCTTTTGTAATATTTTAGCACATCATCACTCATCATAATTATGTATTTTAATTAAATCACTTTAATAATGAATAAACTCAATCAATTAGCAGATCATCACTTTAATAATGAATAAACTCAATCAATTAGCAGATCATGATTTTGCTGATTATGAACATCAAAAACATGTTTTGTTTTGACTTAAATTTATTCATTTTACTTTAATTAGATTCCTTATTTTAAATCAAAGATGATGATCGGAGATGTTTGTAGAGTCAGATGTTCACATTTAGCCAGCTTTCCATCAACTGTTTTCATTTATCATCCATTAAAGGAAAACAGTGTTAAATCAGCATTAAAAAGTGTAACAATTCAGATTTCCTTTGACATAAGATGAACTTAATGTCATGTTAATGATACAATTAGATCATAAAATTTAATAATCCACATTTGTGTCGCTGATAGATTTTCCTGAACTTTATCTTAATGACATTATTCACAGAAATTAATGTGATCCGCTCCAGAAATAACTTGTCATATCTTGTCATTTGCCATATTCCAGGGGACCGATTCCAAACCTTGATAATCCATCCCAGACACATAATTTCCTCGGCAAATCTGAATGTCTGTGATAGCCTGCACATCGATCCATTTTAATAGAATTCATATGAGGGTTGTCTTAGAAATAGGATCCGTGTTTGAGTTTATGTCATAGTATGTATCTCTCTTAATATGTCGGCTTTTGAAGGAAATTGGGATTTATGTGTTTTCCCCTGTTTTATGTTCTTGTTTTCTTTTGTTCCTTGCATAATTATGTTCTTTGAAAATGTAATGTTCCTTTTTTTATGTTTATGAATTGTTCTGTTTTCAGAATAATGATATTTTATATATTGTCTTTTCAAATTTTTTAAATTTAAAAACAATTTCTTTTATATACGCTGTTTTTAATTCTAAAAGAAGGTATAGTTGCATTTGTTTCAAAGACAATTACACACCTTTTATTTAATTATCCTTTATATTATCTACATAAATATATAGAAAATATTTCTCATCAAATACCATGTATATCTCACTGAGTGAAGAAGGAATGTATATTTTCACTAGTGGTGCAGTAACGAGCGTAAATATTATTTCTACTTCATCAGATGAGATATACGGTATTCAAAGAGAAATGTCAAATGTTCTATTTATAATATTGAACAAATTTAACATAGTTTGTAAATGGTGTACATTTTATGAATGGAGCATCCATGATCGCCTTGCTTTACAACGGTCATCATGTGACATCACGTACCCAATTGTTATGATGATATCATAGGATTGAAAGTGTTTTTTTACTTAGTAGAATAACATGTTATTTCACTTTATTATAAAAAATACAGATTTTATTTTAACTGGTTTTATTTTAACCCTTACGTTGCGTATATATATTTTACCCTTTTTAGCCCCTGTGGCGGTATTTACAGGCTCGTAGCTCGCAGCAGTAGTTTGAGCTTAGGCACTAACGAGCTCTGCTGGCGGAATTTCCAGGCGGCGATTCCGGTACCGTTTTTACGAAATATACCGCATCTACATGGCGAATACGGGCTATATACGGGCGTTGAATACAAATTCAAGTCGCGGCACCCGTACACAAATGGTTGCTTTATACCCGCATCTTTGAATTATTTTTTTACGATTTTTCTTTACTTTTCTATTACTTTGTAAAGATTGTCTTTAATTCGGGCCTTATAACATCATGAATTTGGAGCGCGCTACTGAAATTTTTATATGGACTTGAAGACCAGATGTTTGTCTTTACAATGATATAAAAAATATTAGAATGCGACCTATGGTTATAATTCTATTGTCATCTAAAGTTTGTCTTTATTTCCAGCTTCATGAAATCAAAACTCCTGAGCGCGCATATTGCGAAATTTATATGTGCTTGTAGATAGTTTATTCCTCTTTACAATGACGTAAAAATTATTAGAATACGACTTATGGTTCAGAAAATATAACCAACCAAAGGAGAGTGACGCTACCCCGACAGTACCACGTGAATGGTCCCGACGCGCACCAAGTTACTGGCACTGCTTGGTCCCCCCGGGACTGTGCTAATTGCAGTACCGTTACCTCCTCGAGACCTCCTCGAGACCTCCTCGAGGGTGCCAGAGCCGAGCGCGCGTGGAACTAATGGGTACTAATGAGCACAGCATACACTAATCACCGCGGCGAACGCAATACATGTTGCGCGGTGTAAAGTTTGTCTTTATTTCCAGCTTTATAAAATCGTAAATTATTTCGCGCGCATGCGAAACACGTATGTACTTGAAGACAATTTATTCCTCTTTACAATGATATAAAAATTATTGGAATACGTCAAATGGTTCGCAATATATGAAGAGCGTAAGGAAGGCACCCCCAGTACTTAGAAAATTCATTTTTGAAAAACTAACTTTTTGCGACATCTGGCGCATCATTTGCCGCATGTTTATTTTTCGCTGCGCATATACATATGATACATGGAATTGAAGACAATTTATTGCTCTTTACGATGATGTAAAAAGAAAAAAAATGCGCAACTTCATTCGGAAGCTATAGCGGGCCAAATGAAGGTACCCTCGGTACTTTGAGGCAACTTTTTGACTATCGCGCATATCGGGGCACGTGCCGCAACTTTAGTTTTTCGTGCGCATGTATAAATTTTATATTGAATCAAAGCCGAATCTTTCCTCTTTACCCCATGTAAGTTTTATGAAAATCGGCCACCCGGTTCAGCATTTATGGGTGTTTTTTATGATGCGGTTCTGGCTGAACTTCCAATGAAAGCTCGCATTCACTTTCTCTGTCTCTTTGATAAAATAAAAAATATTTTATTTGCAATGACATGTATTACAATGAAATTACAATGCATTTACGTACAAATATACACAATATTTACCTGCGGTTGTGCGCAGAACAGCTTTAGGGACCTAACAAGGTATGTATATAATGTGTATATACTGGTTGTCCACACTTCGGCTCTCTTTACTTTCAATTTTCTTCTTCTTCATTCCCTTCTTCATTTCTTTCTTTTTCCGTGGCAGTGATGTAAGCCCTGGAATAGTCAGTGGCGGTGTGGTACAGTTTGAAGCATGGTGCGGCGCACAGAGAAACATTACAATCTGTACATTCATAAGAAGACTCTCTGCCTACTCGTTTTTTCTTCCTTGCTGGCCCATTGCCTTCTTCAATCTGTTTTGCGAGGACGGCGCGTTTTGCCTTAGAGCATACCACACACATCCTTGTGACGTTTTCCTTCCTTCCGACAGGCTCAATCTTCGTCGGAAAGTGACGTCCATGAAGACGAGTGACACTCTCGTCGCTCGTGCTCGGCCGACCACGGGGACGTCTGCAAAGTGATTGAACTTGTTCCTTGTCCGCAAATGTTACTATATGTTGCGCCAAAGCCTTCCTGTATTCCCGACTTGTTTTTAGAGGTTTATCTTTGCTGTATTCTTTATAAACGATGTAAGAGTTCAACATGGCAACGTTGAGAATGTGAAACCAAACCCGTTTCCACCACTTCAGGGTCTTCACTCGGAACAGCGTGTACGACAACATCTGGTCGGCCCGATCAACACCTCCCATGTACTTGTTGTACGTTGTTACAATGCGCGGCTTGAGAACTGGTTCCCCTGTTGCCCGGTTCTTCTTCCCTGTTTGTTCAAGTTGTGTATCTTCAACAGTAGACATGAGAAGCACTGATTTTCTATCTTCGTAGCGAAGAACGAGTAGGCCATGGTTGTGAGAAACTGTCATGTCCCCTTGCTTGGCTTTCTTTTTAGGTTTCTTGACTGAATCAGGAAGTCCCTTTCGATTGGCTCTCAACGTCCCCGTGGCACCTATTCCCCGCTCCCACAAATTTATGTACAGATTTGTGGACGAATAGTAGTTGTCCATAAAGATGTGATGCCCCTGTCCAACGTAGTCGTTCACCAAGTCCATGACTACATCATAAGTTTTGCCACCTTCAGAAACCGGTTCATTCGTTTTTCCAGTGTAGAGTTTGAACTTGCAAACGTATCCGTTGTGCGAGTCACACAAGATGAAAGCCTTTATCCCATACTTCTTAGGCTTGTCGGGAAGATAAACTTTGAAAGATAAGTTACCTTTCCATGGCACCATGCCCTCGTCGACTGAAATGTTTTGATGCGGTTTATACACTCTTGAAAAACGGTGAACTATCCGGTTATACAAGTGTCCCAGTTTATTTATTGGTGAAAAGCACGGGGTGTTACGGCCCGGCATCCTCCTGTTGTCAGCCAAGTGTAGGTAGGTTATAAGAAGCCAAAACCTGTCTCGGGGCATGCACTTGGCGAAGAAAGGCGTTGAGGTAACATCACTTGTTGACCAGTAATCAGCAAAGTTTCTCTGCACAACCAATGACATGGCAATTGTCATGGCTACAAATACCTTCATCTCTTCTGCATTAGTATCTTGCCACTGTTGCATTCTTGAACGGGGTCTTAGAATTTTGTCCTCCATTGCTTGTTTGAAATATCTATTGTTTTCCGTTGCCATATCCTCATAGTCATCATTATGTATAAACAAATTGAAAAAGTCAATAGGTTCAGGGTTCTCAGGAAGTTCTATGAACTGGCGCAACCCAGTTTGACCAGTGAAAGGCAAGTTTACACGTGGCCGCGGACCATCCACCCACTCATCAAACGTCTGTGAATTATCATGATTATATTGTGGTATTTCGGCAAACTCCTCCTCAAAACCACTAAAGTCTTCTTCGGTGGAATTACCGGCGGCTAGAATCTTTCTGGCAATCTCTGTCTCTATATCACTCAGAGCATCTGTGTCACCATGTTCACTATCTATTACAGTGTCCCGATCATATGCATCATCACTGTCTAAACCACTGCTACCATCACTGTCAGTTGACTCCATATCAGAGGCTTCATCAGCATGGATCTCGTTGATGAAGTCGTCGTCGCTTGAAACGGCTTCAAAGCTGCGTGTCCTAGTATGCAACGTCCTAGGCCGTCGCAGGGCCTTGCGTCCACGTCCGCGCAGCATTCTGCTTCAACCTGTAAATGATTGAAAATGCGTTAGATGTATGCAACATATAACATGTGATTAGAGACAATAAACATACAGAGATAATGAATGTGAGCTTCATGGACGTTCATTTGCCAGTTTCAGAACCTCCCGGCGCATCTAGGACGACTGCGCCGCAAGCGCCGACGGCTTCTGACATCGCGCCGATTTTTCCGACGCATATGTCAAACGGACCATTTTCTGATTTCCTCGGCGACGTGTAGCACCGGGCGCGAGGCCCGGAAAATAAACTACTATGTCAGGGAAGCTCGGGTTGTCAGTTGCCGAATGACTTCTCTTTTCGAGAAGCAGAGCATCCAAGGAGCGGTCTCTCGAGGCAGAGCCCGGACCCATGGGAGCATACTCCCATGCTCTCCGGGAATTCCCGTCCCCGTCTTCCGCGGCGGACCCCGGATTCAATCGCGGGACAGGTTTCCCATGTTCTCTTTTGAGAACGAGAGACTCCGAGGAACAATCCTATGGGACGAACCCCGGATTCTATTGGGAATGGGTTCCCATGCCCTCTCGACATATATAGCAGAAACCTTCATACCTCGGAATGACACGAACCTTTATTTCAAAGTAGAAAAAAAATAATAATTTGCACAAAAAGTTTGGGGGGTGGCGACCAAAAGCGGGGGGGTCCGCGCACCCCCCGGTAGATATTTATACTTGTGGGTCGGTCCCGAAGATGACGGACCACGCCCATGTTCATGGGAATTTTTTCTCATTATGTCATGGCGAATCCCGTCGGAAATTCCCCTGCTCACGAAAAAACTAATACCTAAAAAAGTAATTGTGATACAAAAGAACTTTGGTAATAAGGTGGTGAGGAATCAAATTCTCCATCTGCTCAGTTCAGTCCGCTACACATATAAATAATTCTTCAAATCTTATTGAATGAAACGTCTTTTATTCAATAATGTAAAAGATAAAATAATAAATTCAATTCAAATGGTTTGGAAAGGTGCGCCCTCGCATTTGAATTTTAGAAATAAAAACCTTTCGCAAATGGCATCAGTAACAAAAATGTTCACGCATTTTTAGAAACTCCGAAAAGTGAAATATTTTCCTGAGAAAATATTCCCACGAAAAGGCTTTTCCCCGAGCGGCGGGTCCCGTACTCAAATATATTTTCACTTTTATGTTATTTTTTTTTTTCCAAAACTGGAAACAAAATTCCGTCATGACAGTTGTTCATCGTTTATAAAGCTCTATATTTGCGTATCAAAAGAACAGTATTTTAGTTATATATTATCATACTTCTTCACTTATGCGTACATCAATATTGCGGCTCTTCGCGCATGCATAGTTCTTCCCAAAAACATGCGCATTATATCTGGAATTAAAGATAATGTTTTTCTCTTTACAATGATGTAAAAATTATAAAAATCGGACTTGCGGTTCAAAAGTTATGAAGTGCGAAAATTATACCTTTTGGCGCGGCACTTTGCGCATGCAGAGTTCTTCCCGAAAACATGCGCATTATACATGGAATTGAAGACAATGTTTTTCTCTTTACAATGATGTAAAAATTATAAAAATCGGACTTGCGGTTCACAAGTTATAAAGCCCGTAATGATGGTATATGCTAAGAGCGCCACTTATTCAAAGCCGAATATCACCTTCTGCACGACACCTGGCGCATCAAAAGTTATTGCCGAAAATACACGTATTTTATATGGAATTGAAGACAATTCTTTTATCTATATACTGATAAAAAAATTATGAAAATATCCCAAGTAGTTTCTTAGAAATAGAGCGTCGAGGCATGTTGGGGTAAATGCGCCACATGTATCAAAATTCAAAAGTGCGAAAGTCGGCTATCTCTGTGCGATTGCTGTATTTTCAGTTATGTTAGCGCAATTGCGATTTTTATATGGGAATAAAGGCCATTCTTTCCTCTTTATTTTGGTATAAAAAAAATGAAAACAACCAATTGGTTCATATGATACGAAGTGCGAGAGAAAGGTAGCTTATCGCAATATCTTCCCGTAATTAGAAGCTATCTGCCCATGTGGCGAGATGCGAGACAGATAAGCATAGGCTATCTGCCCATGTGGCGGGATGCGAGACAGATAAGCCTGTACGGGCCTATCTCACCCTGGGGCAGTGCAGACACTTAGGTGCTAATTAGCCGCCGGGCAGTGTAGCCATCGGAGCGAAGCAGGACAAAATTGGCCTTTTGTAAAGCTAATTATCGATGCGTTACGGGTCAACAATGCACACGCAAATTGGTGTGAATTTTGCTGGACGTTCTGACCAGACACTGAAGAAAGTTTTATTCTCATTGCGGGCTGCGAGGCATAAATACAGCCATTCTCATGCAGCGAGTCGCGGAAACAATCGACTCGGGACCCGGTATGGCAGATAGCACAGTACATAGACAGCCGTGAATTATTCTAAGTAAGCGATCCGGGATCCGTATACAGACACCTCGGAATCGCTTATAGCCCGCCCGGATAATTCCGGGACCCGCATGTTAAGGGTTAAGATTCATTAACCCAGGGACATTATATACAGGGACTAGCAACTTCTGCTCGTCACATGATCATTTCTACTGAGCGATCCAATTAGACCTCTCCTCGTCGCGCTTCAACGCACAAGCGACTTGTTGCTTGCGTTAGCACTTGTTTGTTATCGCACTGTATTGTTGTAACCAGTTGGTGTTTCCGAGTCTTGCCGACTCGCCCGTGCGTCAATCAGGAATCTTCGTAAAGTCAAGAAACATAAAAGTAACTCCCTTTGAAACTGTAACAACATCGGAAGTGTCTATCTCCAAGCAGATGAATGATTACGTGAATCAAATGAAATAGAATTGGTAATAAAGAAATTATTATACTCAAAGGTGTGCTATATATGATTGTTACAAAATTACGAAAATGCACATTTATTTTGTAAATGTGATATGACATAGAATATATATACAATGTTAGGTTACCTAGTGCTTTGGAATACTTGATGTTATACACATGTATTATTCTATTATTTTTGAAGTTGATTACTGTTTATTGATCTTAAGAAAAAATTAAATAAAACATGAACTTATATAATAAAAAAAAGTAATTATTTATTATTTATGCTGATGCTACAATATGACAGAAAGGCCATTCATCAAGGAGTTCGTTTCAAATTTATTTTCCCCTTCGAACCGGTACATTCTACATGAGTGTAGGAAAGACAGTACAAGGGGAACAGAAACATATCCTCCATGTTCTGTGCAGACAAGATGGCGAACTGACTCGCTATTTTAACTACAAAGTACGAGCGTATTACATGCTGACTACTTTCCCCTAAAATAACAGTTTGACACAAACGCATAAAAAAACCATTCATCTTTCGCAAAATTGATATTTTAGAATTTATCCCCTAAGGTAAAAGTAAAAGTTTTCATTTTTCCTCGAACCATTCTAAATATCATATCTCATCTGTTCAGACAAGATGGCGGACTGACTCACCATTTTAACTGCAAAGTACGAGCGTATTACATGCTGGCTTCTTTCCCCTAAAATACCAGCTTGACGCAGATACATCCGAAAACTATTCATCTTTCGCTAACTTAATATTTTAGAATCTATTGTCTTAGGTAAAAGTAAAAGTTTTGGACTCCCCTCGAACCATTACCAATATCATTGACGCTCCTTACAGACAAGATGGCGGACTGACTCGCTATTTTAACTGCAAAGTACGAGCGTATTACATGCTGGCTTAATTCTTTCCCCTAAAATACCAGCTTGACGCAGTGACATCCGAAAACTATTCATCTTTCGCTAACTTAATATTTTAGAATTTATTGTCTTAGGTAAAAGTACAAGTTTTGGATTCCGCTTGTCTTGAACTGTCAACTGTCACTATTGTTTATATAGTGATTAACTGGATATACTAGTGTGCTACGCCAGTTATTAGCGCAATGCAGGCGCCAAGTCAAGATGTGCGTTGGACCATGACGAGGTGAGCTCCGCATGCTAATTGCTAAGTTGCTAGTCCCTCTATATAAGGTCCCTGATTAACCATATGGTTGAAAATAACTGAGTTAATATTATTGATATGAGCACATGTGCACATATCACATTTGCCTAGCAAACATTGTTTCACCGCGACTTCCAGTATTGTGAGGTCATAAAACGATTGTTCGTGACGTCACTGTAGTTTGCCGTCACAAGAGAAGTGGGCCGTTTCCTGGGTTGTTTTACACGAATCAAGTGGAATAGAATGGGTAATAAAGAAATTATTACACTCGAAAGTGTGTCATATGACTTTTACGAAACTCGTGCAAATTTGTGTTTAACCCTCGCTCTTGCTCGGGCAATACAAATATTCACACTCGTTTCGTAACAGTCATTTGACACACTTCCCTGGGTAATAATCTCTATGTATTTCACCACAGAAAATTAAATAAATATATTATATATATATGTTATGCCTTTCTATTGATCCGTTCATCCATGGTACCTGTACAATTTAAAAGGAAACTCCAAACTCATTTTAAAATTAATCTTTACACACTTTCATATCATATATCAAAAGTTTGAATTTAGTTAAGATTTCAAGAAAAGAAATCTGAAATCTCAGATGGCCATTTTTTGTTGACCATGTAATTTCTTCAGTTTTCACACATATATAAACTTTCACTGTGTCAAGAACTCAACATTAGATCAAACTTTTAATATGAGGTATATGACATTTACTTCAAGTCAATATATATATTCTTTGTAAAAAGTCCTGAGAGTTATGTGTAAATCTCTCCACCAAGGGAGGATATTTTGAAGAGGAAGTGATGGATATCTTGAAGGACATTTGAACGAATGACAAGAGTTTACAATATCAGTCTTCGGGCAAGATTTGTTTTTTTTTCTGCCCACCATGTTTTATTTCCCAGGGTTCTCAGAAGAGGAAGTAGATGTTGTGTAGGTGCAGGATCAGCAATTCCTGACCCAGCATGGTATGAAAGTTGCCAGTGGCGCTCACCAGATGGCACAATGGCGCTTTTTCTGAGAAAAATGGTTTTTCAAGTTTAATGCCTTCGGAGTCAAGAGAGAAATATATGAGAGCATTTAAATGAAAGTCTGTGTACTCAAGGTAGAATTCTAATAAATGTTTTACTGTGAAAGTCTTTTGATAGAAAAGGTGAACATGTTAATGGAAGAATATATGAAATGCAATTCTAACATTCGCTTGTTCATTAAGATGGATAATGCTATCAAAGTTGAAAAGAATCAAAACTGTTGTTTAGCTGAATTCTCATAAAAAGATTTGATGTAACTGTCTTTTTGAAAGGAAATGTTTTAAAATATGAAAAGTTCCTTGGTGAAAGTAGTGAAATTAAGTGGAAACAAATCTATTTAAAGGAAAGGATTTATTTGAAGAGCAGTGGAAAGATAAACCATTTTAGAGTGAAAAAGAAATTTAAAGGGGCTGTAGCACATTTTCTAATGGAAGTAAAGAGATCGCACAAAATGTTACCAATTGCAAAACAACCCTCCTCAATCAATAAATATAATTCTTAACCGAATAGTTTTTGTTCAATTAAGCTATGCGGATCCATGTCCAAACCTCGATTTAATAAATGGTGTTAACACTATTCACTAGCAGTTTTTTTTATATACTGTTGTTCGTTTCCATAGAAACATGTTGAATTTTGACTTTGTTCAGAGATAGTTTCGTTTCCGGAGCAGAACTCCAAAACCCTTCATCATATCTGAAAGTCAGCCTATGTATTACCCACTAACTGAAGTACGGTTACGGTTACAATTGTCTGTCAAAGATGTGATTTACAAGTTATGTGGGACCGATGGGATATGTCATCTTCTGATGAATCTTGTATTAAACGAGTAAATGATGTTGTATGAAACAGGCGAAAGCGAGTTTGACAGCAAATTATTCACGAGTTTGATAAAAATGGTATTCAATAGAAGGAAGTTTAGTATTCTGCTTATTACTCGCCCACCTATAATCCAGTGAAATAGCCAACATGGCTCTGAAACTGTGATTCCCGCAAGTCCGATACCATTGTGACGACTTTACTCCAAGTGTGACGTCATACGTGCGGCGGTATTACACTAGTTTAATATTGCCGTATAAATATTACACTGCAGTATATCTTACACGGGCGAGTAATAAATAGTTTTAGGTTACAGGAATAATGTCGGATGTACAGATAGAAGGAGTGCTATATACCCCGAACTGCGTTGTAGTATCTTTGTGGTACAACAAGGGACATTTTCTATATAAGGAACTCATTCTATTTTCATTAACAGCAAGGAATGTCATCGATCTCTTTTCATTGACAATTTAAAATGATTGAACTATACAGCCATCTTTATATTGTCTTTGTATTTCCTTGTATGTCCTCGTTTCAGAACAAAAAATGAGAGCTTTAAATTTGACGTGCGAAGATCATAAAAGTTATTTCCAAAAGTTTTCTTTCTTTAACAATGTTCTGGAATCAATAAAGCTCAACAATATTGAAATTAAACATTTAAAGAAATGATTACATAACAAAAAGAAAGTGTTTTATTTCCATTGTCACCATGAACTTTTAATCTGCTGCCCAACAAACTTAAGAAAAACCTAAAATGATAAACATCCTGATTCAGGGCTGCTATATTTATGAGGAGGCCCTGCATCAGGATAGTTATCATTAAAAAATGTTCTGAAGTTTGTCGGGCAGCACATCCTGGAGGCAAGGATCAAGCTTCATGTTGGTATAAATGTCATGTCCTTATTTTTAAAGAAATCTTTAAACATGATCAAAAAACTATTAAAACATGATCCTACTTAAAACTCCCAACAAGTAATATAATTATCAAAAACGAAACTTTTATCTCCTATTCAAATTACGATTGTGATGTTAGACCAATAAGCTGATTTTACAATTTTAATAAGCTACATTTTAAATATCCTGTCATCAACATGTTGCTTTATCATTATTTTTCATCATTTAAGTTTAGAAGAGCAGGCTCCTAGTCTTGACCCATGTATTCTAAATTCAAAACAAGTACCCATCTTTTCCTCTTAAGTGATGCCAACTTCAGGATTGGTGACTGTCACCGTCAGAGCGCAGTCCAGTTTTGTTGAGATTTCAATTCAATTTGCAAACAAAAGATGTTTCTGACAGAAGAAAGATGAACTCAGAATCTGGTATGAGTTTGGAAAAGAAAACGTCTTGTGACAAAGATTTCATTTGGTCAGAATGTAAAAGATAATGGTATTGGATATGCTCACTGGAACAGTCAAGAGATGAATACTAACTAGACGACCACAACAAACTTTATTTTGTAAGAACAAAAGATACAAAAAGAAGAAACTTGTCCATTATTTCATTTCTGAAATGACAAAAAAGGACAGATTTTATTATCAAACTTTCTAAGCATACTTTTAATCTAATAAAGATGGAATTTGTTGCATTATTACAACTTTGGTATGATCATGAATATTATGTTTCCAAAGCTCTACTAAAAACTGGAAACCATGTAGGCTTTATGGTACAGAATGAAAGACAAATTGTTGCAAACTTTGGGTATAAACTTTTATTTCATCTTCCATTTTCAAAGCTACATAAAAGAATAATAATGTTGTATATGAATATGAATTGAATATTTGACAAGCATTTCTTACCAAATGATTGCAACCATCTAACTTGATACCTTTATACCATAAAATTTGTCCTTATAAAAATGTCTTTCAGATGATTTTGTATTACTTTGCAGATGTATAAAAAAACTCATTTCTTTTCATTTCATTTCTTACAATTTAAATTCTGTAAATAATGGTACTATTTCTAAAGCAAAAGACTTCTAACCACGCAAGACTACACCTTTATTACATTTGCGTTGCTCTGTTCAGTTTCATTAAACATAATACAACATAGAATCAGGTTTGTGTTCTATGCAGAGGCTTCTGTATTCCAGTGAGACTTGAAAATTCTTTATCAACGTTTGATGTTTTAATGGTAATCAGAAACTTTATTCCAACTGTTCTTCTGTCTTTCTCAATTCTCTTTATCAGTGTTCTGTATCAGAAAACAGCTTCATTCCCCAACCTGATGACATTCATTTGACTAAAATGCTTTTCTTTCCAATGGACTGCTTCAGGTCTCTATAGGGGAGATACAAAACCAAGCTGAGAATAACCATAACTACTTAATATGTGTTTCTCAAACGAGAGAATTATTCTCATCTGTTTTAGCCATGTTATTAAGTAATGAGTCCTTTTTGAATACCCAAAGGTGACCTTTGCTTGTCGGAGACCTTAAGCCAAGGCTTCAGTGGTTCTGTACTTTCTCAATGTTGTAAATGGGATTAATAAATTCAACATTTGCTGAATTGGAGCAGCATGGTTGTCAAGGGATTTGGTACTTGAGTTCATTAATTGTGAAAGATGTTGGTTACGAGTTCAAATTGGACTTGAAAGTGTTTCAAGTCACAAAAGAGAACTATGTAGTGTCCCTTTATAATTCTATCACTTACAATATGATTTGAAATCAAATGTGTGTATTCATGCTTTAACTTTTGAGTTTAGTTGAGGTCAGGTGATTTGGCATTAGTATATTGGAAACGTTTGCAAGATTATTGTGTTCAAGTGTTGTAGTTAAAGTTTGTAAGTGTGGACTGCACTGAATTACTGAACATATATTTTTTCTTGGTAAATTTGTCTGCCATATATATCTTAATGGGTGTTATAAATTTAAGTGCAGATCAATAAATAGCTAGATGACCTGCTTCTATTACTAGGAATAATGCGAATAATTAAATGTTGCTATGAGGAAACATGGGCATCATTCCTGTAACCATAGCACAATGCATCCAGGACGGACACAGTGGACTCAGGTTCTGGGTTTGAATCCCACAAGGAGGAAAAACTGCTCTAAATGCAACCAAGTTTGCTAGTTCCACACAATGTTGCTTGGTTATTTTCTCAGTATGATGGCCACACTGGCAGCAATGGTGAAATCTTTGAAGCAATCATATTTCAAGTACAGTCAAGCCGCGATAATCCGGCCAACGATAATCCGAATATCGTAGTTTCTGAACAGTAGGAAGATGTAATCAAACTAATCTCTATAGTAGTCATCAGTACTCAGTAGTCCGAACATTTCACTATCTGAAAGTTTTTGATGAAAAACGGAAGCGTTCGGATTATCGAGGCCTGACTGTACCTCACCACATTAGATAATCTATATAATACCAACCATGTTTTACAGCCTGACGTTATCACCAGGAATAGTTAGGCTGATTGCAAACACTGTAATTTTGAATTGGTCATTAAAATCTTGTTGGCCAGGAATATTTAAACTGGATAATTCCAATAATGTGTATCTTGCTGGCTTTCATTACCATGCAGGCATATTAAAGCTGAATAATGCTATAATGTACATCTTGAAGACTTTAATAATGTGTATTTTGTCAACATTCATTACTAATATTATTTAGACTGAATACTGCCGATAATGTGCATCTTTAAATACCAGGAATAAGTGAACCAGCTGTAGGAGTGTGTTAAGTGTTCAGATGATGACATTACAACAAACTTTAAGAGCTGTTTCCTTTACTTCACAAACCTTTCATTACCCTAAAAACAGACTTCAGTAGAGAAACATCCAACACTTCAATAAATATTTAGAAACGCCAGTGAAATACTTCATTATTTCAGTTCCTGCAACATTTTCTCCCAAGAGATGAAAAAACATTAATTGATTATAACCATTTGTGGAGAGACCTTATCTCCCTCCAAATAGTTTTCCGAAAATATCGAAAGAAATATGTGCTGCTCTTATTTACCATTCAAAGCGATCAGTGGAAACATTTTGGAGAAAAATGGCAGTTGAAGGAAATTAAAAAATCAGAAAAATATGTTCTTTTCTTCATTTAAGGCATTCTTCAGAAACATGGTTGTTGTGAACATAACAGTTGAAAGTAGCATCTCATTACAGACATGAACTCATTTAAGTTTTAAAAATATTGTAAGAAATGTGTTCTGCTGTTGATAAACAGCCAGTGGAAGTAGTGTCATTTAGCACAGTGTATATTTAACACGGGCATCTTTTGGAATTGGACACCTTTTATCATTTTCAAAGTTGCCGAAAGCAAATTATTCTGCTTTTAACCCTTAACCTACAGATCACTGAATGTTATAGGGTAGTTGGAATAAAGATGGATACCTTGATAGGAACTCGCTCCTGGTGTAACAACTAGAATGTATCCCAATTATTTCTTTTTTGGCTCTATGATGATGAATGGAGCTCATTGATTAATATATATGATATGACTGCAAAATTTTAAATACTTTACTTAGTTAGTTTCAATTCTTTGTTTAAAGTTTTAAAGTACAAAAAAGATACCATTTTGAAATGGTAAAGGAATAACGTTTTTCAAGTTAGAAATGTTGATTTCACATTTCATTTGAAAATAATGAACAAATATGTTTGATATAGATGACACCAGTGTCTTTTTTTTGTCAAATTATGGCTACCATGCTGGTTTATAGCTCTCGTTTTAATTTCATTATCTATGTTTTTCCTGAAATAGTTACAAGGCAAGTTATTTTTATTTCATGTTTACCAGTTTTATCTAAAATTTAAATGTTATGTTAGAATACAATTCAAATACATCTCTAATGTAAACCAATTTTGCATTTAGAATAGTGTTTTTATTACCACCCAAACCCTCACTCCCCCTCGCAATAGATGAGTAAAACTTTTGAATTGACATTAAAGGGGCAGTAGCACTTTTTTTTCAAATTTTATTTTTTCAAATTTTCAATTTATAATGATAGTTTATGTCATTTATATTTTCTTTAGAGGGTAAAACAACTTATTACACAAACCAATTATCCGTACTGGTAATAACGGTGTTGCATATAAAGCAAAAATTGCATGGCGGCTATTTTATTGTGAACACATTTTATTATTTCAAATGACAAAAAACGAATCCCATGGCTTAACCGAAGCATGTACACTCATTTTTTAACATGATTTTCCAAAGAGAGAAGGGTGTTTTACTATTGGTGACATTATTTTTTAAATACATTTTATCGACTTATTTTAGAAAAATATCGTGCTACTGCCCCTTCAACGTCTTTGATAAGCATTCTATAAGTTCAGCTGATGAAGAATGAGGAAGTAATTTATGGATTACATCTACACAGAATCAAAGTTGTCTATCAGTAAAATAGTTCCTTCTACACAGAATAAAGAAGTTGTATATCCATAAAATAGTTCTTCATTCTTTACCTGTTAAGTTAATGAAGTAATACTCAAAGATTTTCAGCCATGGAGTGACCATGTTAGAGTTATGATTCCTGTAGATAACCCACACAGAAGTCATCATGTTTTGACTGATGGATTCAGCAACTAATTAAGTTTTAACCACCTATGACAGCATTTACAATATGCATAAACAGCTTTGTCGAGGAATAAGACAAGGTATTTGAAGAAGCGTCTTAACATATAATATACACATTCATGTTTCACAGACATTAGGTAAGACACTCATATTCTGCTCTATTGTTAATAGTGGTGAGGTGAGGTATGATGGGATAAAACGAGTATATCACGGCTGCTGGTATTATTGCAGGGAGAAAAACTGCAACACCATTGTGGCTATGCATTGCAGTGAAACCTGTGAGCATCGGCTGGAACTAGCAAACCATGGGTGGTGCTGGGCTGAAATTCAGTGTAACATTACACCCAAATCTTACTGCTTATAGAATTGTTCTCTACTGCAGACAAAGTTGCTGAGCCCTTGGAGTGATTCGAACCCTCGACCTCTTGATCAAAAGCTGAACGTGCTAACAACTGTGCTATGCCGCCCCTATAGTTAATATTCCTTCAACAGACACTGTTGAGGAACATGGCTAATCACATGAAATAAATATTTTCTAGAATTAAAAAAATTTCAGTTTAAAAAATGTTAAAAGATGTATTTTGTTCCTAAACATCCACTATCCAGAGCGTCTATGAACCATTGTCGAATAACATGACTAGATATTCTAAAGAAGTCTTCTATGATAGAAACTGGCACATTTCTAAACACTGGCAGTAAACACATGTAGTCGGTGGTCTCTTGCCGCCTACTTGATGCATTGATCCGTCATGATTCCTTTTATTAAAGCAAGCGACTGATTTAAAATGTATAAAGGTCTTACAAGATGAGCTTTTACTTGGAGCCTCTTTTCTTTGGGCAGATTTCATTTTAATAGACGTACATCTTGATTGAGAGCTGTTTTTGACCCAGTTTTGTCAAAACATGGTAAAGAGTATTTTGTGGTTACGCAAGTCTAATGGAATTAGGTTGTGCTTTCACTTCTCTGTGTATTTTAACGGTTTGATATTTTGTTGGATTCATGTAATTGTGAATTTTCTTGTGTCTTTATGTTCAGAATTAATGCATAGCATATTCTTATTTGTACATTTTGCTAACACTTTATTTAAATGCAGTACAATATATTTGCATATAATAGCTAAAATGCGTCTCTGTTCCACAAGAGTTATCGCTTGTGTGAAATCGTGTGATATTTCCTAGGAGATATCATTTCGACAGTAGATTTTGCACAATGCCCTGTCATTGTCAACCTTGTGAGATCTCAATGCTTTTACATCACCAAAAATTGCATCACACAGTGTTATGATATCATAAACATAATGACATCACAGTGGAGTGACATCCTTGTGTCTTCCAGTAACAAATATATATCAACACCCGATAAAACATAAAATATCCTCTGCAAGCCTTGGATATTTGGGATACTTTCATCAACTCAAGTTGATGTCTTTTATATCATGAGCCACTTGTCTGAAAATCTCTATGTATTGTATAAATCCATCAACTATTACCTCCACAAAAATACCTTGCTGGTACTTAAACTTATTGGTTTAATATTTGCATAAGCGGGGTCATGAACAAGATGTATGAAAGCTTGTCCTACTGAGCCTTTAACACGAGTATCCAACTCCCATTATCCTCGTACAGCTGTCTGCAGCTGCTCCGAAATGTCGGAACAGGCCAAATATCAAAGTCTTATTTACATTTTTCCCTGGGGGGATGAAAGCCAAAACATCTTCCTGCCCACTTTTGGCACATCCTGACATTGTGAGGCAGTGTGGTGAAGGAATGTCAGGAACCAGAGCTCAAAGTCTCATGTCCAAGACTTCCATACTCTCTCCATGTTGATTTCTGGAATCAGATTGTATTTGTGAATTTAGGTTGCTAAGTAATAGAATTGGTCCTAGACAATTGGTATATCAGGTATATTTTTATCATGCATCTATGCATCTATCTAGAATTTGATTTTGGTGAATTTATGTTGCTAAGTAAAAGAAATGGTCCTAGACAATTAGTATATCAGGTATGTTTTTATCATGCATCTATGCATCTATGCATCTATGCATCTATGCATCTATCTAGAATTTGATTTTGGTGAATTTAGGTTGCTAGTAGTATCTTGAGTTACATGCATAAAACAACTATGTCAATTAAGATACTACATATACCATCTGGTTAACATTTATGCATGTAATTTGATGGTTACATAGTGAATTGATAAATTGATTGGTACTAGTATTTTGATGTCCTAGACAATTGGTATATCAGTTTTACATAGTCTCTTTATCATATGCTATATGTATCCAGAGTTGAATTATTTGTGAATTTATAGATAGCTAGGTGGAAGTATTTTGATTTACATAGTCTCTCTATCATGTTACATGCATCTGAAGTTGTATTATTCATGAATTTAGGTTGCTGAGTAGTTGTATTTAATGTCCTAGACAATTGGTATATCAGATTTACATAGTCACTTGATCATGGACATCTATGTGGAATCTGATTATTGGTGACCTTGGTGTGAGTAATAGGATTTCGATATCCTGGACGGTATGCATTGGATCAGTAGACTAGCCTATTACGCGTTCATGAGTATTTATGTATTGGGCTGTAATACACCTGATATATAGGTACTGTAACTGTTTTGAAATCTATGCCATCAAAACTTTTATTTTCTAATTCAAGCTTTTTGAGTAATGTTCTGTATTTTTAAAGTTCTGCAAGGCATTTTATTATATTTTAAGTGAAGTGTTAATTTGCATGTAGAAATATAAAATGTTGAAAATAAAGTTAATATATAAATTGTGTTGTTATTGCAATACAGGAGCTGTGTGTTGCAATATCAATACAAAATAAAATGCTGAAAATAAAAATAATTCAATATATTGCAATATTGTTCTTATACAGAAACTGTGTATTGCAATGTATCACAGTGGAAGGTTTGGTGCAATACACAGCTCTAACAGATATAAAAGAAGAGAATTGTTGGAGAGTCTAGCAGTTGCACCAGGAGGTCGGAGCTTGGCATCCATCTTTGACAGACATGCCGGCTACATCTCACCACTCTCTCCCTCACTCTTTCTTCATCTTCGGACTTTGCCAGATGGAATGCTGGGTAAAAAGTCTTTGTACTGACATGAACTCTCTCACCTGGTGTGCTGTTTCACGGGAGGTACCATTGTAGTTTGTCCCGATTACCCCGATAATGGCGGTAATGTGGGGTGCACGTGCAGAGTGATAAACAGCTAGCTGTATCAGATACTCAACATCCTTGTCATATGCACATTGCCTCTGTAATGGTACATTATGAAGTATAATAGGGTAATAATCTCGCCCAAATTGTCTTACATGTGTTGTTATTGTGTTAAATGTGTTACATGGTTTGAATTATGGCAGGATCCTTAACATGACATTAGGAGACAGACAGACGCGCCAGGTGTTAGGATGCACAAGTGGAACAGTTGTGGTGGTGGGGATCCAGAGTGATCTGCCCCTGTCATGTCAGATGATGTCATCCATAAATGCGAACCTAATGGTTTGTGTCATCAAGATTGGTGTTTGTATCTTCAGAATTGCTTTTTCCTCTGTTAAGCTAACATGGAAAAAACCCTCGTTTTGTTCAAAAGCTTTGCAATGGTAAGACATATGAGTTGGTATATTTGCATCAAAATTACTTTTAGGATTGGAAAGCATGAAATATTAAATAAATACATTTGATAAAATAAAACATATGAAAAAACATCAAAGAAAGATCAGGTTTGAATCCACGGTTTTACTTTTCCTTGATACAAGATCTTAATGGTTTGGATATTTTTGGAAATATATGTAGAAACAAAGTAGTCATGTCATAAAGAGAGACATGACCTTTTGAAAGATAGTTTGCCAAGTGGCTTAATTTTGGTGTGAATCCAATTGTTTCTTTTTGGCATAATCCTCGAACTGAACAGTGGTGTGATTCTGTAAAATGGCAACTCAGAAAAATAAAAGTTTACATTTCCACTGACTTCATGTTGAAGTTCAAATTCTTGGTTGCATACCTTGTTTTAACATTAGATTGATAATTCATCGTAAAGCAGATTATGAACCACTTTTCATTTACCCTTTGACAATGTTTTTTATCTCCAGCCACAAAGTGAAAGGGGACATAAGTTTGAGCTATGTCCGTCCATCCATCTGAGATAAAGGGGACATAAGTTTGAGCTCCGTCCACCCATCCGAGATAAAGGGGACAGCTTTTCTCAGAAACCGTTTAAGATAGGATATAACCAAACTTGGTGTGTGGCTTGTCAGCATCAATACCTTGATGAAGTTTGGAAATGAGAAGTGTGTGATTTTTTTTATCTGCAGTAAGTGCCCTTGTTCCGTTTTTTTGACTTGTGGCTCATGGTAATTAACTCAAAGGGGACAGCCTAATTTTAACCCTTACATTGCGTATTTCTATTTTACCAATTTTAGCCCCTGTGGCGGAATTTACAGGCTCGCAGCTCGCAGCAGTAGTTTGGGCTTTGGCACTAACTAGCTCTGCTAGCGGAATTTCCAGGCGGCGATTCTGGTACCGTTTTTACGAAATATACCGCATCTACATGGCAAATACAGACTATATACAGGCGTTCAATACAAATTTAAGTAGCGACACCCGTACACAAATGGCTGATTCACACCCGAAACTTTGAATGAATTTTCTATGATTTTTAGTTTTTATTCTATTACTTTCGAAAGATTGTCTTTAATTCGTGCCTCGTAACATCATAAATACAAAACGAAAAAAATCCATTTATATACGGAATTGAAGACAAGATGTCTAGCTTCACAATGATATTATTAGAATGCGACCTTTGGTTATAATTCTATAGCTATGTAAAGTTTGTCTTTATTTCCACCTATAAAATCATAAATAATTACAACATGTATGCGGCATTGCTAACGGTCGTTCATCGCACTTTTCCAAGAAATCATAATCTCGACCGATTGGCAAATTGGCACATGTCAACCCAAATATGGTTATGTTGTTCGACCTTTCAAATAAACACTAACCTCGAACCATAACTGATGAAAATATGTTGATTAGTTTGTGTGCCGTTTGGTTTCACATGCCTCTCAGAAAGGTTAAATTGTATCTTTATTTCTGTGAATAAATATGCGCATTTTATATAGAATAAAAGATTATTCTTTTCGGTTTATTGTGATATAAAAATTATGAAAATGCATTCAGTATTTTAGCCGTGATAAATGTGTAAGAAGTTGTGAAAATCGCCGATTGTTTCAATATTTATGAAGTGTAAACATGACCTTTTTCACAGCGCTTGCTGTGTCTTTATTATTTTTTGGACATTTGCGTATTTTATATGGGAATGTAGTCCATTCTTTCCCCTTTATTTTGCCGTATTTTTTTTTTGAAAACAAACAATTCGCTCACATGATATGAAGTGTGGGAGTAAGGCGAGGTAACGATTTTCTCCCCGTCTCGCTAGATGCGAGGCAGATAGCAGGTTCGGGCGAGGCAAACCCGAGGCAATGCAAACACGTGGGTGAAAATAGCCCCAAGCGAAATTAGGCTTCGGGGTGAAGCCCGACAAAATTGGCCTTTTGTAAAGCTAATTATCGATGCATCACGGGTCAACAATGCACACGCAAATTGGTGTGAATTTTGCTGGACATTCCGACCAGACACTGATCAAAGCTTCATTCTCATGGCGGGCCGCGGAGCATAAATACAGCCATTCTCATGGAGCGACTCACGGACACAATCGACTCGGGACCCGTTGCCACGGCTAGCAAACTGAGAGACGGCCGTGGAATTATTGGTATTGGATCCGGGATCCGTAACTGGACACCTATGACTTGCTTATAGCTCTCCCGGATAATTACGGGATTCGCAAGTTAAGGGTTAATGATAACCAATATGGCGGGGCATAATTATGACCATGTCTTCTTGTTATTTTGAGAAAGATAGGTTGGACTCCTCCAGTTAGAAATCCGGGACCACCACCTGAGACTATGTTGTAGATTTTGATTGGAAGGGCCCACAGCTACCTTTATAAAGTTCTTCAAACTAAATTGAAAAAATACTCAGAGAAAAAAAATGGCCGAAGCGAAAGCCATTGTGAATCCAGTTAATCTCATCACTTAAACTCTACTCTTTTAGTTAGAATTTAATTAAGTGTAAAGTTTTAATCTATTTTATCAATTAAGTGTCCGAAGTTAAGTTTCATGAATTAGATGGAAGTATTATGTGAATCCCAAAAGACTGTAAACCGATTTCCCTCTTTTCTCTTGAAATCTTCTTTCCATGAAAAAACACAAACGTCATTTGATGATAACGCCAAGCAAGTTGTGTATTATTTCTCTTGGGTGATCATTTGGCTGAACAATCACAGAAAATATTTTGCTTTCATTATTGAAGAAACCTTTTTTTTAAAAGGTGACTTTTTAATTAGCCTTCTGACCTTTGAAATTGTCACATTATGCTCAAACTTTTAACGGTCATCAAACTAGTTAAACTCTAAAAATCTATTCATTGGTTTTGATGTATTTAAAGAAAACAAATTTCTCTTAATATGCATAAGTAAATAATTTTTGTTATGTTTTTTTTCCTAAAAGTGAATAAAAGCAACATAATCTGGTTTATACAAATATTTGATATAGGCGTGTTCCTAAGACCAGTAATACTCCAAAATCATGTTGACAAATGTATTGAAACCAAATAAACATGCCATTAAGACAGTGTGATATCCCAATTAATATAATCTTACATTTGTTTATGAAACTCCCACTGAACACCAATGACAATGAACACCCACTACAGTTTGAATATCATTTTGCAAACTGATTATTGCTGCTGATAATCCTTTTTGTCATGAGCAATGATTCCAGTAATCAATAAATTACATAAAGTAATAAAATAAAGTATAAGAGCATGTAAAATGAAAGAAAACAAGATTGATGAATGACTTCCACTTCTTTATTTCTGACGGAAAAATAGGACACACGCAAAGACATAAACTGGGGGAAATCAATTGCAACATTATGCATTTGTCCTTACTGGACTCAAAACACATTTTACTCAGCTTACTCCTTATTTCTCAAAAACAATAGTAATACATCAAGGCAAGTTGGCTGTACAATTATACATACGCAATAAATTGCAGGTGATTTACATATTCTATTTTACATTCAAGGCCATGCCAGCGGCCAAAAGGTAAGTATGGTTATAGGTTCTATGTTTTTATGTGAGCGAGTAGGAGTAGATTATTTTATACAATTGGAATATGTTTTATTCATTTATAATAGAAAGCTTTAGGTCTGTCAGTATTCCAATTTTAGTAAAATTGGTCTTTGAGGATTGTTTCTACTTGAGATGTTACGTTTTTGAGAGGCATTTTAGAAGCTGGTATGATAAATGACAACAACTCCTATGGATAGTCATCTTCTTATTGCAAAATGCATCACTTGCTTGATAACGGTGCTAATATCTGCATGGAAATGTCTAAAATATATATAGCAATAAAGAAGCTGACTATCCATAGAACTTGTTGTCATTGAGATGTTACCATCCATTGGCGTGATACATTTATAGGGTTATAGGTATGAAATACACATTTATCAAGTATAATTTTTGCAAATGGTACAAATGTCATATTCATTCTCTATTGCTTTTGATAAGTGGGTAGTTGTAAATCAGTTTTGACAATTATGGTGTAGTTTTGATCAGCAAATGTAATTTATACCAATACCGTAAGCGGCTAGTATATGAAGGGGGGCTCTCCCTAGTTCACCACCAACCAAGTTAGAGTCGAGGTAGAGATAGCTAATATAAGAAAGTTCAAATATATTTTCTCAATAATTTGTAGACTGCCATAAACCTATGTATTACAACCATAAACCAAAATCGGAGAAATCATAATATAAAATGCTTTAGTAAACAACCTATAGGTATATATAAAAAATATATTTTTTTTTTCAAAAGGCATCCTAACTCCCACTATTTATCATTACACTAGGGTTCTCTATATAGTGACCAACAATGTGACCTACAATAGTGCTTTTTTAATTGAATTTGCTCTGTTTCTTGGAATAGTCAACAACGCAATTTGGTGAATATCGATCAATCATTCACAATTGACTACACAGATAACAGAGGTTGGAACGACAGAGAAATTATCCTCACAAAACAGATGGTATTCTCAATTATTTTACCAGAATCACCAACTTTGGTTGAAAAAACAAATGCAAATGAAAACTTGCAAAAAATAAAAGAAAAACTGTTTTCAAAAAGTATTCTGCAGAAAGTTAATGTAAAACTATGAAAATGGACAGAAAGAAATAGGGGTTAAACATATTGTGATGGAAAATCAGTTTCATGTTTTATACATTGATAGCGATAAAATTGTAGGTTGAAACCAAATGCAAAGATTATGGAGAAAAGAAATCCAGAAATACAACTAACCTTTGGCTTGACTGTAACATTTCCTTTATCCAGACTCCTTTTGTACCATAACCCTGAAGCTTATGTGTATTTCTGTATGATTCAATTAAAGGCGCTGTAGCACGTTTTTTTGCTGAAATAAGTCGATGAAATGTATTTGAAAAATAATGTCAACAATAGTAAAACACCCTTCTCTCTTCGGAAAATCAAGTTGCAAATGGGTGTACATGGTTCCGTAAAGCCATGGGAATGTTTTTTGTCATTCGAATATAATAAAATGTGTTCACAATAAAATGGCCGCCATGCAATTTTGGCTTTATACGCAACACCGTTATTACCACTACGGATAATTGGTTTGTGTAATAAGATGTTTTACCCTCTAAAGTAAATATAAATGACATAAACAATCATTATAAATGAGAAATTTGAAAAAATAAAATTTGCAAAAAACGTGCTACAGTGCCTTTAATGAATATGTATCTGTCGTTATTCAATACATTTGGTTGTCAAAATGGGTCGACTTCTTACTTCTGGGCTTGAATTATTGCCTTGTAAAGTGAAACTTAAATTTCTGAAATGAAACCTTATAGATAGCTGAACTTGCACTTGTTACGAATAAATGTTTTCACAAATCCAACAATATAATACAGCAGAGCAGTGTCAGATCGACTCATGTTTCTCCAAAACTTCTGTTAATTTAAGAAAAGGGGGAAAATAGTTGTTTCAATATTATGAACATATTTATAAAACCAGTGCAATCCGAGAATGGAGACGATTTTATGAATATACAACTTCTTTATTATCTCCTGCTTGATAAAATTAGAATCTATATGGAAGCACCGCTTGCAAAGAATAAAGAAGTAAAATTGTCTCTATTCTTCATCACGTCAATTTCTAGAATGTCAATGAAAGAATTTTTTGTGCAACTGGAATTTTGTTTGTGCAACTAGATTTTTCTCAAGTTGCACATGGTGCTTTTAGTTCCTAAATCAAATGCTACAGTTAAACCCGTAAATTCACTTGTCATGACAATGATTACACAATTTTGACACAACGAAAGTCTTCAACTAAATTTAGTCCATCTACAAATGTTTTATTGTATACAACTATAAACAAATTAATAAAGAATAATCTTAAGAACAAAATGAAACATGCATCTTATCAATTCATGCATCACATTAACTTTTTATTCACAATTCAAATCATTATCTGGAATAAAGCGGGAACATATATATATTTATTACCCATATGGTTGAAAATAACGGAGTTAGTATTATTAATATGAGCACATGTGCACATAACACCTTTGGCTAGCAACCATTGTTTCACAGCAGCTTTCCGTATTTCGTCGTCTGTGACGTCACTGTAGCTTAATTAAGAAATTATTACACTCAAAAGTGTGTCATATGACTTTTACGATACTCGTGCAAATTTATGTATATTTATGTATCTCCCAGGGGTAATACAAAAATTCACACTCGTTCGTAAAAGTCATATGACACACTTTCTCAGGTAATAGTCTCTAGATATATGAATCTTTTATGAAAACATTTAAATTTGCAATTATTTCATTAGAAGCATTAAAGTTGTGGATAAAACATTAGTTACTGTCCATTCATCACCGTTATGTTCATTGCTATGTGATCAGCTCAGTAATCGTTCATCGACA
Organism: Gibbula magus; assembly: GCA_936450465.1. Lineage (NCBI taxonomy): Eukaryota > Metazoa > Mollusca > Gastropoda > Trochida > Trochidae > Gibbula > Gibbula magus. The sequence goes on from OW388294.1 coordinate 59,122,364, forward strand.
TAATTGTATGAAAATGAATAAGGAAAATAGAAAACCAAAACATTGATCATTTGATCATTTCATGCTTTACTAAGTCCACATTACCAACCGTTGATATCGAGAGTGTGAACATCTATCATTCAGAGATGGGAGCAGATCACAGAGTGACACCTTGACAGGGGAATTGTCTTTTACTCTGACAACCGATTTCTCAATCATTTGGACCAACTCTTCAGGGACTGGAGGTAATTTAGTTGTACACGAAGGTCACGTCTAATTTTCGAAGCAGCTGATAACCAGGATGAATTTTTTAACTGATTTTTTTTGTCGGACAAGCTGTGAGAGAGATGTTTTGTGAGTTTTTGCTATGTTTGAAATAAGGAAAATCTGACAATCTTTATACTGGTACTTTTGATCCCGATGGGAAAGTATTTTGTGTCGATAAGTGAACTTTGCATTTATATGTATTACTTTTGTATTGAAAGGGTGTTGTTATAATAATGAAATAATATCAATTGGAGATGGAAAATTATTTTGTATGAATTAATCTTTTTATGTGAAAGTTATATTTAAAGCCTGATTTTGTATATACTTAAATGCTTCCAAATTTTACCCTAACATTTACCATTGGGTTGGTCATGTAAAGAAATTAATTTGATATTAGACACTAAAAATATGTTATAGTTAGTCCTGCATTACACAAGGTATTTAAGAGATTAAGAGAAAATGGTTTGACTGTCATTACTATGTCGACCCCTTTTTAACTTGTGTGTAGAATAGGTATTTTACGAGCTAATAAATTAATTGTCAGAAGAAAATGCTTTTATTTCTTATATCAGAGCAACAAGATAGCATGAGATCAAAATGTACATGCAAACTGTATTTATTTTTAAAATCCTCTGTATTTCTCAATTCAAGGCCGATTCGTAGTGTATGTGCCAAAAGTGTAACACTCATAAAACCAAGACGTATACTGTATACGCAGTTTGACAGGAGTTTTTTTCATTAACAGCTGACTCCATCCTGTGTATGTCAGACTAATTAACTCTGTATTTAGGGACTACAACTGTTCATAGCACTAATTACATCTTGGAACTAATTACATTTTGTCTCTGTACAGTTCCTCATGGAGATGGTCATGGCTATAGACTTGCTCTTGTTTTCTGAAATCTACCTTTGACTGAGAGAGTTCAATTTATAAAACATATGGGCATATTATATATAATTATAGAGAAAATTAAGAAGATTTTTTTTATTACAGTGTCACACAGCATATCAATAACAATGTTATTATTTATACAAAATATACATGTTTACAATTTGTTTTCAATTACAATTTATCTCCAATTAAATGCATTTCTGAAAACAACAGGTCAAAGTTTTATATGAACTGTACTACTTAAGGGTTAATCAGCAGAAGAAGGGTTAATAGTCCATCCACAAGTGGTAATTAATAGATGCATATCAATTGCTACAAGAATCTTAAGTGAGTAAACGACTGGTGTGAATTGATCAGTGCCACACCGTTCTGGCCAATTTACCGAAACCATAACTTTTAATTTTGATTTTTATATATATATATATATATAAATCAACGTGATTTCTTCAACAATTGTATTTTCCTATATGAGACCTGAGGGTTTGACAAGTTTGAACTGTCATTTTCAATGAAGAAAGGGATTTGGAACAAGTTATCCAACTTAGATAACCTTCTCCCATAAAGGAAAAGATTTGTCTGCTCTTATAGCTGTTGGTTCTGACCTAACCTTCTTCAGCCAGTAGTAATGGACTAGTTGAAAGAAGAAGACAAATGGTCAATATGTACTTGGCAATGGTCAGCACATATATGGCTGCTATGACAGGCACGTGTTGAAGCTGTTACCAGGACCGCTAACCTCTTGTACAATGTTTTTAGCGGTGAAGGGCGAGGGAGGAAGACTCGTGGATGCCATCATCATGCAGACAGACTGCCTCACTTCTACAGGTATCCCATTAGCAGAATCTCAAGCATCCTTAGAACTCGGTGCATCCTTTCAGAATATCAGGGCAGTGCTCAACACATTTGGAGCAAATCAGCTTGAACATTATGACTCAGTGATGATTCACATCTCAATATGTTTGATATGTTATTGTCTACAATCGTAGATAAATAAACCATTCTTTTCTTCTGTGAGATTTATGTAAGTTTGATTTATGATTTTGTTCTTTTTTATGTATAAAACTGGTATTGCATGGAAGGTTGTTTAGTGTTTAAAACTTAATTCACTATTCCTGAGTTCTGTAATTACTTTAGGAGTCAGATTCAGTTTCTATGATACAAACAACAGAGGCAATATGAATATGAATATATGGTTGTGTCATGATGTCTTGGGGGCGGGATAGTGCAGTGGATAGCATGTTCAGCTCCGGATCAAGAGGTCTGGGGTTCGAATTCCGCCAGGCAACTTGGTCTGCTGTGGAGAACTGTTCTGCAAGCAGTAAAGTTTGGGTGCAATGCTACACTGAATTTCAGTGCATAGTTCACTAGTTCCAGCTGCTGCTCACAGGTTTCACCGCAATACATAGCAATCATACTAGCAGCTGTGATATAAGTGAAATACAGGATTAAACTTCCCTCATCTCATTTATGTTGTCTGGTTATACCAATGGCAGAAACAACAGAGGCAATAAACCCTTAAATCTATTAAAATCTATTAAAATCTGTTAAACCCTTTCTTTCATTACATGTAACCCATCAAAATATCTTGAGACACTTTGGAAAACACATTAAAATATTACATGGATATTACATTAATATTGGTCTCATCATTCATCATCCACAACTCCTTTCCACGGGAGCAAGTATGAGGAGATATCGTTTTTAGAGTAGACTGTGCACAATGCTCTAACATCACAGTGTTTTAACAGACTTAGTATTGCCAAACAGAATAATGCTATGATGTCATAAACATGATGACATCACAATGCATATATGGTATCACCACAGTGAAAATCTAATAAAGTACTGTGTTAATAGATGTACAATTTCATCGGAAAGTAATAAATGATTTTGTATGGTAGACAAAATCTCACCATTGCCCCTCAAATGTATCAACACTCACTTCTAAAAGTTACACCAATATCTTTAATTTGGCAAACGTCCTTGGCAAAACTTGTGTTGATATATTTGACATTAACGTGAAGGTCTTCAAAGAAACGTAATCTTTCATATAACAAATAAGAAGCTTATAATTTGTGTTGTCTGGTACATTGGTTCTCAATAGCATGTCTATACGGACATCTTATTCAAGTCTTTGAATTCTAAACTCTGGGAACATTGTTTCAGAGATTGGCAAGCAACAGGTTAATTGTTGATGGATATTTGGTTACCCCAGAGCAACATTTTCATGAGAGTGAATGAGAGATAAAAGATGTCTTCATGGCCATGATATGATACTCCATGTGACATGAACAGCAGTTAAATCTTTCCTAGATATACAGTTACCTAGCTGAACAGTACCAGTGTTCCGAGGAGCCCTTCGTACAGTTACACAAGACTAAGATGAATTTAAGGCACCATGGGCAGTTCAGGGATCTAAGGATGCATTTTCATTGGCACAGAATAGCTTATTTATGGATCTTTGGGTATACCCCACAGAAACATCTTCCGGAGAATTCCCAGAAGAAGAATCAACGTAAATTTCATTATACAATACTCTGTTTGACATGGACAGCTGTCCTTTCAAAGCCAAACAGCTCCACATATAACAAAACTAGTTTTCTTTATGACATGGTTGGACAAAACTTTAAAGATTTTAAGGATCTTTGACAAAAAGTCTGTACAAAGACAACAGGATATTTATTCCACAGAACTCTAAGAAGAATGAGAAGTGTGTATGTTACTAATATAAAATAATTAGGTTTATAGATATATATATATATACAATAACTTTTATAAAAAAAATTATTCTGATGAAAATGTTACAAATAAACATTTACACACAAATCTGATGTATTTCTATCAACAAACACCATGATATTTATGTCCTCCACAACAAAACATATCTACACAATTCTAGAATTTAGTATATTTTTATGATTTATGCTCCTATATAGTTTTGATATTGGATATGAAAAACAAAGATTTCATAGATATACAGTAATGTAACACTTACCAAATAATTTTTCTGAAATAAAAAATCCTATACAGTTACACACAACTTTCATAAGAATTTAATGAGCCATTGAGCATTTCTCATATTAATTTATTTCACTTTCATAATTTCGATACCACACATGCTGATTTAATTTCAAATAATTTCATTTGACTTGCAAAGTCATAACCTGTCACCATATATATGATAATTACTTGTTTCCAATGAAAATTGAGCAACATTGGCACCCACCATTGTCCAGGTTTCTATCGTTGAATAACTCTTTTATTTTGTCACTTTAGTGAGCGAACTAGCGTTAAATTGATAATTTTCAGCAACAGTCAGTACTTTTTGATAAAATAACATCATTTATAACTTTTGATGTAATATGACTCCAACGACATACTTAATATCTCTTTAAAGTACCATCAAGGAGGTTACAGCAATAAACAGCACAAGTTGCATGGATATATACAATGACTTCACTTCTACCCAACCTATCTTGTAGTTCCACTCAGCTCCTACAGCCAGGATCCTGTACAACAGGCAACATTCTGAACATTCTGGAGGCTTCTGTATGGAAGGAATGCAAGTTTTTAAAGAGGTTTTAAATGAGTTATAATTTGCTGCAAATTGGTGGCAACCGGTTTGTGTCATTTTTTGCCTAATAATATTTCTTTTGGCAGATTTATGTTGAGAAAAGAAATGTTTTTCCCACGCGTAGCATCACCCTTTTTTATGTGTACAACAAATTGAAACATTATGAGACAACAGATGAGGTTACTCTTTGTAGCCAACAAGAAAAACCTTTATTGGGGCATTGTAATGTGATCCTCTATTGGATGGGATCTAATGTCTAATTAATTAATATCCTTTTAATTTTCTAATTAAAACATTACACTTATTAGAAACTTTTCCCCCAAAGTTATCTCAAGAAAATTCAGAGATTTTTTTTCCATTTTGGAATCAAATCATCTGTCCGACAACAGCCTAAAGGATATTGACCAGATATATTAAGAACTTCTACATTGAAAGCAATTAGTAATGATAATGTCAAAGTAAAATGAGGAAGCCTTTGATTTGATTCATTCAATTGAAATCTATTTCATAATATAGAAATAGGTACTGTCAAAACAATTGTATCATATGACTTACAAAATAGGTGTGAACTGCATGAGTGTGTAAAAGTCTTTAGACACACTTTGAGTAAAGATATCAATTTTCAGTGAATCAATCTTAGATTTGATACCTGTTGGTATTATTCGGAGCCGAACACATATTATCATGAGGCTTTGAATTTAATATAAAAATCATGTTAAGCCTCTGTTAGACTATAAAATAAACCAATCAAAAACAAGGATTTTAAAATGTCATGGTAGAATGCTTCATAATTGCTCAGTATGACTAAAATCAATCCTTTATTTGAAGAAAAATTGCCTCCAATGGGATACAAACTCATTCTGGATTTTCCTTTCTATATGTTCTGATGTAAACTTAGAGAAGCAAAACATTGTCATTAGCAGGTCAACTTATCACATCATAGCTGTTAATAAAAGTTCATTTTAATTCATTCATCTTCGGATCAAGAGGTCGTGGGTTCTGATTGCTGTGGAGAACTGTTCTACATGCAGTAAGGTTTGGGTACAATGCTTCACTGATCGAATTTCATTGCAGTACCACCCATGGTTCACTAGTTCCAGCCGATGCCCGCAGGTTTCACAGTAATACATAACCACATGGTGTTGCTGGCTTTCTCTCTAACATAATACTAGCAGCCGTGAAATAAGTGAAATACTCTTGAAAGCGGCGTTAAACCCCAATTCGCCTCACCTCACCTCGTTTGTTAGGGTGGTTCTCTGGAGGTGAGTGGCCCAAATAATTCAATTTCAAACTACTCCCATTTTTTACCTCTTTGACAAACAAAAAAAGCACAGTTGAAGTCAAAACCCTCCCTCTCTGTGACATGATAAACATCACATTCAAGTCATGATATAATAGCTTTCAGATCACGACAAAAACCTTAGACTTTCCTTGATATATATCTCACTTAAAAAAAGTTTTAAAAAGTACTTCATCACTTTGAAATAGATCTCCCAAAAAGACACCAAATTACAGCTTTTGAACCACTGTTCTTGTGGTATTTTGTAAGAATATGTGCATAAATTGTGCAGGGAGTAATAATAGGAGCTAGAACTCTTGTATCACTTGTGAGAGGCAGCTCTTATACTGCTATCAGACTGGAAGTGGTCAGCTAACATCATTGCAGACAGACAGACAGATTGATGGGGTGTCCAGCGAGTAACACCCACCATGTTTAGTCTCAAGGGTAGGTTAATCATATTAACCATTTTCCTGCAAGTCCCCGGAATATTTCAAGACAGCCTTTCTGTAGCCAGTCAATCCTTGATTATTTCTTTACATATATATATATATATATATATATATAGCTTTTTGCCAATCCTTGATTGTTCCTCCCTATCCCATCAGTATGCAATACCAGAAATACCAGAAATACCATAAATACCATAAATAGAGATTACCTGAGGAAATGTGATATATGACTTTTATGAAACGAGTGTGAATTGTTGCATTGCCCAAATAAGAGCGAGGATTATATGTATACAGTCAAGCCGCGATAATCCGGACACCGATAATCCGAATCTCGCAGTTTCCGAACGGTAGGAAGATGTAACCAAACTAATCTCTTTAGTAGTCCTCAGTACTCAATATCCGAATGTTTTTGATGAAAAACGGAAGCGTTCGGATTATCGAGGCCTGACTGTATACACATTTACACAATTTCGTAAAAGTCATATGACACACTTTCGAGTGTAATTATTTCTTTATTACCTGTTCTATTTCATTTGATTCGTGTAAAATAGTCAGGAAACAGCGCACGTTTCTTGCTACAGTGACATCATGAATAATTGTTTTTTGACGTCACAGACAAGAAAATACTGAAGGTCACAGTGAAACAAACATGATATGTGCAATGAAAAATAAACCCATCTGTCTGGTATAAGTAAAATTAGATGGTTCAAAATCGCTGCACCACATCAATAAATGAATTTATTCATATCTTAACACTAAATGTGTAACTATCAATATTTAGAAACTCAATTTTACAATAGGTCAAATAATACTGATTGCCCTCGATCTATAAGTTGAGATTCTCTCCATAGGCACCAATATTTAGAAACAAAATTTTACAATAGGTCAAAAGATACTGATTGCCCTCGATCTTTGATATTTTCCCTCACTCAAGTGGTCGAGATTCTCACTCCATAGCATCAGTGTATACATAGAAAGTGTGATTCCTCCCTTCTAGGTGGTGGAGATGATGATAGCTTTACTGTCTGTGCCGACAGATTTATCAGCGAATGAAAGATACGCTAACACTAGTCTAAAAACTGCCACACTCTCCTTGATAAACTATGCTTGGTCTTTTCATCTGTGGTCTCCACTATCAAAATGTGTACATTTATCGGCAACAAATAGCTGGTTTTGCCCCCAGTATAATTTGTATGAGGGAGTCAGGAGTTAATAAGCTAGCTCCATGATAAATACACGCCTAAACTGTTACATGATAGGCTGACGGTGTTTGTAACTGAATGATTGATATGGGAAAAAGTCGTAATCTGTGTTTACATTTCATTTTGAATAATGTCTCAGCCTAATGGAATATACATAAGGCAATTAGACTGTGTCTACTCGCAATCCATGAATCTTCTTATCTGCTGTCTACATATCACTGGATATAATTGTAGGGTTAGGAAAAGTGGAGTTTTTTTTCCCCCACCTCTTTGTGGAGAATGCTCATGGAGAATATTTCAAATAAGAATTGAATGTTATAAAAGAATAGAATGAAATAGAGCTTTAGACAATGTCTTCTCGGAATCCATGAATCTTATCTGTTACACATATCACTGGTTATAATTGTAGGGTTAAGGCAAGGGGGGGTTCTTTTTCCACCTTTTTTTGGAGAGTACTCATTGGAAATTGTTCAAAAGTGAATTGAAAATGTTGTAATGAAAGAAGAAAATGTAATAGAGCTTTCTCAGAGTACATGAATCTTATTTTTACACATATCACTGGTTATAATTGTGGGGTTGGGAAAATGGAGAGTTTTTGTGGAGAGTTCACCTTAAGAACTTTTCAAATTTGGATTGAAATTACATGTATTATAAAAGAATAGAATGAAATTTAGCTTTAGACAATGTCTTCTTGGAATCCATGAATCTTATCTTTTAGACATATCACTGGTTATAATTGTAGGGTTAGGAAGAAGAACTTGGCATTTTAATCAACTCTTTGTGGAGAGTTCTCTTGGAGAAATTTTCAAATAAGAATTGAATGTTATTATGAGAATAAAATAAAATAAATGCATTCCCTGGAGAATGCTTTTGGAGAAGTTTTCAAATTTAAATTTAATGTATTTCTAAGATCAAAATTAAACAGAGCTTTTACACATTACCTTCATGGAATTCATAAATCTTTACATGTAACCGGCTAAAGTTGGGTGGTTATGAAGTAATTTTAAGTGAGTAACTGTAATTAGCGCCTTGAGCATGCATTGTGCATGGATATGTGCGCATTATAAATATACTATTATTATTATTATTAATTCGTAAGCAGAATTTCTGATACATATAAAAACTAAAACATCAAGACTGAACTTTCAAATATACAAATAGAGCCCAGATTCTAAAGCAAACCAGATTAACAACTTTCTTTCAAGTTTGCTCTGATTACAGGGAGGGCGTGATTCGTCCTAATAAACAATGTGACACAGCCACAAGGTCTCGCTGATTAGTGCACTGTGGCGCTGGTCACTGTCTCGCAGATAGAGATGAGTGTTTATATCAGAAATTATATTTGAGGAGGGAGGTCTACGCAGGATGTGACACAAGACTCAAATACAGAGCCGAGTTTCTGTTAGTCTTTAACCCGTCATTGTCCTTCTTTGAGTGCTTGTTCAATATCATCGTGACAGCTCGATAGTTTTTGTTGACAGTTTCGGAGAATTTGCCTTCGGTGTGTAAATGTGTATGGAAGCTGTTGAACCAACGACTTGATATGTACTTTAGGATGATAAAATGCTAGATTGGTTTACTGATCTTGTTTGGAGAACGTTCCGATCCCCAAAGTGTGTTCTCACGTCGTCATTAAAACTTTTCGTATTTGCTTCGATTCAACCGCCGTTGTTCCTTCATATGTATTTTTTGTCGAAATCTGATTTTTTTCCCAAGTTAACAAGGTTATGACAGGAAGCAAATAAAGCGTGTTCATACTGCAGTGGTTATTGTTGATCAAATATCAGAGTTATGTGGCTCAATAAAACGGATGTCTAATTAGCGTCATAGGGAAATATGTTCATGTTATATTGCCTGCTAGTTAATTTGATTTGTATTGTTTCTCTTTGTCTTGACTCTATCAAAATGTGATACAGTAAATAATAATCTGATATTTTAACATTTATGGTTTATGTGCATTCCATATAGCTTATGTTTCAAATGATATTTTTCTGATTTAATAAATTTTTATCGAAATAAGAATAAGGAAGTCTAATATATCCATGGAAGATGTTGATATTGAAATGATTCAGACACAATCAGATACTTTTCAAATGATGTTCATCAATCGATTCATTTTGATTACATTTATTAAGCCCTTGAAATCAATGATTTGGATATGATGATTGAAAATGGTACTGTTTCTGTACATATGGTAATAAAGACACAGCTATTAGCTCATCATTGTTCATCTTTGGAGAGGTCCAGGATTCTGCTATAGGTTTTCATGGGTATGTTGATTAGTTAAGTATGTATGCAATGCTACAGTGTAATTCATTCAAATACCACACATATGGTTCTCTAACAGGTTTCACAGCAATACAATGCCACATATATGTGCTGCATGCTTTCCTTCTACCTTATACTAGCCAACAAATTCACTATGCAAGGCATAACTCTTGCCAGTCTCCATTACTGGCTGATTTAGGCCTTGCAGTATCTCCTTAGATCTCTGTGCTTGGAAATCCTGGCCCACTATGCATTTCAGATGCAGCGATCCACTGACTATCTTGGGACGGCAAAGAGAGGGAAATACTGCAAGGCTTAAATCAGCCAGTTATAGAGACTAGCAAGAGTTATGCCTTGTGTTTGGAAGTTGACTAGCCATAGAGAGATTCAGGTATGGGTTAGGGACGAGTGTTGAGATTACATATTGTAAAGAGGGGGGTGGTTCAATTGCCAAAAGATTTAGAACCCCAGAACCCCTAGCTCCCCTGGATCTGCCACTGCTAGCTCCTTTGTAGTCTTACACTCAGACTCGTTTAGTGCGAAGCGGGGGATATAGTATTCGGCTGCGGAATATCTCAAGAACCATTTGCTGGATTCTCTTAATATTTTACACATAACTTCTCCAAGGAAAGACAAAGGGCTGACTAGGTTTGGTGACCTTGACATTCTTTACAAGGTCACAACGGAACTTTGAATTTATTGACATGTTAATGTACATGTAAAGCTTGTCAGCGGATATCTCAGGAACCATTTACCGGAATTCTATCATTTCTTACACAAAGCACCTCCTAGGGAAGACAACGGGCTGATTAGATTTTGATGACCATGACATTATTCTGAAGGTCACAGTGGAGCTTTGACTTTTTCGACATGTTTGACAGTCGATTTTGCTGATCTTGACATTATTTTTCAATTTTGAAGTATTAATTTGCGGCGAGGGATCATGTCACCTTAGTGACAACTACTTGTTCATATCTATTTTATTAAATACAATGTAAAGAATCGTATGAGAAATGGGATTTTCACAAAACCGAGGCTCCTTTTCAATTTTATTTTCAGAGTCTTAAGTGTTTGACTTGCCCCTGTGGTAGATAAATGCTCTTGAAAATAACGTTCAACCCAAATCACCTCACCTCCTTGAAGATTAACACACTAACTGCTGAATCAAGTCTTGTCAAGCCATTTTGAGCAACCGAGTTACAATAAATACTCCAAGAGTTGCCACTGGCTAATGATAGGCTCGTGGAATATTCTGTGACCCGCCGGTAAGAGGTTTATTGCTTGGAATTTGCCATTGACAAGTCACAGTAATTGCTGAACGCTATTGGATTGGAAGAGTTTGTGTAGTTATAAAAGTATACTAAATTGATTAGAAATTACAAAGAATTTCCTTGATATTACAATTCAATATCATAATGTCAATTGAAGTTTATTTCTCCTGAATAATTTCAAACTTTTTTGATCTTGTAACTTTGAATCCCTCTGTCGACAATATTTGCAGAGTCAAAGTTTTCACTTACGAGCACAATCGTTTCAGTATTGGCATTTCGGATCCTTTAACATGATAACATTGTCTTCAAATCTATTCTTTGATGTTTGTCTGATGATCCAATCAGGCGATATAGCCAAATCAATGTGCAAGATGTTATTGACATAACAAGAATCCTGGGTTTCTCATATTACAAGGTTGAATCGATTCCTTTGAAGGAGATTATGATCGGCAGGAAGGATGTTTTCAAATTATTTTTAGTTTTTGATTAGAAAATATCATTCTATTTCAGTGATTTTGATTTATTTGCTCTCGGTGTATGTCTAAACTTGGTAATCGGCATCAGCATGTCCATCAGTTTGTTAATTTGTATGAAAAGGTTATGTCATTTTTTTTCAAGTGAGTTAGTTCAAGAATGTCTTATAGGAATTATATAAAGTAATTTCTAAATGTATTTTCTGTGAAAGAAATGTCTATTTAGATATAAAAATTAAATCATCGAACCAAAGGCAAGTAAGACATAAACTGCCTTCTTTAAGGTCATTTTAAGAAACGAACATGATTTGAACCCAGACTGTAACCAGACTGACTGGACACTTTACTACTGTGCTTAAATGATAAATGAAAAAGGAAAGGGTTATAGTTGTATTTTCTTATTAGAATTTTCTAAATTTCATTTGTTTAAAAATTTAATAAAATTGATAAAATTATGTTGATAACTAAGGAGAGAAAAGCTTTCATTGAAGGAGACCCATTTCACATAATTGCTACTTTACAAATCTGATGTTCTCTGAAAACAATCAAACAGGCTAATGGTTAAAACCAATTCTATCCTATGGATGGTACTAAGATTAACAGTAAAAAAAACTTTATATATTATAAAATTATACTTATCAAATGTTTTTACCAATCATGCCATAGTCTGAATATCTTCAAGCAAATTGAATTCTGATTTCTTCATAAAACAATAAAATTAATGAAATGGTATGATACAATATTTTATGTGATGAAATTAGGTTGATATTTGCTCTTAGCAGTATGAACACGATCTGCTTAAAATTTCTTTTTGTAATGAAGATGTTATACCGTACTGTGTCCCCTTTAAAACAAGACATATTTTATCAGTCTAATCAAATTCATTCAATTTCAATTTCTTTCATTCTCATTGGTGGAACAAGAAAAGAAAATACATATTAAATTAATACATACATGAACATGGTGAAGGTTGACTGTGATTATAATGGGTTTAGTTTCTTTAGTCTTGCATCTATGAAAGATATTAATCTAGAAAGCTTCTTCAATATGGATTAATATATTAATATAATGATTAGTGATTTTTAGTGTATTTTCGCATTTCACTGAATTAACAAAACAAAATGATGGATCCCACCTGTACCCTTTTGCTAGTGTATATGAAGGATTTATGAAAGTATATGAGGGGTAGGGGTTTGTTCGAACTCTCCCCCTGGAACCTCCCATCTGCCACTGCATATAACTATCAAATAGAACGCTTGTTCTCTATTACACTCAGATTCTGAAAAGAGTATTTATTCTGAAAATATCACCATTTTATTAAATATTGAGAAGGAGCTCTCACAAATGGGATTTTCTGTAATAATAGGCTCCTTTTCAATGTTTTTTCAATATCTTTTTTCAGAGCCAAAATGTTAGACTACTTGTTCTCTAACGGTTTGTATTGTAGTAGATCGTCTTCACATTAATCAATCGTCTCGTAGTAGTGAAGAGAAAATTATTTTGATTTATGAGAGTAGCCCAAGTATTATATACATTGTAATCCAGCATTGTCTAGTATATCTGGAGAAGGCTCTTCTAACTGTACACTCCAGTCTAATATATGGCCCTTCGCCCTCCTTACATCTTGTTTACACACTCTTCGTGATTATAGCCCTTGAAAATCTACACTTGTTATCACAATAAATTATTTTAGTTACCAAAGCAACAGACACCATTCATCCTGGCCCTAAATCCACGACCTTTTGAACCATGGGTTTAACCCGTGGACCTTCTTAATCAAGTCTAATTTTCCATCTCCAATCTGGATATTTTTCATATCTGTCTGAATTTCTTGTCATAACTCGTCCAGTAATCTCTGCCATTGTATCCTAACCTCGGGGCACTGAAGATGTTGATTTTGAAAACAGCCCTCTGTTTGCTCATCAGTGAATCCAAAGCACATTCAATCGGGTTCAGTGGTTTAGAAAATCCATTTAACAAAGTTAGCAACTTTGAAATGATAGCCGTGACTGCACAATAGGAGATTGTGGTAGATCTGTAATGTAAACACGTGTTTGATGAACAATTGTGGTCAGTGGAGTGGTCAAGAGGGAATGTAGATGGGAGGGTCAGTATAAGGGGGTTCTGTAGGGGGTATAATTGGGGTGGAGGGGGAGGGAAGGGGGTTCTGTAGGGAGTATAATTGGGGTGGAAGGGGAGGGATGGGGGTTCTGTTGGGGTTGTAATAGTGATGGAGGGTGGGGGTTGGTGGATGTAGATGATTTAGAGTTACGATCATTTTAGGGTCCTTCACAAGAGGAATGAAGGGTATAGGGATTTTGAGAAGGGATATAGATATGTGTGTGGGATTATAAGGGAAAATTACATGGACAGTGGTAATGGGAGAATTTACATTGGAAGACCACTTCGATCGGTTTGGATGTTTTTGGGGAGATGGATTGCAGAGAAGGGATTGTGGATAAGGGATTGTGGATAAAGGATAAGGGATTGGGGATAAGGGATTGTGGATAAGGGATTGTGGATAATTTAAGGGATTGTGGATAAAGGAATGCACATGTGGATTAAGGAATGCATGTGGATCTAAATTTCAATAGTGTTATTTTGTTCACCCCACCACACACCATAGATTGGATATTGGAGTCAGTGAGGGCAGGGAGACATCCAGGGTACTGCTATGATAGAAGGTGTGGATGGGAGTGGTACGTCTCTTGTCTCTTCCAGTCGGTTGGATGGACAGGGGACGGAGGGAGTGTGGGGATGTTTGCTTAGTCCCCTGGACATCCTGGCCTCTGGTCAGAGGATTACCACAGCTGTCACACCTGTGTAGACAGATTAATACACCTGTAGCTACTGTGCTCGTCTGGACAGGTGTCGATAAGCACATCATAGATTTGTCCGGTTAATTTTTAAAATCTGATTTTCATGGATGTGTGATAATCCAGCAATGTGATATTCAGACATGTCTGGTGCAGGCTCCTGCTGTAGTCTTCCTGCTTTTAAGGAATGAAGGACAAATTTTTTAAAATCTACAGCATTGCAATAGTTCTGCTGCATTGTGGCAGTGTTGCAACTTGGAGTGAAACATTGTTGCTGGACTAAAACTGTTGTCCATCATCTCAACGACAATGGTCCGGCTTTAATGAGCAAAGTTGAACATTGCAGCAATGGTTGCGTTACACATAATTTGTAATGTGATATATATATATACTGTCTGAAAGACTGGATTCTTTTTATTATTATTTGTACGATTTTGTGTTTCACTTTCTGATTGGCTGGACAGATTTTTTTAAAGGTTCAGAGATGGTAGAATACATCAGGATCTTAATTGAAGTGGAATTTTGATTGGTTTACCTGCATTAAATTCAAGCATTGTTTTACTGGTCAATGAATGTAAAGTTAAATTTTTAGCCAAGATAGATTTCAGGGAAACCAAGATGTATGAATAACTTCTTTATTGAAATGAATGTTACGTCTTGGTGAAGAAACTTCACTTGTTTGACCACGGTGTTAGTATCCACACCGAAACGTCGGATTCATTGCAATAAAGAAATTAACTATCCATACATCTTGGTGTACCTTCATCTCTACAACTTCTAAAGGTGTCTACTTTTTGTGAGAAAAATATACAATTGTTGACTCATTTAAGTGTTTCAATTGAGCCCGAAGACGGAGATGTACAACTTGGTTAAGTATCCTGGAAGAAGTCTATCATTATTCTATCATTTATCCACCATAGGCCCAAGTGTTTGCTCAGTGCCATTTCTATACCAAGATAATATTCTAGGAGCTTTGATCTTTTTAGATAACGATTACATTAAACACATCACAAACACCTCTCAAAGTAGAACATGTATAGTCAAAAGCTTTGAACACCTTACATGTATTACAGAAATGATATAAATCTCTTCGAGAAATTGCAAAAGTGTGTGATAAACAAAGATGGTAGCGTAAGTACATGCCCAGTACGTGTTTGAATAAGAAATCTGCTGAATTACTGCAAATAGGAAATTTGGAATTTCATTCAAATTTATTCACGCAGTGCTTCAGTTAATTACAAGAGTGTGTGAAAAACGTAGGTAGTATTGTGTGTACATGTATAGTGTTTGAAGAATTGTATGATGAACTTCTGCAAATAGGAAATTAGGAGCTTCATTCAAAGTTATCCACACAGTTCTGTTACAATGGAAGACAGTTTGACATACAGGTCTCTATCATACTTATAGCTGCTGTAGAGGTGGCTCTTGTTCCATCTTTGTGTAGTCACGTAGGAATTAACATTTGCTGGGTGTTGTTGATTTAGTACCTCATGATGTTTGTACTGATGATTTGAATACATGTACATTCTTTGTCGATTTCTGTGGGACATATTTTTTTACCTGCTGTATTTACTGACATAGTTTTTTCTTGTACCATTAACAAAAAATATGTTATTTCTCTGCATAAAATCAGTCAGGTGTAAAATGTTAACAAGACGAATGTTGGGACATTAAAAATCTTCTTTTAGCAAATTTTCAGAAAATAGGTATTTTTTACAAGAAATAATATTCCGCAGCTCAGGATTGTTTAAACTTCAAAACTTCAGGAAAAGTTAACTACTTCCTTTTCTGTCTGGCAAATGACATTTCTGGACTGAAAACATAAACCTTTTTGCTCTTCTTGTTGAAAACAAATAAGGTCATCCTGGTTTTCTTTTAAAAAAATGACATTGATAAGCATAAACATGTTTACTTTTTACCACAAAAAATGTGTGCCATTTTTTAAGATAAGTAGTCTTGATGTATTTTTTCACATTGAATAGATATATACATAGATACGTAGATGCATAGCAACATAGAGAGCACGACACATCAAGATTCATGTTTCAAGGTGCAGTAATGGACCTTGTCGTGTCTGGCCAAGATGTATTCCCTAGAGACTCGGAACGTGTGTCGACACGATAGGCACAGACACCGGGCATGTAATCTGTATAAATGATGAAAAGGCAGACTCTAACCTTTTGATGAAATTGTATTTCTTTCTCTCTCTGTCTCCTTTCTTTCTCTTTCCCTTTGTGTTTGTCTCTTTTTCTCTCCTTTTCATTGCTCTGTGTCTCTTTTCCCCTTTCTTTCTTTGCTCTATGTCTCTTTTTCTAACTGTTTCATTGTCTCTCTGTATCTTTTTCTCTCTGTTTCATCGCTCTGTGTCTCTTTTCCCCTCTGCTTCATTGACCTTTGTCTCTTTTTCTCTCTGTTTTATTGTCTCTGTATATTTTTCTCATTTTCATTGTCTCTGTGTCTCTTTTGCTCCCTCCTCCTTAAGTCTGTGTCTTTTCCTTTCTTTCTGTTTTTCCCTCTCTTTGAGTCCAATTTACCCTTTCTTTGAGTCTTTTTTGCTCTCTATTCCAAGTATTTCCGTCTCCCTACATCTCCAATCTTTTATTTGTGTTTCCTCTCTCTCTCTCTCTCTCTCTCTCTCTCTCTCTCTCTCTCTCTCTCTCTCTCTCTCTCTCTCTCTCTCTCTCTTCTCTCTTCTCTCTTCTCTCTCTCTTCTCTCTCTCTCTCTGTGTGCCTCAATATGTCGCTTGTGTTGCACAATATAAGAACATATTTACAAACAGTATGACATTTCCACTTCTTTTGTTGCCATCTTTATTTCATGGTTGACATTTAACCTGCTTACTCATGGATATTTTCTAGAAATATTCCAATGATTTCCACTCAATGAATTGAATATTGATATAAAAAGTATTGGCATTTGTGACATGTTTGTGAACCATATTCACAGAATTTGGTCCAAATAGTTTAGAATCTTTACCTTGGCAATTAAAGGTTAAAAGTAGTAGACAAACAGCTGATATATGTTCCAAGACATTACATAAACATGAACATCATTTGAATGTAATATCTTATCTCATACCATTGACCTTTGTCTGGCATTGGATACCCATAGTGTTCTTACCACACAGTCTTTGTAACAGTGTTACCTTGTGATTTTGAATTTGCATCCGCTTGAATGATGATCTATATTCTATAGCAAGGGAAAACTGGATGAGAGAAGAAGCTTGATCTCAGAATATTCTATGATGACAATCTTTGGCTGTAGTGACCATGCTTCTGCAAGCGCCAATGGTAAAATGGTAAAAGACTGAAAAGATGATGATGGAAGATATTGTTGTTCAGCAAAAGTTTAGAAGCATCACTTTTTTAGTTGGGGTGTATTATTCCTTTGTTGGTGACTTGTATTTCCTGGCCTTTCAGATTAGTTTTGCACTAATAAATTTGGCAGTTAAAGTGTTAATATCCACAGCAAATTCAAATCATCTCCATATAGAATAAGGATTACCAATTATGTGCATTCACTATCATGTGCCTAATTTAATAGCAATCTTTGCACATCATAAATATGTTGCCAACATGTTGTATGCCTCAATGCTGTATGTACACAAGCAATTACAAAACATTAGCACTAATCAATCAGTTAAAGTGTTAATATCCACTGAGTACAACGAATTCAGATCATCCCTGTATAGAATAAGGTTTTGCATTTGTGTGAATATTAAATCGTGTGTGTAATAATCCTTATGAATGAAAATCACTTATTCAAGTAACTTATTCTTTGAAGAAACAAAAAGATATTGAAGTAATAATTGACACTGCATGTGGAGAGTGTTCAGGGACCTTGAAGGATTATCAAGATCAATATTGATGTACTGAGAGAAAAAAGGTCATGCAAATTTCAAAAGCAAGCTAGAACTTTGTTGTCACATTGAAATCCTTTTCTGCTCATCAGGCTCAAAGGTTGTGGGTTTATGGCATGGCCATACATCAAGCAGTAATCTGGGGGTGAAACAGTCCACAACGAAAAAGTTGAACGACAGTATTTTGCTTTCAAAGTAATGTTTTATTTTGTACCGCATAACATATCTTTTGTTATTCATTTCATAAAATTTGTATTAATATTTTCACATTTATGCGTTCATAAGACCAGGAATTGTGTTAAAGGATTTCAAAACCCAATTTTATGTTATTTTACTTCATTATGGTGATGTATTCAAATTGTAAACACAAGCCGTCATGTTTTTACGTCACTTTTGCAAACCCGCGCTGACACTAGTGCGGTCCGCGGCAAACCCGGCATTCCCGTATGCAAAAAGATCGGCAGCTTTCGGCATCTTCTGTAATGTGACGTGATAGTGGTCCGTCAATCTCGCCTCAGTGCGAGTCACTGCAGTTGGCCTATGTCAAACCTGCATGTTCATAAACACTCACTTGGTTGGTTCACTCGTGGCGCCCTGTATCATATATTTTTAGTAACATATGTCTATGACACTGAACTAATGTTGGAGTTCTTCAACCATTTTTTCTACGGATTGTTTTAGACCGACGTTCAAAGTAGCCTGCCTGCAGTCGGTGTTTACCGTGCGACGTACGATACCTGCATCAAATGTTTCAAAAGATATATAATAAATGAAATTATGTATCATAACTGTTTATCATAATGCTGAATATTGGAAATTATGTTTTGCCCTCATTGTTATTTTTCCTAATTTCTGATCTATTTCTGGACCCGGAAGTAAGACGATCGAGTTTAAACTTGCTGATTTTTTTCCTTATAAAGTGCTGGATGTCTAATTGTCTACACGGTTCACCGATTCAAAGGTTTCAAAAATAAACAATGAACAATTACTTCGGTTCAATATTTTAATTTTGTAGTCGTGTTCCACGTAGGCCCTATATCATATATTAATATTTATGGTCAGTGGCCCTATTATCGTTGCAAAATAAGTTCTGTCCCTATGCTGATCTAGAATACTTTTCCTTATGTTTGCAAAACGCTAAAGAAATAACTAAACAAAGTGAAGCAGCATCTTAAAAAGTAAAACATCAAATATAAAGTTATTTAAAGTAACAAAATTATCGATATCAAAATAACGAAAACACCTGGATGATTGACGTGTCTGTCATATTTCAGTGGAATGTTAAAAGGTTTTAAATATATTTAGAGTAATCATTGCATCATCCCGTAAAACATCGTTGGTTCAGAGAATTCAGAATCACTAAAATTTACCCACAGCGTGAAAACGTAGTCGCTTTGTAACACTCTTTCAAAGCTTACCTGTAAAAAATGCCTTTCCCAGTAAAACTGGAGCATTATACATTTTGTTTAGTTTTGAGGATATTTTTTATTCATATAATATCAATGAAAATAATTTTATTTGTTTTTATGATGGTTTTATTTTGATTATAGAGTCATAACAATATTATCAAATGAAAATTTCAAATACTCCGACAATTCTGCTTCAAAACATTGCATAAACAATATGGGTTTTCCTTCCATGTTAAGTACAACGTTTATCCAAGTTTTCAAAAAGTCAAAGATTCTAACAGTTTTGATGGAAATGCATTAATAAAATGATACAACCTCCGAAAATATAGGGCCCACCTCCTTGGTTATATCTATCGACTTCACGGTCAGCGCTGTACTGTACAGAGTTATCGTTCTTCCTACGGTACTGTTGACTCGACATGACTGGTAGCCACATTCCTGAGACGAAATGTTGTTCAAACTTCAGATTGGTTGACCCTCTTGACATACAAGTTTGTTTCTATGTATTCTTTGTAGATTCTTCGAGTAGGTATTGCTACTTTTAACCGTTGACGTTTTAAAAATTTGACAGGTTTTTCCAAATTTCGTTATAGCACCATGCCGTCAGTCACTCGCAGTCGCGAGCGCAGCTAGGCGTGTTTTGACGGATTGAATCATAATTTGAGATCACATCGTTGAAATGTACATATATATATAATGCAAAAGTGCTTCATATATGAGCAAACCATGTATCTAAAAGAAAGTGCAAAGTTCAATAGCTGAAAGACTTGCGTTGAATACTTTTTTACAGTGAGTGTAGAACAGCTGTACTGGAATGATTGCATACATTTTAGTGTCACTTGCTCTTGCTGTGAATAAGTTTAGATCGATTTATAATTCTTTAAAATAAAAACCTATGGGCGAATGTCTTCTAACATGTTAGTTAGAGGGCATGTACTGTTAAATGTTTCTTATTATCGTAAACTAGGTCAATCTACGTCTTTGTAAACTCACACCGCGTAACTTTCCCTTCGCTCGCATGTCAACAACTGCACACTTCCGTTTTCCTCGGACCACTATTACGTCACAAGTGCATAACTCATTAAAGTTCGGGATTCTTCGGCGGTCACTCGGACATCGCGACGTAGCAAGTTTGACGAAAGTGACAAAATTCTTAGCGGGGCAATGCCGTAAGATGTGTTGTGTGATAAAGATATCATGTATTTGATCACAATTATTTCTGAAAGGGGTTTTAAAATCCTTTAAGTTGTGACTTAAGTTTCTTGCTTTCTTGATTCTGAACTGAACCAAAAATGAACCGAGGTACTGGAATACATACCTAAGCAATGGCCAAATGTAGCATTTTACCCCTAAATTAAGGGTTTGCGACTCCCTATCAAGAAACACTGGCACTATGGAACTGAAATGTTGTGTATGTGTACCTTGTTGTGATAAAAGGTAACCATCTCAACGTAAGAAACATAGGAAAAGAAAAAGGTTTCACGGTTATAAACTGATTAGAAACCCATTCCGTTCCAATATTTGAGTCTTGGTTCCTACTGTTGCCATGTATACATACTAATTTGTATAGCGCCAATATCCTGTTTATTTTCCTCATTGGATTTCAATATCAAACTCCTTGGGGAGTATACAATCCATGCAGCCTTTACTGTTACATGTCCATCTGAACTATGAGGTACTTATTCACATCTCAGTAGACTGGAACCTATCAGCACAGTATTGTTTTCAAGCAATTAGCTGTCAGTGTATGCATGTTTATTAAGCCACAATCTGTTCATTTACTAACAGATCGGTGTGTGCTGTAAAGAACTGATCTACATATATTAAGGTTTATTTTCCCACCGGTATGTAATACCGTGAGATATATAGTTGTCGCCCTGTCCATCTGTCCATCCGTCCATAATCAATACGTGTCCGGAGCAGGACTTGAAAACCATTCATGATATCTTTCTGAAACTTCTCATGTGTATTACCCACCTACTGAAGTGGTGTCTTTTGATATTTTGAGATTTCTGAAAATTTTTTTTTTTTCGTTTTCATTGAAAGTTTTTTAATTTGGACTTTGTTCAGAGACAAGTTCTTTTCCGGATCACAGCTCCAAAACCCTTCATCATATCCTCCGGAAACTTTGCATGTGTATTACCCACTAAATGAAGTGGTGCTTTTTTATATTTTCATATTTCTGAAATGTTTTTTTTTCTGTTTCCATAGAAACGTGTTGGATTTTAACTTTGTTCGTTTCTGGAGCAGAACTCCAAAACCTTTCATACATCTGAAACTCAGCATGTGTAATACCCACTAACTGAAGTAGTAGATATACAATTATCTGTCAAAGATGTGTTTTACTAATTATGTGGGACCGGTGGGATATGTCATCTTCGGATGACTCTTGTTTGCCATGCTACATCCAACTTCATGTCAACTATCAGGGCAGTACCACCCATTGTTTGCTAGTTCCAACTCTGTTCACAGGTTTCACCATAATTAAGGTATAGACACAAGAGCATTGCAGACTTTCTCTCTGCAACAATACCAGCCATGAAACCCAAATCACCTCACCTCACCTCACCTCACCTCACCTCACCTCACCTCACCTCACCTCACCTCACCTCACCTCACCTCACCTCACCTCACCTCACCTCACCTCACCTCACCTCACCTCACCTTGGTCTTAGCTAACAAATCAATGAACCACATTGTGTTAATAGAGGCTTCCTTTAGTCAGAATCACTGTTCTGGGCATGTTTAGTTCTGATTCCTGAGTTACTTATGTTATTCAATACACAGAGCCCAAAGGGATATGTTTACAGTGTCATACCCAAGTGTAATATCGGATATGTCAACTTTTATCATCTTTATGTAATGCAGGGGAGAAGTCCGGGTTATATGGGATTTGGTCAAGGTTTTGATTTTGACATAAACCACTTTTGCAATGCAGCTTCCTGAAATTGAAGAAGTTGACAATTTCAGAGAGATTTTCAAGAAATTGTTTGAAATTTGTCAGATGTCTCAGCTGTTCTTTCATTCTGAAAAATAAATTTTGAACTTAGTTCATTTACTAAAATAATATCGATTTTACAGCATCATGCTGAGGATATCTTTGGAGCAAAGTGAAGCAAATGTCTTTTCAAAGGATGATATGAACTGTTTGAGAGGCATTCTAAAAGTTGGTGTGATGAAGAAGACAACAATTTATGGATGATCAACTTCTTATTAAGAAGTTGATCATCCATAAAATGTTGTCTTCTTCATGGTATTAGGTCAAATTGACGCTCTTTTGGCAAAATAAGTTTACAATATATCTACCGGTAAATGATATAGTTATCAGACCTGCTAAATTTTACTCTTTAACTTCTGTCTCAAGACATAATATAACAAGATATAATAATAAGCATCTTTATTGTCGTCAGTACAAGTCCATTTAAAAATGTGTTTGTACTCTCAGCAGTGTAGCTCAACTTATTGTCTCATTTTGTCCTTACAATGCTGAGTAAGGAAGCAGCAACTCTCATCTTTTATGGTATTTTCGCATGACGAAGTCAAGAATAGAACCCAGGTCTTCCGGTTGATGGGTGTACACTCTACCAGCTGAACTACAGTCTTGAACCTCCTTTCACAAAGCACTAAGGTGGTCATAAGTCACCAAGGAAACTTAGTGCAGTGTTGAAGAATAGGAGTTAAGGTTAACCTTAGTAAAGATTGCTTTGTGCAAGGAGCTCCTGGTCCAATCCTGTAGTTACTATTAAGAACTTATTTAGAAAGTTAGAATTAAATTGAAAGAAATAATTTATATCTAAGAGATATCCATCAGACTTTCTGAACGTTTCACAAGAGAATGAAATACCAAAGGAAGTCTATGTTTGGAAATATTTTTAATTTTGGAAGTAAATAAATTAGTCTGCCTTGTGAAATGTTGACTCCTCAAGAGAGTTTTGATCCTCTACGATGTTTGTGAACCACATATGCTTCACAGAAGTGATAAGTGCATAAACCATCAAGGGATAGAACTTGCTTCATCATATTTTCCCTGATCCAATTTACTGCCTTGAAAGTTTAGATTAACCCGGGTAACTTGATTAGGTCCCGAATGCAAATAACGTTGATCATATGAGAAGGAGATGGGGTGTGTTTGAAGAAGCTTAATGTGATTGTCCCCTGGATGAAGAGCGGCAGATCAGATATGAATTATGAATACTCAAGACGACTGACCGCTATTCACTAATTAGTTGAAAGTCTTGATCAAACATATTTCATCAAAGTTTAGTCACGTTCTCTTTCTCTGTCCTTACAGTGTTTCCCCAGAATGACCTAGTACCACTGGTAAAGTTCTAGTTAAGTCTCAAAGATTTGTGGTTACTTCAGAAATTAATTTATTTCAAGTGATTATTGGTTGGTTGAAATTGTTGATGAAGCTTTCTTCATCAATTTTAAATCATGTTTTATTTTCTTGAACTCTTTACTGTTTGTAGAACTTGGAAGGTGAAAGTGTTCTTCATAGAATCCAGAAGATTATTGTAAATTGGTTTGAACCTGTAAATGGGTTTGAACCTTGAAAGATTACAGGTAATATGTACTATGGTTTACCAACAATGTATAATTATACCCCTGCTACGAAGTAAGCGGGGGTATATAGCGGTCATTCCGTCCGTCCGTCCTTCCGTCCGGTCAATTTTCTCAAAAACCATCAACGGTACATCAACCAAACTTTGTACAGTTGTTAACCATGTTCTTCCGATCGTGCACAGAAACGTTTACATCTAGGTGAATGAAATTGATTATGGAGGTAGTCCAGATGATACTCTTCATCGAGTTCGAAAACCAGTTCCGAAATATTATTTTTTACGGAGTTATGGCCCTTGAATCCGAAATTGAACTTTGTACCAAAAGAGATGCTCCAATGGGGACAAGTTTTCTCGGAAACTATTACATCTAGGTGAATGAAATTGATTATGGAGGTAGTCCAGATGATACTCTTCATCAAGTTCAAAGTCCACTTCCGAAATATTATTATTTACAGAGTTATGAAGCCCTTGAATCTGGAATTGAACTTGGTGTAAATTACCGGTGTGATGCTCTAATGGGAAAAATTAAGTTACGGTACCTGAAAAATATTACATTTGGGTGAATGAAATTTTGTAACAACAGTCAGTTCCTAAAATTATTTTGGACAATATTATGATGCTTGAAGCTTTTTTATAAACATAGTAACCTTCACATCTATAATTCTCAATGGACGGATAGCGGATGGCGGGGGTATGTGAGCCATGCTCACTTTTTTCTTGTTAGTTAAGTCTTGATCTAACTTTTTTCATCAATGTGATATAGAGGGTTTCTTTAAGACTTTATAATTATCTGGTAAGTGGTCACTTCATCTTGTCACGGTTCTGACACACCTCAACGATGCTAGATAAAGAATTATTATATAGTTAATTCAGATATTAATTATGATTATTAATTGCCTGCCTTTAAGTCATTAATTGAAAGCCTTAATCCAAAATGTTTCATCAAATATTATGTTGGTTTCCTTTATCAACTAAGTTCTCTTGCAAGAGATTTCAAAGCTCTCAATCTAGTTTCAGTGCCAGGGGCTCCTTTCAGAAAGCAATCTTAACTAAGGTTAACCTTAACTCCCATTCTTTGACATTGCACTAAGGTAGCTTCAGTGACTTATGATCACCTTGGTGCTTATTTAAATTGAATGTAACCCAAGGCGTAGATATTTAAAGAATTTAAGATCATACATCAGCATTCATTTAGTGCTGAGAGAGCCTTGGAATATAGTTCATGGAGAAGAAACATGAGCTGAAGCAAGTCTAGATCTAGTTGATGAACAGGATATAGGATCCATAAGAAGGCTAGAGAATCTTGTAAAAAGTGAGTTTGTCTGGACCTCTACTGACTCTGACAATTTGTGTTACAGCAGATCTTCATTTACATACATTTATTCAGTCTGACTGTCTCGGAAGAATATAGCCAAGCTGTCAGTACCTATCATTCCAATATTGTAAGCAAGGATTTCTCAAGATTAGAAAAGGAACTGGAGGAAAGCTTCTTTCCATTGAATAGCACCAAATTCCTTTATTTAGGTTTTACAGAATGAATATTAAATTTGTTTTCAGCAGAGCTGTATTTTCTACAATTTCCTTTACCTGAGACTTCTGAAGTGTTCTGGGATACCTTATAACCATCTGACCTCATGTTATTCTTTGTAGGAGCGGGAGAGGGCAGTAGTTAGTGCAATCGATCAGTTTTGGATCAAGAGATCTGGGGTTTGAATCCTGCAAGGGGCTCGACAACTTTATCTGCAGTAGAGAACTGTTCTACACGCAGTAAGGTTTGGGTGCAATGCTACACTGAATTTCAATACAGTATCACGCATGGTTCACTACTTTCAGCCGATGCTCACAAGTTTCAGCGTAATGCATATATATAGCCATCATGGCATTGCAGGTTTCTCCCTGTAAAAATCCTAGCTGCCGTGATAAAAGTGAAATACTTTTGAAAGCAGTGCTCAACCCAAACTCGCCTCACCTCCTGTATTGTGGTAACACATAATCATTTGGTACTAGTCTATTCAGCAGCTTAACTTTTGGTTTTCAATGACAAAATTTCCAGCATCTTCTGTCAAAACATTTATGAACCAAAGCTCAAGTGTCAACATGTCAATAAGACATCATCCAAACACCTCAAATGTCAAGACAATGTGAGACAGCAGTATCATGGTCAACCCAAGTCTTCTGCCTCCTTTGGGACATGAAATGTTGTTTACTACATGAATGTATGCTTCCAATTGTATGATAGAAAGTGATATCATCACCCAAGTCCTCACTCCTGGAATAGAGGAAATTCTTCTTCAATTCTTTATAAGGACTAACCTTGTCTTAGAAAATGTTCTCAACAATATTTTAAACACCATGAAGCAAAGCTCAATTTACAACAAATTGCAAATTGAGGACAGAATCAAATCTGTAAGTTGATGACAATGTGAGATGGAAGTAATACCGTCCCCCCAAGTCCTCTGTCGCCTGATTGTGTAGCCGCGAGGATTATTTCAACGAACAATGGTGCATCTTACGCGAGAGCGTTCTGATACACGATCCTGTATGCCCGGAAGAATTAGGCTAAGTCTGTCTTTCAGCAGTCCCTGTGGGTATATTAGCTCTTCTTTCAACTTTCCGTTGGACATTCCAGTCTGTATGCGTATAATCTTGTTGGGATATCCTGTACATTGGGTCTACATAGGGAATATAGAGAAATTCATTTTGTTTATGATTAGATGTTTGTAAACAGATCCTGCCCTGATCTCTAGCTTTTGGCATTCCTTTGTGTAATCTACTTTCCTGAGATTTGAATCAAAGGATTTGTGTTTTCAATTTTTTTAACAGAGCAGAAAGGGATTGTGATGTGATTTTTTTTTTTATCTAACATGATTTTTCACTTTTAAATCTTCTTTTTATATATTTTTTTGCTAATCAAGTGTGATGTATTATGAATATTTGATATGATTTTGTCATAATGTGTAAGTTGTTTGAGAGACAGTTGTATGTTCAATCCAATTTGATGCATATATTACTTTAAGATGCCAATATGCCATTCGCTCATATTTTTGGTTTTCAAGTGCTAAATTTATCATAAAAGGCTATATACATTTTAAGAAAAATACATTAGTTTTTAATTATTGCAGAAGCTCTGAGGAGTTGGGAGTAAGAGCTGTACAAAGTTATTCCTCTGGCTACTGTTACAATTACCATGCGGTTTGAAACAAAAAATCAACTGAGCAAAGATACCTGTAGTACAGTACTTTTTGCGAGTAATAGAGGTTGATTCAATCTCCTGGCGATCTATATAAGTTTACAAGTTTGAAATTGTTGAAAAAATTATTTTTATGAACTCTTAAACTCTTAACATTTTTTACTTGTAATTAAGAATGAGTTTAAGAGTATGATTTAAAGTGTTTAAATCAATTATGGATATATATTTTCAAATAGTGCGTTAAAAAAAATTGGGGGATAAAAAAAAAGCTTCATGCTTTGTGTTGTTTTCCCAGTAATAAAGTTTAAAATTCAAAAAAATGAAAATAAATACAAGTTTGTTGTCAGAGAAGCTGCTGTTTATGTTTGTTTTATTTTTTTGTGTTCACCAAATCAACAATTTCTGCCGTGACCCTGAGTAGCGTTGAAATAATTATAATATTTTATCAAGAAATGTCCACAATTTGCCTGCCCCACACATCAAGAGACAAACAGCGAAACTGTGCTTCAACATGCTTTAGCCCACTCCCAGCAAAAAATGTGTTTACTGTTGTAAAGAGGACATTACTCTGTTCGAAGGATTTGTCAGGTGTATAGAGAGATCGAACTTGTCAGTTTGATTATATCATCTTACATCATGGCTCTAGATCATATATCATTGTCATATGTTTTAAAGGCACTGTAGCACGCTCTCACAAAAAGGTAAATAAGTGATATCAATGGCTGATTTATACACCTGAATCAATAAAAAGAATTCTAAAACTATGTATGGTTCAGTTAAATCATGCAAGTCCATTTCCACAGAGCAGCTATTTTATGGTGTTAACATTAAAATGGCTGCTCGAAGGTAGTTCAAGTGATCTGACTGAAGAGATCAGAGTTTTAAATATGGTCCAACAACGGTATGGTTTACCATCTTGCTGTCACAACTTTCAAAATCGCATTCGACCTGCAATCTACCTCTCACACTGAAGAGTTCCAAAACATTGTTGCCATATATATCATTTTCTTCCAATATCGCGGTAACCATTTTCTGTAGATACAGCTTATCAGCTTTCATATTAAAGCATGTCTTTCTGATTCTCATAAATATCAATGTTTTATAAATCTTCTTTTTTCCAAAATGTTCTCGATGCTTCTCAATATTTTACAAAAGCATTTTAAAACAAATTTTGGAGTTATTATTGATATATACTTTGTCCTTCATTTGAACATTTCATAATTTGTTTTTATGAAAATCAATATTTTATACATCATATTGTAATGTTTTATTATGTTTTGAATGCTTCTCAGTAATATATACAACATTTCAAAACAAATAAGTTTTTATGGCCAAAATATCTTCTTTTACAACACTTCTTTATGTGTTTCTCAATGTTGGCTATTTCTTAAGTATATCAATATCCTATGAATCATGTCAACATTAAAGGAGCTGTAGCTCTTATTATGAGATCTCACAAAATGGAAGATAAATTTTAGCAATCGCAAAACAATCCTCCTCAATCAATAAATACAGTTTTAAAACAAATGGTTATGCTCGGTTAAGCAATGCAAGTCCATTTCCTATCCTCAAATTAAAGGTGTTCACATTAAAATGCTCGTTAGCAGTTATCGTTTTAAACTTGACGCCATTTTCTACAATACGGATAATCGGATCATGTAATGGGCTGTTTTACCCAGCTAAATAAAGATATATATATATATATATATATATATATATATATATATACTGCATGCATAAACTTTTATTATAAAGGGCAATTTTGAACATATAAAAATGGAGAGAGAAAAAGTGCTACAGTGCCTTTAAAAGTTTCGCACTTAACACTCACTCAAACTCTACAGGCAGTAATTGCTGTATATATATATATTCAAATATGATACAAACTTAAACACAATTATATCGTATTTCAAAATCCTTGCTCAATCTTATTTTACACAAAGTATTTAAACATATGAAGAATTTATAACTTTATTTCATGTCTACTTGATATAATTCATTACTTGAAAACTTTTCACTCTTTTTTTCATATCGAACATTTAGCATTTAGAGTGAGATCATTGCGATGAAGAAGAATATTTTCATGTTGGTAGTACTTGGATAACTCATGTTACAAAGGATAAAACATTGTTTCTAGATTTATGGTTAGAGGAGTAGGGGTCGAGGAAAGTAAGAGCAACAATGCATAGGAAGTATCAAGAGCTTTCAAGGAATGTAGTCATATTTATTATTTTTATATTTTGTGTAGGTGTAAATTAATGAGTTTTTCGTCGTAAGATGAGATAAAAATGGTACATGATTACATGTTTGGAAAACAATGCAAATGTCATATTGTGAAGTTTATTTTATGAACAGCGTATCCAGATATCACAGCTTGATCATCATTCATGTATGACGTCATACTATTGTTACATGCATGACGTCATACTATTGTTACATGTATGACATCATACTATTGTTACATGTATGACGTCATACTATTGTTACATGTATGACGTCATATTCATAGATAGAATAACATATGGTTCTTAATTTGAATTTGATTTAAAATTTATAGTTATTTCATTCTAAGGTATAAAATTTAACTGCAGTCGATATAGATGTATTTTGAAGTTTGTGATAAAATTGTATTTCATTTAGCACAGGAAAGATAATGTACAATGAAATATGAACTATTAAGTTTAATACTTTATTTAAATTCGTTGAAAAAGTTTTGTTTATTCTCAAATTCTTTCTAACATGTAATTAATAAAAAGAAAAGAAACAATTCCTCAGAAAATGTCTGTTGAGTGTTGACGTCCTCTATCATCAAGGTAACAATTTGTACAAATTGTATCTTTATCTGATAACTTTCAAATAATAATCTTGAATAATCCCATCTTGCATCAAATAAGGGTATTTTGAAACATTGCTTAAAGCTATTAAGTTGATAGACGAAGATTTTGACACCAGACTTTTCATACAATTAATGTACATTAACTTCTGCAATGACAATAGTGTCTGTGTTCCAATGACACTTGACTTAATATTAGTCCGGACACTTCAGATAGTTCCAAGATCATGCCAATATTTCAACAGAGTCTTTCGAATCTAAGTTGACCCAAAAACCAACACACCAATTTGGTCAGAGGGTCGCTTGTGTGCATTTGGATTTGTGTGGGAGCAGAAAACAGGAAGATAAATAGCTTTTATGGAAAGGTGTCTGATTTAGAGGTTTTTTGTGAAGATCAACACCTGTAACACCTGTTTGTGTGACTTTTGTACTGTACCTTTCACCTGTTTGTGTTTTTGGGACTGTGGATGATGAGAACTTTCTGCTTTTGAAGGAGAATCGTTTATGGGATAAGATATGAATTGAAGGTCTTATTGTTGTAGCTTTTATGAATTAAGTCGTATGAACTGGAATCTTGTTTCTCTGTTGAGATAAAACTGGCATTCAATCACAGAGAGAAAACATAACTATTTTATGATGAAATTAATTGTCTTCATTATGAGAATTAAACATTATATTTTCATTTTATATTAAAAAAAATAATTCTAGTTTAGTTATTCATCTCCTGCATATTAACAGCCATCATAACATAATTTATATCAAAATATAATCTTTCATTTCAGAGGGAAAAATATATTTAAACCAGTAGAAATGGACAATGTTAATGATTTTGAATACCGTTATTATCTTTATTATCTTTATATTATCTATATTATCAAAATTTATTTAGGATATTAATAATTTGAGGACAACATTAAATACTACATTATAGACTTAATGAAAGATGAACGTGTTTGTTCTCAAGCTTGTGTATATGGAAAAGCAAACGCCTGAAGTCAACCCCAAACTATCCATCTGAGTATTGTCAGGAGATTTCCCAGTCTATATACTTTAAACACCTAAGGTGTGAACTCAACTGTAACCTCTTCTCAAACTCTCAAAACTGCTTTACAATGCATTTATAGAATGATGACAGGGAGATCAAAAGGTCAGCCTAAGTGTTTGCCTCCCTAATCAAATCAACATTTTCTCTCACTTAAATACATTCCAATGCTTTCTTTATCTCTTTCATCTTAAATCTATTTAATCAGAAAAATATAGTGACCAAGTGCTTGTCATTTCGTACCATCGGTCAGCCTCTTGCTTGTATATGTCTGTTTATTTGTTCTCTGAAGATGTTGATGATGGACTTTGCTATTGGAGGTCGGCCAGGTGAGGTATTGGGTCCTTATTTATTTCCACAGTTCAAGAGTTGAAGCTGATGCAGTATTGGATGACGTTCACTCTTTATCTCATCAGACATGCTGATGTTCAACCTATCTAATCTGTCCTTACTTAAAAGGTCATAGTTTTTTGCCGATTATTTTGTCGTGGTCGTTGATGCATACCATAAACAATGGTTGCAAGCATGCAAGGAAAATCAGTCCATTATTATCTGGTCAGGGGGTATTTAGTTGTATAGTGTAGCAAAAGGGGGTATTATAAAGCCATTAATCTAGCACTTAACTTGCTGCTATAGCCTTGTCGAGAGCACATGAATCGGGCGGAAAGTTCGCCGTTTTTGACAATGGCCTCTGTTTTATTTCCTACGGACAAGATGAGAGTTTATCCTTTATTACACTTCAATAGTTAATGAATCATACATACATACTGTAGCTTAAGTGATTCTCTCAGCGACTAAAGATGTCTGGAGTTTTTATGGCAATATAGACAGTCGTAACTCTTTGGTCGTCTCTGTAGGAAACATTTTATTGCTTTTATATGAAGTGAAAGAAGATGGGAGTGGATGTGACATACTAGAAAACCTCTGCTGCAACAAAGCAAAATAATCCCCTTGGTCATGCATGTGGAACATCATTAGTTTGTTCACACTTTTTTATGAGTGTTATACTTGATCTCATTGCATTGTCATATATTTCATTTAATTTTAATGAAATTGACTTTTTTCTTTTGATGTCTTTGTTATCTTGATGAAATCAGGTTTCATAGATTTGATTGAAAATGATATGTTAGGATTCTGTGAGACAGAAATAGCATGACATTTTATTTCAATTCTTGCTTTTGCCTTTTGTCTGCTTCTGAAAATAAATATATTTGTATATGGAAAAAAGGATAATTATGAGAATATAATGAACGTTTTTAAATACTTTGCCACCTACGTTTTATGATGTTAATATCAATTAACTTTGTAATGTAAGATTCTTTTTATTTTCAAAAATATGTTCTCATGTCTCAAAACAATGGTAAGTCAAATCTTTCTAAAAACCCTTCTTCTGGTCAGAGAGCATGTGCAATGCAGGGTTATAATTAGTGAACATTGCATTGTGTGGAAGATTTACACTGCATATATGTATATAGATAAATCAAGTTTATGAGGGAATATAAGTAGTCAGTGTCACAACTAAAGATTTATCATGAGCATTGGAATTTGCAATATAGTTTAATGTGTGCCAAATAATGAAAATATATTTAAAATGCAAAATAATCATTGATTGACCGTAAAACGGACTATAGTGTTCTGGTTTCTCAGTGGTGAAAGTTAAGATGTTTCAGGGGCAACAAATTCATGAAAATTAAGGAATCAAAAGAACAATTTAAATGTAGATTTAGATTTACATTAAAATTAAGATTACAGTCCTGGTACTGATTTGACTTGGTTCAACCAATCAATTTTCCTTGGAACTTGGAAAATAATCCCCTTGGTCATGCATGTGGAACATCATTAGTTTGTTCACACTTTTTTATGAGTGTTATACTTGATCTCATTGCATTGTCATATATTTCATTTAATTTTAATGAAATTGACTTTTTTCTTTTGATGTCTTTGTTATCTTGATGAAATCAGGTTTCATAGATTTGATTGAAAATGATATGTTAGGATTCTGTGAGACAGAAATAGCATGACATTTTATTTCAATTCTTGCTTTTGCCTTTTGTCTGCTTCTGAAAATAAATATATTTGTATATGGAAAAAAGGATAATTATGAGAATATAATGAACGTTTTTAAATACTTTGCCACCTACGTTTTATGATGTTAATATCAATTAACTTTGTAATGTAAGATTCTTTTTATTTTCAAAAATATGTTCTCATGTCTCAAAACAATGGTAAGTCAAATCTTTCTAAAAACCCTTCTTCTGGTCAGAGAGCATGTGCAATGCAGGGTTATAATTAGTGAACATTGCATTGTGTGGAAGATTTACACTGCATATATGTATATAGATAAATCAAGTTTATGAGGGAATATAAGTAGTCAGTGTCACAACTAAAGATTTATCATGAGCATTGGAATTTGCAATATAGTTTAATTTGTGCCAAATAATGAAAATATATTTAAAATGCAAAATAATCATTGATTGACCGTAAAACGGACTATAGTGTTCTGGTTTCTCAGTGGTGAAAGTTAAGATGTTTCAGGGGCAACAAATTCATGAAAATTAAGGAATCAAAAGAACAATTTAAATGTAGATTTAGATTTACATTAAAATTAAGATTACAGTCCTGGTACTGATTTGACTTGGTTCAACCAATCAATTTTCCTTGGAACTTGGAAGGAGGACATGTTTCAAATAAATTCAGAAAATAGTTTTAGGCTAAATTTAACCAAAATGCTTTCAGCACCCACCTTATTCCATGTCTACAGATCTTTGATCCTGACCGCTGTTCATTAAAACATTATCGATTTCTAAACCCACCTTTTCATTGTGAGAGATAATCACTTTGCTTTTTTTAGCGAAATGAGGGGTAATTTCCTACTGATAATCATGTCCGTTTGGTCAATTGATTTGAGGTACTTAGACAGAACTACGTACTCTACGGTCAGTCAGGTTTTATGTACACAAACCCTGTGATTTATTTCTTAATCAGTGACTTTTTTTGCTTTGATGTAATTAATGGAAAAAAATGGTTCGTTTTTATTCTATAATACATCATTACCAAATTTTCGTTGATTTCATTCTTTTGAGGTAAAATTTCTACTGGTAAGTTCTGTTGCACCACTCTTTTTCATATTTAATATTAATGTAAATTTATTGACAAAAACCTTTTCATAAAAGCAAATATAATGAATAATAGATTTCTGAATGCGCAAGCAGACTTCTTTGTTCTTATCAAAGGAATATCAAAATCTGTTTTAACATTAATTCAAGCTTTGGTTATAAATGTATAAGCTTTGTAAATTCGTCTGTTGATCATTGTTAAACCAAAGAGCAAAACATATAATAGAAATTGACTATAAAGAAAATAAGTGTTTGTTTAAAACTTGTATATCATCATGATCGAGGTACCATGTGCAGCAAAATGAAAAAATAAAATAAAGGGGGAAAAGGACTTAAATTTGTAAAAGTATTTAATAAAAATGCAGACAGTTGTTAAACCTAAAACCATAAAAAAAAAAACATTACCGTGTACAGTAAAAATGTAATTACATTAACTATACTCTCGATTTTATGTATGGATAAATCCTTATCCCTATAAATCATAATTTTTTAGTTCATACAATATAAAATTATTCACATTCTTTTTCAATATAAATAAACAATAAGATACACTTTGGCAAATGATGACATTTAGCATAAAAATAATGTAGATACATATGTCTACAGAATATTGTTTGAGAAAGGTTTATAAATGTCAGATATATTTGCAGTATCAAGAATGTTTTCAGTTGGTTTTAGAGCAATAGCCTCAAGTTAACTGTTTTCGTGGTGTTAAGAAATTCATAACATTATATCTGTGCTAATAATGTCATCCACATAAACATCATAAATGGAAATACTACATGTATATACATATACAACATTTAATAGCAAATGAGAAATGATCTCATTTGTAACCACATTGAAAACAAATGACTCTTGAAAAACAGGTAATAGTTGTACAACATAATATTTTAGCAAATAATTTTTTTTTTACCTGATACCTGTAAAAAAAAAATGTTTAAATAAAAAAAAAAATTTAAAAATTATTTTTTTTAAAGATACTAACAAATATAAAGCTTATAAAGAGATCCACAAAATTATCTGAGAAAGGATTTCATGGCATGAGCTAAACATGCTAGATTACATTTATTTGAAAAGGAATAACATTCTGAGATATGCATTTGTTCAGAAAGAATTACAACAGAAACATTTGAAGCCAAAAAACATCTGTGAAAACCCTGGAATCGGTATATTCTTTTAAGATAATGGGGGAACCTAAAGATAAATTTCAATGAACTTGCACTTAGTTCAGCAAAAATAACAAGGCAGTGGAACAACCGAGCCCCGAAATATTGAAATTGTTTCATTCTGTGCTCTTCTTTCTGATCTGGTTGTTTTGTAGGCAGGGACATGTGCAGTGGTAACGTGACCCCTACTTTCTGACAATCAGATGAATTGAAGGTCGCGGTTAATCCATTCTTGACCGATGTAGAGGGACCCATCGAGCATCGATCAAATGAGCAATGATAATTATCTTCACATATCTTCACTCTTCCCCTCTTTAATCTTCACGAACACTTTCAACGTACACGCTCATGTCAATACATACAGAATACCCTCGGACGCTTAAAAACAGCAAGTCGCAGTAGCAACTGTACGTTTTGTTGGTAATATGCAGCGGAAATTGAGACGTTTCTGATTATTAGAGATTGTCTGTAATGCTCTGGGACTACGGCCATCGCTGAAAGCAATCAAGACCGTCTTCAGAAAACTGATTTGTTGTATCAGAGATGATTATCAGATTGAAAGAACCACGTTGAAAATATTCCATTTCTCTATTAAATAATGCCTGTCATCAATTTATCGAATTTAGCAAATTTATCTAATTTGTTTCGGAATGTAAGTGATTTAGGGGGTCTGATCTCCTTTGTAATTTGTCTGAGTGTGTTTGTAAATGGGCAGCATCAGAGTTTTTGTTAGCCACTCTTGTTTATGTTTGTTTGATGATAAATTTATTACATTTCGGGGGCGGGATAGTGTAGTGGTTGGTACAAATGGGCTTGCTTTGGATCAAAAGGTCTTGCGTTCGAATCCCATCTGGATCTGCAAATTTGTCTGTTGTAGAGATCTGTTCTACTTGCAGTGATGAGTTCTGTATAGATATAGCTAGACTGATATGTGATCTCTGAAAAGTTTTGATTATTTAGTCCAAGGAAAAATACTATTTGATTAAATTTTAAATGTTGGAAAGGAATTACAAGTTCATGTTTCGAGTTCTGGTGATAAGGTGAAAATATTATTATTTATATAAAATCATTTGTCAAAATACATTTATCTGTACATCTTACTAAATCAGATTTGACGAATGTCCTGTTTAAACTCTTCTGCAGTGTAAACATCACCAATAATCTATACTTATTATATAACAATCAATGAAATACTGGGATTGATTAGTGAAGTAAACTGTAAACAATTAAGCTACAGTGAAGATATCTGATGTTTTCTCTGTGACCGTGTTTGACTTCAGATTAGCGGTCTGGGGTTTGAATGCCGCCAGGGCCTCGGGAACTTTGTCTGCTGTGGAGAACTGTTCTACATGCAGTAAGGTTTGGGTGCAATGCTACACTGAATTTCAGCGCAACCCATGGTTCCAGCCAATACTCGCAGGTTTCATTGCAATACATAGCCATCATGGCATTGCAGCCTTTCTCCCTGCATTAATACTAGCACGTGCAATATAAGTGAAATACTCTTGAAAAGGAATGTTAAACCCAAACTCACCTCACCTGGCGGTCACTCGACATCTACCATGTTGTGGCGTAATTAACATCTTTTAATAAATAGAATATCTGTAAATTCTTGACTTATACCATGTTATCATGATGAGATGAGCATGGTATTATAACATTGTTATATTTGGGATACCTTCAATAGTACAAATCCTTGTATTTTTCCCATTCAGGATTCGAACCCACACCCTCAGAGTAAGGCAACTATCGCCAGCACTGACCGTACCAACAGCATACCACACGACCACCGGGCCTCAACAATGGTATCAGTCATACATACATACATTAGTGCATCTTGTATGTCACCATTCACATTAGGAAGAGGCAAGAACAGCGTAGAAACGTTGTGACCTATACAATAAAAGAGAAGTTAGAAGTTAGAAAGAGAAGTTGATTGCATCTGTAATATTCGTCTTTTATGTGGTTATGAACTACAGTCTACGAGTCAGACTAGGGTCTGTGTGAAGCTTATAATTCAGTGCAGTAGATTACAATGTGGTGCAAGGTCCAGACAACACTTGCGTGTTTCAATGTAATACATAATCACTTTGATATGGCAAACTTTATCTCTCTATTAATATAGTTATAGCCATGGGGAATTTTCTATTTGTTACCAGCAACCAAGACATGAGTGAAAATATCGTGAAGTAAACTTAAATCCAAATTGATTTATCTTTGACTTTTTGACAGATTTGTAGTTTGCATTCTCTGTCAAAAAGCTCATGATTTATTCTTCATGATTTATTTTATAGAATGAAAACAATGAATATTGATGCATTGAATTATATCTAATGCCATCCACACAAAAAAAGTTTGATAAATTTGTATTTCACAATTTATAATTTACTTCATCTTTCTTGCAATATTTAAGGGATTATTTGTGTTAGGATAAGGAGACAAGGTTTTATGTAATACGTTTTTGATCAATTTAGGTGCAATATATAAGTCCAGAGGTTTCCTGAGCCTGTATCTCAGGAGTATTCCAACACAGACTACGTGAATAATATCATTCTTTGTAAACTATAGACTAACACTTAGGTAACGATTGATGGAATGCGAATGGTTTTGTACGGTCATGCAGGCATAAAAGAGCAATTATTCTGATATTTTTAGATATCTCTTTCTATCTTCTTCCAAAGAATTCATTTTATTTGTCTTGGGATTCACTTGTTAGGATCTAGGAAAACTTTCTTATGTGACTGTTTATAGCCAGACATAAACTTTATCACAAACAAGTAATCTTATACATCGAAAAAATGTCAAACAGTGGCAGTTTGTGGCCGAAAATTGTCTGAAATTGCCTCCATTACTTTATACAGGGATTATTCGCTTATCCCATTTTGTGACATTCTTTCACATAACTCTTTACATCTCTGGCCGACACGTGTCATCTGACACCAGGGATTGGTGGAAGTGATTAAACTGACGGCCACCCGCCCTTATCTCCACCCCCAAATCCCTGGCCAGTGATCCTCATTCCTTATACTCCTCTTCTGCTCTATCCCCAAATCCTGTCCATTGATCTTTCCCCAGTCTCATGTGGTCCCTATCACAAGATTTGGAGAATCTATTCAAAAATTGTAAGTCCCTATTGCAAGATTGGGAGTTCCTATTTGCAAGATTTGGAGTCGCTATTGCAAGATTGGGTGTTCCTATTGCAATATTGAGAGTCCCTATTGCAAGATTGGGTGTTCCTATTGCAATATTGAGAGTCCCTATTGCAAGATTGGGAGTTCCTATTGCAAGATTGAGAGTCCCTATTGCAAGATTGAGAGTCCCTATTTTAATATTGGAAGTCACTATTGCAAGTTTGTAAGTCCTTATTACAAGATTTGGAGTGTCTATTGGAAGATTGGGAGTCCCTATTGTAAGATTGTCTCTGTCTCTCTGTCTGTCTCTCTCTGTCTGTCTCTGTCTTATTTTTTCATTTTCAGCCTGAGCTCTGTAGACTTGTTGTAGGCTTGAAAGGGTCTTAATGACGGACTACCCTCCTCCCACAGACTCTCACTCACATTCCCTGTATCAGTGTAAGTGTGGGGTGTCAGTGTCTGTTCACCCTACCTGTCTACTGGATTATTGATGCTCGTTAACCTGAGCAGATAGACACGGGACA
Source organism: Gibbula magus (assembly GCA_936450465.1). NCBI lineage: Eukaryota > Metazoa > Mollusca > Gastropoda > Trochida > Trochidae > Gibbula > Gibbula magus. Next base: position 59,161,673 of record OW388294.1, read on the forward strand.
CCTCACCTGGCTCACAGTGGCATCATGTTGAGAAACTCTAGAGCCTCTCATTGTTGCTTGAAATGCTGCTTTATTGAAAATTAATGTCTCAAAGATTCAGGACCTCGAGGGTATTGTTTCTCAATGAAAAGTAAGACATGTATCAATGTCATGTATGTGAGTTTTGACTAAGAATCAATTCAATTATTTACTCATCAGACCCTTATGTATGGAGAGAATATAACAGAGGTTATGTGAGAAGATCATCAGGCCTCTAAGTTTGATATACGTGGAGTTATGTGAGAAGATGTTAGTTTAGCAAGAATATATTACTTTTGACTGAAGATCAATTCAATCATTAGCTCATCAGACCCTTCAAAATTAAGTTCTATATACACGGAGAGAGAATATAACAGAGGTTATGTGAGAAAATAAGTTTTTTTTATTAAGAATTAATTCAATTATCAAATCAAACCTTTAAGGTATGTATACATGGGGTTATAATGTAACAAAGCACAGGTGAGTGTATTTCTTAGAAATGCCATCTTTTTATATAATAATGGGCTAGGACCGGTCTATCAGCATATATGTATTTCTAACACTATTTATAAGTGATACACGCCCCTATGTAACAGAGGTTATATGAAAAGATATGAGTTTTGACTAAGAAGTTCTGTACATGGAGAGAGGTTATGTGAGAATCTATGAGTTTTGACTAAGAATTAATTAAATTATTAACTCATCAAGCCTGTAAGTTCTGTACATGTTTAGAAATTAATAGGGGAGGGTCTTCACCGTATGTCTTTCTGATGCTGTTCCTATGTGATAAGCCACTGTCTAACAGAGGTTATGTAATGGAGAATGCATGAGGAGCTGTGGATTTGTTAAAAATAATCAACGAGCCCCGAATTTTTAACGAATCCACTGCTCCAAATGCATTCTCCATCTTAATCCATGTATGACGTCACGAAACATTTATATGTGATCATTTTACATTTGAAACAATAGATTTCAATTATGGGACACCAAAATCAATTATTTTGCAAATTTCAGTGCTTAATTCATCGGATATGGTACAAGTAGCTGCGACGCTCATGAAATGGATTTTTCCACGCACGTGCAGCGCAAAACTTCCACGCGAAGCGATGTGATTGACAGCTAAAAATCTGCCTTTTCATGCCTTCCGTGCATTACAAGTCTTGAATAGAACGCAGGATTCTTACTTACAAACAATCCTAAGGTTTCTAACAGCGTCTTGTGGCCTAGTGGTTAGAAGCGCTTACTACCAAGCAGAGGGTTGCATGTTCGATTCCAGGTTCATGCATTACAAAAATTAATTTGTCTATAGTAGTCTAGATATTTTAAAATCCTATCCTATACACCAAGACAAATTACATCAGTCTCGAAAAATGTACCATTACTGAAAATGTCTAAACCTAACACCCCTCCTGACTGGGACAGTCAATGACCAGTAGATTCCTAAATAATGATCAACTGATAACACAATAGAGTGACGTCATGACCATGGATTAAGTGACAAGAAAGGAGTTTTCACTAAGAATAAATTCAAATATAGTCGCAAGCAATGATAAACGTATTCAGCGCAGAAAATATTCAATTATTTGATACAGATGAATTAAGACATCTTGCCAACATTATTGTGCATCTTTTACAAAAAGTTGCAAGTCTCTAACATCATGTCTGTAGGATAATTGAGATCCAAACTTTCAATGGCAAAATCTCATACACATAAAGAAAATCAAAATGGCGGCTAAACCACATGACTTACGACTTGGCATGGTAATATATTTTGCTTGTCTATATATTAAGAATCTTTTGGAACAAGTTACAAGTCTCTAGTATGTCTCTGGGATTATTTAGACACAAATTTAACTTGTTCAAAATAGACAAAAATCAAGAAAATCAAAATGGCGGCTAAACCATGTGACCTACGAATTCGTCAAGATTTACTTTTTAGCTCGTATTGTTCTTGCGCATCTTTTGCAAAAAGTTTCAAGTCTCTAAGTGGATTTTTACAAATTTCCCCATGTTAAAATATTTCTTTATTATGACCAGAAATGACTGTACGCGAGCAATTTTTTTATTGTTTCATAAAGACCATATTCCTATCTTACTCTCCTGAAAAAATCTTTCAATTCAATAGGTAGGTTTTTGAATTGTCGCCCCTGAAAGTGCGTGGTTTTTCAAATTTGCGTGATTAGGAGTTTGCACAAAAAAGAACAAACATGTTATTTCCCAATGTTTCAGCTATATATAAAAAAAAGTTTCAGCTCTTAGGGGCAAATAAATTCGTAGTGGTGTTTTCGCAAAGGTACATGTGGTCCGAAATTTTTTTAAATCCAAGATGGCGGCTAAACCATTTGACTGACTACTTTGCCATGATTTACTTTATTGCTCGCATGGTCATTGCGGATATTTTTGAAAAAGTTTCAAGTCTCTAGATGCAATTTGAAACTTTTTCCCATGTTAAAAATCAAAACTTGGATTGGAACTGGACCTTTAATGGGTGAACCGATTGGGCCAAAAACTGTTTTATCTGTAGCTGTTTTCGCTGAAACTGTGTAACAAGATTGGTGCAAATAATAAAAAAAAACACACAAAAAAACACGCCAATAACAAAAAGGTTTCAGCCCCAAAGGGAGTTTAATTCTTGTAAGACTGCCTTCTGATTTTACTTTGACAGTGATTAATTGTCTGTAATCAAACACATATAATCATCATTACTTTTGATCAAAGGTTATTAATTTCATGAAGATTAAGAAACATTAAAGCATCGTTTTAGATTAAACACTGATACATACGTATCATAGTGTCGTGAGTTGTGACCATTAATCTATCCTGGTGCATTTAATGATAATCAATGTATATGTTATCTTATTAAAAGTTCTGAAGAAGTTTGGTTTTGGTCTGACTTTTAGTTTAATTACTGAAACTGAAGCAATTTTGACAAGAAAGTTGCTTTTCTTGAATTTAATTTGTTAAAGGAACTTTTAAACAAGTTAGATTTGAAAATTCAAAGATTTTGATTAGATATTTTCCCATTTTAATTCTATACATGGTTTAGGTCTATCCTTAGAATCATCATTGTCATCAAATTATATGTTTCCTTCGTCATTATTACAGAGTTAATTACATGTTCTTAAAGTTATATTGTTATCTTTGTAAGAAAAACTTAATTGTAATAAAAAAGAAATTGGCAAAATGTAACCCTTCACAAAAAAATAATGTAAATATGATAAAATGTTCTTTCTCATCAAAAACAATTTCTCTTACGATATCATGTATTTTTAAGAGAAATATTTTCCTTGAAATGTCAAACTTTTGCAATTGACATGAATATATGGAAAGTAATATTTTCCTTAAATTTTTATGTTCAATATTCTAATAATTAAAAAGTTAATGTCAAGTTTCAATTTCATAAGATCATCAGATTTGAGTTGAAGATTTTATCTTTGCTTTAAAAATTCAAAAAAAATTCAGATGATTTATAAACCCATTTCAAACTTGATTGTCCTTGAGAATGAGAAGAGTAAACTATGCAAGTTTTTTACTCCTGATTTTGCTTTATCCCTTCGATTAAAGCAGATGATTTGGACAGTACTTATTCTGCCGCATGCACCTGCCCTGCTAAAGAAGTCTGTTGATGAGAAAATAAAGTCATTGATTTGGATTTTTTAAATAGTAAATCCTAGCTCTTTGCATTTTACAATCAACTCCTTTGCGAACCAAAGTTTTGTCTTTGAGCTGAGAAATCTTTGTTTAAATAAGTTTCTTACATTGTCATACTCAACATTGAAAAACTTTATGTAGAAAAAATTAAGTTGGATTGTTGTTTATAAACACTTAATCATGGTACTATGTAAGAATTTTTAATGGATTTTTGAAGGAATTATTCTAGATTTAACGATTCATAAAAATATTAGTTAACAGTATTTCATTTAAGAAATTGTGTTTGCATACTTAGAGAATAAATGTTTCATCAAAAAATACAATGAACAAGTGATTTGGAATATAAGACCACCTTCAAGAACATTTGATATGATATATGAAGGAAAATTATTTAAAAGTTATCAAGAAAGTTAATTGGGTTTTTGAAGAAGTTTCTGGTTGTGACAAGGAACTATTAACTGACTCTACAATATGTTAGTGTACAAAACACATTATTACCTGCAGAAATCAATGGTTCAATGGATTATGTATTCATTATATGTGATATGACATGGATGTCTTCTTAGCCTTTTGCTTTTTATTGGCTCTTAACATAAATAAATATGCAAGATGTGATTTGATAGTGCAATATGCTACACTAAATTCTGAGACAGTACAACCCATGATTCACTAGTTTAAGTTGATGCTGGCAGGTTCCTGTAATAAAAGCCATGATAAAAGTGAATTACTCATGAATGTGGATTTAAACCTCACCTCGCCTCACCTCGCCTCGCCTCGCCTCGCCTCGCCTCGCCTCGCCACGCCACGCCACGCCACGCCACGCCACGCCACGCCACGCCACGCCACGCCACGCCACGCCACGCGACGCCACGCCACGCCACGCCACGCCACGCCACGCCACGCCACGCCTCACCTCGCCTCGCCTCACCTTGATATTTGATAAGTTTTTGTAATGTACATGCAGTTCTAAAATTGTATGTGCATTCTTCTGATATAATAAATACACATACACAGAATGCATTCGGATTTCCATATGCATAAAGATAAATATGGTCTCATATCTAGACAACTCTAATGGATGGTAACAGATTACCTGTGCAATGTGCAAATGCATCTTACAATTATGCTTATCCCTGCCACAACATCCTGGTCCATCAGGGTATTTGTATCCATTCAACAATCACCTGATTATGTGAATTAGACTTTCCATTGGTGTGTTCTTTCATTTATGCAATCATGTCTTATGTAAGCACGTATGATCCTCTTGAAGAGTCAGTTTATAATAATAATAATAGTGCACTTATATAGCGCATATATCCATGCACATTGCATGCTCAAAGCGCTTGTCGACATATTACCCCTGGTCAACGAGTACAGAACACTCCCTGAGGAGAATACAACCGGTCGCCTGTCAGGCGCTCAAGTCACATACCCAGGTTGACAACACAAGTCTTTCAACTCATGTCTCAGTGTGGGGCAGAGAATGACCTTTCAAACTCTCAGTTTATCCAGCAATGTAGCGGGTAACCCACCCATGCGGCGAGCCGTGCCAATTGTTGCTGAACTTCACTGATAGCAGTCGACTGAGCTATGCATGGGACCACATGCCACCACCAGTTTAGAAGTTGAGATGAAGGAAACCAAGATTTATGAATTGTCAACTTCTTTATTACAATGAATGCATCGATCGTTTTGGTGTAGATCTACACTGTGTGTAGCATCTATTATAATAGAGTCTCTTGGCTTTCCTTTACTTCTCATGACATATTTTAAAAAGTACAATACACATTATACATAATTATTTCAGAAATAAATTCTTTTAAATGAAAACTACTACCTAAACACCAGAGTCAGAAAATGACAAAATCATCTTCTTGGAAAATGCTGATTCAAGATGAAATACAAGTATTTGAAAGAAATTGAATTATTATGAGGACAATTGACAAGATTTATTGATTTAAAAATGTTTACATTTTCACAATTGTAACATTTTAGCATAGAGCTTTCTCCTGTTTTCAAACAAATGCATGAAAATGATCTGAAAATTATTTATACCAAAACATTGCTATAGCGAATATAAAGTTTAAATCACATCTTCGCTTCAAGAGCGCCTCTCAACAGTTGCAACAGGAACAACTAACCCACTCCATACACAAGTGTGGTCTACAATGCACAGAAGTAAGAGAGAATATCCAATTTGTTGGAATCAAATATATTCTGCATTACCCTGTGTAATTGAAAGTCAATTTGAAGAGATCACTATGCTTATCTCCAGCGAACACTGTCAAACCCTTTGTAGACCCACAATGGAGGTCTGTTGAGGTTTCTCTATAATCAGGAGCTTCTGACAATCACACAGTCCACTTATGGAAATGACAGACCTGTTGACCCAGTATATAAGTCTGTAAACATTCTAGACACTGACTTGTCTCAACAAAGGGCATGTGTTGAGAAGTTAAAAGAAAAGTTGCAACTTATTAAAGCAAGTTAATTGAGAGGAAGTAAAATAATTCAAAGCCTGAAAATTGAAGACAAAAGGGAATCAATGCCAAAAAAGTAACTTGAGCCTGAAAATAGTCTAAAATGAATTATAGCCAAAGATACAAATTTGATAGCATGGCATGAGAAATGGCAAAAGAAAATCAACATCAATATGAGTAAATAAGAGAATATATTCAGATGTGAAATGAAATGCAGGACAATCAATGGCAAATGTATGACATGGAAAGTCTGAACATTAACAAAAAACAATTAAAGGCAAATATAAAACATGGGCCCTGAGATAGAAGGCTGAAGAGAATGAATGTCAAAGATAAAACTTGGAGCCTGAGATAGAAGGCTGGAGAGAATGAATGTCAAAGATAAAACTTGGAGCCTGAGATAGAAGGCTGGAGAGAATGAATGTCAAAGATAAAACTTGGAGCCTGAGATAGAAGGCTGGAGAGAATGAATGTCAAAGATAAAACTTGGAGCCTGAGATAAAATGCTGAAGAGAATGAATGTCAAAGATAAAACTTGGAGCCTGAGATAGAAGGCTGGAGAGAATGAATGTCAAAGATAAAACTTTGAGCCTGGGATAGAAGGGGGAATAGAATGAATGTCAAAGATAAAACTTTGAGCCTGAGATAGAAGGGGGAAGTGAATGAATGCGAAATTTAAAAATTGGAGCGCGAGATAAAAGGCTGAAGAGAATAATGTCAAAGATAAAACTTGGAGCCTGAGATAGAAGGCGGAAGAGAATGAATGTCAAAGATAAAACTTGGAACTTGAGATAGATGGGAAAGGAAATTTAATCCTAAGATAAAAAAGAAAGCAAGAGAAAATGTATAATGCAGATTTGTCAAAAGCTGATTCTAAAGCTTTTAGTCTTCCTTTGTATCATTTATGCATTGATTAACCAATTCAAGAAATAAATAGAAGTTACTCTGAAACAGTGGTTATGTCTGTCTCTTCTTATGTTTATTATTTGAGTGCAGTGCATAATTAACTTCTCCTATCTGTATACTCCTAGTCTAACTGAAAAAGAATCAGAAATAGACAAAAGGGAATCAAATCAAACGGTTAATCTTCATTTTCACAAATTGGGAATACATATATAGATCTTTTACATACATACTTTGCTTTCAATTCTTCAGTATCTTCAGAAGTGTATTTGACCCTATATATGATTCTTGTATCATGGTCTTGTAGTTATATCCGTTACAGAATTAACTGGTTGCAAGATTTAACTCATCAACTGTATATGTCACCGTTCTGTTGGTAAATATAAAAAAGATGACCTCATCAGATGAAAGAAATTTCCAAATGTATTTTTACTGAGAACAATAAAGCGTTATCAATATGTAGTTATTGAGTAGAGACCTACATATTTCAAGCTAATCTAAAACTAAATCTTCAAGGTTGAGTTCAACAGTATATTCAAGGTGGAAGAGAATTTGTCTTATAAATAGTGGCATTTCAAATGAAAATGGCATGAAATATAAGAAATTATTCAAATCAATGTTGTCGAACCAAAATAATGTTTATTAATTGTAGGCTTGTTTAAAAATGATTTCAGAAACAGAAGTTGTAAAATTATTAAGAAGAAACCATATCTTTGAAGGGCATTAAGAACTGGAATACAAACGAAAACAAGATTTTCTTGATACAACTTCTTTATTGTGAACATTATCAAGTTTCAAAGTGTGTACTTAATGCTGGTGTTCCATGAGGTCTAATGTTTTACCTGATGAAGTAGTAAGCATATACTCTGAAACATATATGTTCACAATAAAGAAGCTGTTAATCGGAAAATCTTGTTTTCTGATGAATGAACCCTCTATCTACTCTACACCTGAGTCTGTCTAATTAATGAAGGTTTGGCATATACTCATTAACACTCAAGAGGAATTTCAGGTTCTTGGGGGTATATTGCTCTTAGCTTGATTGACTGACTCTTTATACAGTATAATGTGAGGAAACCAAAGCAAGCAAGTTATCATTCAGTTTTGGTCTTCCATCATTTGCTCACATTTTCTAAATTCAAGCTCCATTAATTCAGGTAAATCATAGAATCAAATCTTAGTTGGAGATTAACCCATCAATGCTATAATATTTGAAGACTATGATGTGATGAAAGCAAAGCTAGCAGATACTTTGGAAACTACCAATGGATTGACCAAGTTTGTCTTCAGTCAAACTAAAATTCTAAGGAGACATGTTCAACCCCCAATTGTTTTTGTGAATATTTATAGGGTCCACTGTCTTGAGACAAAGTCCTCTATAATATGAAAATTAAATTTGGAATTTGTCCATGATAGGGAAGGGTTACGTTTCAGCAGATATTCATGAACGCTAAATTGGAGTGGCAGGTTTTCTTTAGTATATTGGCCTTGTCTTTACAAAGACTTCCTGTTAAAGACAGCTGCTGAATGTAAATGGGATTTAAGTAATGGAACACTGATATTTCGGAAATGACAGCACATCATTGACCCAGTTAAACCTGTTAGAAGGACAGAACCAAATCTATCTAAAGAGAAGCAGATGGAGTCTGAGGTTGGGAAATTATACAGATCTATCCTCAAATCCTGCTGGAAGAGACAGCTTGATTTTGATTGACCTAGTAAACTTTTATACCATAGGTATTGAAACTTTAATTGTTTTTTTTTACAATATCAAATTGTCTTCAGAGTGAACATTATATTATTTAAGTAAAAATTCTTGTTATTGGAAAGACAGTTTTATTCTGAAATGCTTCAACTAATGTTAAACAGCAGCGTTTGTTTGTGTTCATTTCATTTGTTCATTTGTGGTTGAACAGGGATTTGTGGTTGAACACGACTTGTTGGTTGAACAGGGATTTATGGTTGAACACAGCTTGTTTGTTGAACAGGGGTTGTTGGTTAAACAGGGATTTGTGGTTGCATGAACAGGGATTTTGTGGTTGAACAAGGCTTGATGGTTGAACATTGATTTGTGGTTGAACACAGCTTGTTGGTTGAACAGGAATTTGTGGTTGAATACGGCTTGTTGGTTGAACAGGGGTTTGTGGTTGAATAGATGTTTGTGGTAGAAAAGGGATTATGTTATAGAAAAGGTTCCCCTTCATGGTTGCACAGAGGTTTGTAGTTTATATAGGATCATGGTTGAATAGGGGTTCATTGTTCATTTCATGGCCGTCTGCATTTAACTCAAACTTCAGTCTGGAATAAATCTTAAACCTGTTCATAAAATAATATTTCAAGAAGACTTATAATTTTTTTGCCATTGCCCTTCAAAGAAAATCAACATTACAGGAAATACTTCTTGAAATTCAAACAGTAAGAAACCATTGGTGCTAAAAGAGATCTATAAGCTTCAATAACACTCTTATAATCCAAGATGTCAGATCTGAAGTCTGAATTTAATATTTTCAAGAGAATGACTCTTTTTTGATACTGTTTTAATATCTTCATTTGTATGTGGTTTTATAACTGTAACATAAGCACATTTTCTCCTAAAATATAATTTTTGCTGACTTGCTATTTTTCACCAAGTAATAAGAGATGCTCCATCTCCCCTTTTCTACTGTTGTAATGTAATAAAAAAGATGTGTTCACATTTACCGACAAACTAAACAAACATTCATTTACACTAGAAGAATTTTACCTTTCATTTTTTAACTTTCCTACCTTTGAACATTTTACCAGCCAAAACTCTGTTTTAAAAAAGTGGTTGATTTTGTATGACAGTGGATTTTGTATTGTCAATGTTTATTTTCAATTTGAATGATCCATCTCCCCTTTTCTACTGTCGTAATGTTTAAAGTATTAAGAAAACAGGATAAAACCATATAAAAGTTAACAAAGAGGTTTGACAATTGAATTGATGATATAGTTGAACTTGCATTTAAATGTTTTTAAAGGGACAGTAGCATGTTTTTTCGCTCAAATACGCCGATGAAATGTATTTGAAAGAAAATAATGTCACCAATAGTGAAACACCCTTCTCTCTTTAGAAAATCAAGTTAAAAAATGAGTGTACATGGTTCGATAAACCCATCGAAATCGTTTTTGTAATTCGAAATAATAAAATGTGTTCACATGAAAATGACCACCATGCAATTTTTGCTTTAGACGCAACAGCGTTATTACTACTATGGATAATTGGTTTGTAAGATGTTTTACCCTCAAAAGTAAATATATAAATGACATAAACTATCATTATAAATGGGAAATTTTCAAAAAACATTCTACAGACCCATTAAAGGCGCTGTAGCATGTTTTGTTACAGAAATAAAGTGCTCTCACAAAAATATAAGTAAGTGTTATCAATGTTAAATAATACTCCTGAATGAATATAAAGAGTTCTAAAAAGAATGTACATGGTTCGGTTGAATTCCATTCCCATGCAGTAGTTCAAGTGATCTGACTGATGTAGCGATACCTGACCCCGGAACACTGAGAGTAGAGTTTTATATATGGTACAATGATAGAATGGTCAACCATCTTGCTGTCTGAACTCCCAATTTCTCATGAGACCTATACAAATCTACCTGTGCCACTGAAGAGTTCCACCCCACTGTCGCTTTATAACTCGCACAATTTTCTTCGAATTACGGATAACCGTTTTCTATGGATATGTCTTATCGGGTTATGTAATGAGATATTTTACCCATAAACGTACCAATGTATTGAATAAACTTTAAAAATAAATCACAAATTTGAGAAAACATAACATACAAAAAACGTGCTACAACGCCTTTAAAAGTCCTAGCCGTGATAACAATATTTCAGCACACCTGTTGAAAGAGAGTTCCAAGAAGTCTTGACACAACCAGTGTCTTCATAGAATTTGATATTTGTATTTAAAAAACTTGAGGGATTTCTGTTCTTTCTTCAAACAATACCATATCTCACAACACTATAGAGAAGTCCAGGATATTTTAATAGGTACCATTCAGTCTTCTACGTTGAGCATTGTCAGTTATTGTATTGAGTACCCAAGGCACCAACTTGTATGTTAAATGTTGTCACAGTAGTAATTAGCCACGGACTAGCCACAATCTTAGCCACCGGGACTTGTCACTTTAAACTGACCGTCACCCATCAGGTGGTCGAATGAATTTGAACGGTCAGCTGGGAGTGATTATTTCCAATCACTACTGACCTTTACAAGTACTTCTTTTGGGACAACATTTCAGGGGATAAGTAGAAACTTGAAAATGCCAATTTGTGACAACTGAAAGGGTATCAATGCTCCACGGACACCTAAATCCAATTCAGGAGTTGCTGAAGTGCCTTAGCTCTTTTTGCAAGAGTTTTAATCATTAGGATAACTTAGGATAACATGTTTTCTTTCCAAGTCACGCAACTGCTCTTCAATTAGCACTTTTAAAAAAAAATATTTTCCAAAATTTTGTGTAAGATTACTAGAAATGTTTGCAAAATAAACATTTTAAATATACTCTTGATTGCATTTCAGATTTCTATGGAATTTTTCTTTTATTTCAAATCATGACAGTTACTGGTATATGTGCACACAAGGATCATTAACATTTGTTTTTATATTTTGACTTAAAGGTAGACTTATCCTTGTGAAGTGAAAATTGACATTCTATGTGATCAACACGTTGGCTTAAAAATCATTTCTCACAGTATAACAGTGTAGTCGAGTAGTATCTTGAACATCAAAATTATAAAAAATCATTTTGCAAAAAAGTCAAGAGTAAGACGTACCTACTTGTGAAATGAAAGAAAATTTAATTCGCTTTGATTTATTTTGAAATGGTTTATTATCAAGAAGCTTATGCAAAAAGCTGACAGAATAAATATAATCCACATTTGAATTGAATTTAATCCATCTGAAGTAGTAAAAACTGTTTGGTCTGTTGATTCATTATAAAGAAATTGTTATTCAGACATCTTGCTTTTCTTGTATTCCACTTCTTAAAGATTTTCTAAAACTTTAGAAAATGAATCTTATTTAAAAAGCCAATTTATCAAGAAATTGACTCGTATTTTGATAAAATCAACACAAGATTTATAACATGGCAGAATCAGAATAATTAAAATATTTGAACACTTTGAATAATAAATTACTAAAAAGCTCAGACTTTGAAAAACATGAAAACATGAGTACAATAAAATATTGAACTTCTGCAAAATCAGAATAAAATATTTGAGTGAGACTGCAATAGCAAGAATACATTGGAACATAATGACAATAGAATAAACATTGGACCAACAACAAATCGGAATACAACATTGGAACATAATGACAATAGAATAAACATTTGTCCATCACTGAATCAGAATAAGACATTGAACATGACAATAAAATTAACATTGGATCATCACCAAATCAGAATAAAACATTGGAACATAATGAGAATAGAATAAACATTTGTCCATCACCGAATCAGAAAAAAGCATTGGAACGCTATCAGGGCACAATAAAACACTATGACATAAGATTATGCCATTGAAATACCTCAGAGTTTGAAGCAATAGGCACAATAGAATAAAACATTGGAACATCTGCAGGATTAGAATCACATTGGAACAACACTGGATCAGAATAAAATATCAGAACATTATATTTGATAAGGACAGTGGAATACCTGGTCTGAAAAGCATGATCTAGAGAGATAAGAACATCTGCAGGATCAGAGTAAATGTTACAATATTGCACAGACCATAAGTGAATGATTTTAGTACCATATGGTTAAAGTGCTTTCATGCTCATTATCAACTAAAATTGGAACGATATCAACCCTTCTTTGTGACTATGAAGTGAAGCATGACTTTGATAAGCGGGATATGCTACTTGGGTAATTACACCTTAATTACCATCTCTCTCTGTGATCATGGTATGATTTCATCGTCAACATAATGAAGTCATGCCAATATTAATATTCACATTTATTAATTAGCGTTCACATTGTAATTTTCTAATTGTAGTTGACAATATGCTCAATAAGCCAATACATGATGATATAGTGTCAATCATACATCCTGTGTCCGAAACTTGTACGGACAAAACTGACCATCATCGAATGACCGCTCAATGGACATTAATAAGTACCGACATACAGTTCCAATATTCTCTTGTTATTAGCTAATTAAGCAAATTGTCTCGATAGCTCCGTGGTGTACGATTTGCAGTGGACATGCTTTCCGTCACGCTCTGGTCAGCATAACTGACCGAATGTTATTAGCCAAATAGCATTGTTTATATGTATGCTAATAACCCTGCACTAATGATATTGACCATTAAGCATATGGACTGGACACTGGGCGGTGATATGTACGTGCTGGGATGTGCAATGCATGACAAATACATGTGAACTGCATGACAAATTTGTATTACTACATGTGAATTGCAAGGAGAGTGAATGTGGCTGGATTAAGTGGGACCAAGTCATCAACATCTGTCAAAACTCATCACTTGTAGTCACAGGCTTGTCAATATCACTGATGTTGATTTCAGTGCATGTGGTTTGATGTCGATGATTAGTTCATGGGGCGCAGTTTAAATGAGTTTTACGTTCTTTGAATGAAATTTTAATAAAATATGATTTCATGATTTTGTTATTTTAATTCATTTAGAATTAAGCTTGTTCTTTACTTATTGGGGATGTTAATTTATTTTGATTTGAAATCTTGCATTTAATCTGAATTTGTGAATTCTTGGCAATCGTTATCTTCATTTGTGAAAATGTTAGAGTTTATAATTACACAAATCTGAAATGTGATGAAACTGATTTTGTTATTATTCATAAACAAGAGGATTTCTTGTGTAGAAAAAGTAGTTTCTCATTATATTATATTGTTGTTGTACACATGTACTGTGCATAAAAAATTGATGAACATAAATAATTATACTTTATAAGATCATGAAGAAGATAATGCAAGTTGAATTATAAGTATTATTTCAAAAGCTATTATCTAAAAAGAATTCATGTTGACTTAACAAAATATGATGTACGCACTTTTAAGTAGTAACAAATAAATGGATATCTTGCATTTTATTTTTATTTTGTATGATCTATCTTGAATCTATGTCCAGGAGAGAAATTCAGTTCTTTAATATAACATCTCTTAAAATATATCTGTACATCAAGTGCAATTCAATTTGCTGGTTGTACTATTGTATTCAAAGATACAAAGATTCATATCAGTTAGAATTATACAGTGCTTATTGGAATTCACTGGGGTACAATGAATCCTAAATTGGATTCTTTGAATCATATACTGACTCTTGATAAAAGCAAAGATAAGTGTTGCTGGATATTTCTATGTAATGTGACCAAAATCATGTAAGAGTTACATAATATAATTGTCTCAATTAGTGCAAATATTTCTTGGACTTGACATTTCTGCAGTAAATAAGCATTTATCTGATCGTGTAGTGCAGTCACAATGTACTTGAAGAAAGCTGGCTGAAGCAACTGTTAAAGAAATAGAGGCTGGGTTTCCAATAGGCGCAAAGGGTAAAGCAACTGTTAAAGAAATAGGGGCTTGGTTTCCAATAGATGCCAAAGGTATAGCAACTCTTCAAGAAATAGAGGCTGGGTTTCCAATAGGCGACAGGGGTAAAGCAACTCTTCAAGAAATAGAGGCTGGGTTTCCAATGGGCGCCAGGGGTAAAGCAACTCTTCAAGAAATAGAGGCTGGGTTTCCAATAGGCGCCAGGGGTAAAGCAACTCTTCAAGAAATAGAGGCTGGGTTTCCAATGGGCGCCAGGGGTAAAGCAACTCTTTAAGAAATAGAGGCTGGGTTTCCAATAGGCGACAGGGGTAAAGCAACTCTTCAAGAAATAGAGGCTGGGTTTCCAAAATGCGACAGGGGTAAAGCAACTCTTCAAGAAATAGAGGCTGGGTTTCCAATGGGCGCCAGGGGTAAAGCAACTCTTCAAGAAATAGAGGCTGGGTTTCCAAAAGGCGACAGGGGTAAAGCAACTCTTCAAGAAATAGAGGCTGGGTTTCCAATAGGCGACAGGGGTAAAGCAACTCTTCAAGAAATAGAGGCTGGGTTTCCAATGGGCGCCAGGGGTAAAGCAACTCTTCAAGAAATAGAGGCTGGGTTTCCAATGGGCGCCAGGGGTAAAGCAACTCTTCAAGAAATAGAGGCTGGGTTTCCAATAGGCGACAGGGGTAAAGCAACTCTTCAAGAAATAGAGGCTGGGTTTCCAAAATGCGACAGGGGTAAAGCAACTCTTCAAGAAATAGGGGCTTGGTTTCCAATAGATGCCAAAGGTATAGCAACTCTTCAAGAAATAGAGGCTGGGTTTCCAATAGGCGACTGGGGTAAAGCAACTGTTCAAGAAATAGAGGCTGGGTTTCCAATAGGCACTTGGGGTAAAACAACTGTTCAAGAAATAGGCGCCAGGGGTAAAGCAACTGTTCAAGAATTATGGCTGGGTTTCCAATATGTTTACAATGGAGTTTTTCTGCTAAAAAAAACTAATGGTTGATGTTATTATTTCTGATGATAAGCGATGGGCCTGAGAGTCTGCCAAAGTACTAAGGGTTTGCTCACATATAAGAGGAAATACGGTAATCTATTTCAATTAATTTGTGAAAATATACAATGTTTTAAGTGTTTTGATAAAAGACTTCTCACCTTTTATATCAACTTTTTCTGTCTGGTTAAAGTTTCTACTGCTTTGTAGAATATGTCGTGAAAAATAATTTATTCAAAACTTTATATTTAAAAATATGCATTTCTTCATTTCTGCTCTGACATTTAAAAAAACTCCAGAATATTTTAAAAATTCGAGCTTATTGTGATTTTTGTGTAGATGAGTCTGATCGTCAGCTACAGCACATTAAACAAAATGAACATTAAATCAAAGGTCTAGTGCATCTTGAAGGCAATAGATACGTTTAATTCTTTTAAATTCAAATGTTCACTTTGAAGAATAAAATCTGCCTGTTAAAAATCATGTCTTCCTCACAGACATTTAATTGTCTCTAGTTTTTAAAGTATAAAGTAATGAAATAATTTATTTAAACCATTTGAAAGATGATTGATGTTTTTGAAAGAGAGAAATAGATGAAAGATAAACTGAAGAAAAAAATCCAATTTATTGACATAATTTGACTTAATAATTCTTCATCAATATGATGACAAAGTTCTATGGATAGTCAACTTCTTTTTTGTTTCAGTCCAGACACTATCACCCTTATCAAGCAAACGATAAGTGGCATTTGAGCCAGAATACGGTATATATATTGGATATGGTAATTATTGGAAATATTGAAGTGTCACTCATGTCTTGATATTGTATGGAAGGAAATCATTTTCAGTTAACTTTATGAAATCAAAGCACCTAAAATACGATTTCAGAATCACCAATTCAAAAGAAACAAAGTAAAATGAAACTTTTCTTTAATATTGAGAATTCTTGTCACATTTTAACATATTTCATCTTCATCAATCACAGAAAATTCAGGGGGATTCTTGTGAAATTTGACCACAAACTAATCAGTTAATGTAAAGGTTTAAGTAACAGTTGATCTGAGGGCCAGGAGTATGAAGACCATTTGGACTATTGGCAAGCAGTAGATTGGTACACATCTCCTACACAGTTGTTCATGTCTTCCTGATAAGAGATAGGCAGTGTTTGCCTAGAGACCTTCTCTCTTTCCTTGGTCCTTTGAGGGTTGTAGGAAATGTGAGAAAGACTGAATGATCCTACATTCTATCATTAAGTAGCACTAGCTTACAGGTTTCACTGCAATGCATGTCCATAATGACTTTGTGGCCTTTCTTCCTGCAAAGCTACCACCCACTGATTGCATTGATTCTTCAAGAATCTAAATAAGATTGTGATGCCAAACTTTTGAAAATATGAATTCGCCACAAAACTTAGTTTAAGAAATTTAGTCACTTTGTCATTTCTATCTATACCTATGGAGTGATTGTTCCAGGACTCTTGAAGAATAAAAATTATATTTTTATGCCAAACTTTTAATTATGAATTGGCCACAAAATTGAATTTATAATATTTAGTCACTTTATCATTTCTATCTATGTTTATGTAGTAATTTTTCAGGGACTCTTCAAGAATTGAAATTAGATTTTGATGCCAAACGTTTGATTATGAGTTTATGATATTCAGTCACTACATCAAAGTGAGTGAACAATTAGGGACCCTTGCTTCATTACCCAGCAGCTAATTGGTAAACATTACCCACACAGGAGTCTGTGTTCACACTGATAAGAGATAGGAACTGTTTGCATAGAGCCCCTCCCTCATCACTGGCCCTTTGGGGTTTGTGGGAGGAAGTGAGGAGCTATCTTTGCTCCGAGAGGAGTCAGGATTTTTTGCAGTACGGTCCATCTGTCCAAATGGTTGGTCCTTAGGGTGTCCAGTGTTGCTGTTAGGATGCTATGATTGTTTATGTAGAACCCCTTCATTCCATCTTTTAGGGGATTTTGTTTTGGGGGGGGGGGAATTTTGAAGACAATGTCTGTGTCCATCTATTGGCCTTTCTAATTTGAATTTTTTCTTGGTCTTTTTATCCTGAACATAGTCATTGGCCTGTTTGTCTTTAATAATTTTGTTTCCAGAGTAAAACACAAAAACTTTAAGTGTATTATCTAAGTACTGAAGTGGTATTTTTTTTCTAATTCTCAGACTCCTAAAATACTATTTTTCATTTCTATGTAAATAAGTTAATTATGAATTCTGAACAGGTTTGATGCTGGTCTAGTTCTTTTAATGTTTTCAAACAGAACCTTAAAGTACAGAGATAACATATATAGTTTGTGTTGATGTGGAGTGTCCCTGTATTGATTTCAATATATTCATCTTTTGGCCCTTTAATATAAAGGACATCCATAGATACTTCAAATACAGAGAACATTAAAAAGGAACATCTTTATATCTATTAGAAGATAAGATTGTTTCCAGCTTACAAATGTTACAAAATCATCAAGGCCACTTTGCCCATTTATCAACTAATTGGTACATATCTGAGACACTCAAGTTTGTATCCAAAAAGATAAGAGTAGAAAAATATGGATCTACTCACAAATAAAGATTTTATTTTGAAAATCTAATTTTCTAAGATTTATTATTGAACCATTTATTCTCAAAGACATAAAATTTAAAATTTAATTTAAGATTGGATATTTGATTAAATTAAAAAGGGCACAAAGATTCTTTATTCACGGAAGCTAAACCAGGGCAAAGTAGACTTGTTAAATGTTTCTATGCTTCAGAAAATTCATGTTTTTCTCTAGATAAGAGACTAAGATAAGATAATTGTCTGTTTGTCCTGAGGTCCTTCTGGTCCTCTGGGGCTTGTGGGAGAGACAGGATGTTGAGAGCAGGAGGACGAGACTGATTGCTTGCAGCTTCTCTCCGTTTTTTCATGAAAGATGTTTTGAAGATGGACAGGCAAAGGAGGATGTTAAGAGGAAGATACAGTTAGATTGC
Organism: Gibbula magus; assembly: GCA_936450465.1. Lineage (NCBI taxonomy): Eukaryota > Metazoa > Mollusca > Gastropoda > Trochida > Trochidae > Gibbula > Gibbula magus. The sequence continues at coordinate 59,180,249 of OW388294.1, forward strand.
AGGAGGATTCTGCTTTTCATCTTGTACACTTGTTCATTGGTTCCAGGCTACCAAAGCTTTTAAAAACTTATCAAAAGAGGGCAAGTTCCTTAAAGTGATAAATTAAAGTCTTTGTGTTCTGGAATTAATGAGGACAAGGTGATTGCTTTGTGGCAGGGATGCAGAAATCGGTCTATTTGCCGGACATGTCCGATTGTAAATCCAGTTTGACCGAATGGAAAATTGACCTATCGGACATCAGTTGACCGATTGCAGAAAATAAAAGGAAAACTAAACTCACAAGCATATTAAATAAAGGCAAACGGCCCTGCTTGTGTCGGTCATAATTGTTTATGAAATTGAAATATGTTGATCCAGTCAAGAAGTCACATTTATTCTTCACAGCACGAGGCACCACGTCAATCGTCATTATCTTCAGTAAATTATAATTGTCGGCAGAAAAAACACTTACCGTTTGATATTTAATTGAAATTTCCAGTGTCATTTAGTGACTGAAAGATATGACCCATTTCACAACATTATTTACGAAAAAGGCTCCATTAAAATCGCATTGTAAAAAAGTTTTGTCAAAGATAAACATTGCATGAACGTGTGGCTTCACCGTACCGGTGATTCATGAATTTGTTACAGATTAAGATTTTGCTACTTTGAATCTCGATAAATTTAATAATATCTCGTTCATAAAACATAGGTAACATATTGTAACAAAATATGATAGATCTATATCGATGTATGGTAAAGCTATTATACAAATTCAAAATAAATAAACCTATCAAAAACGAATAATTAGCAATATTATTTCACAAGACGTTATATGTAGTCAAACACCGTTTGTATGACGCTACGAACACGCGATCGCATTTACATGATGACACACGTTATAAAGAGGTACGCTAATTTCAGGGTTCGATTTTGTTTTTTTCTATACACTGCACCTTGTGCAGCTTGCCATTTAAGAGTGACTGCACCACAATAAAACTCACTGCACCAGTTTTGTCATAGAAAACCAGAGACCAAATTCTAAAAACAAAGTCACATGATGGTACTTTAAAACAGGGATGCAATTCAAATTTGTGCCAGTCGGACATTTCATCTTTGACGAACCCGGAAGTAAAATGGGATTTTTTTATGAATAAAGTATGAGAAAGTATTACCATTTGTTGGTTCTTCATTTCATTGCATACTATTAGACAAAACACGGTAGCAATTAACTATAACTATTAGTTTATCAATAACATGCATAAAATGGTTCATAATTTAAAATCAATGTTTACCAACTACGATAAAAAATACCGACCGATAAAAAACTCACTGCACGCCGTGCAGTCGTATGACAAACCTAGGCTGCACAGTACAACATTAGGCTGTTTCGGTGCAGTTTGACTAACGTGAAATCGAACCCTGAATTTAAAAACTCCAATTTCTCTTGCGTTAACATTAGTTCTTTTTATGTTATAATTATTCATTTACAATTGCGAAATATGTCTCCAAATAAAATATAAAAGTAATCTTATTAGAATAAGTTCAAATTCGTAACTACATCTTGAATAGGAAATAGTCGTACGGAAAATAGTTGGACCACATGCTCTGCCGAGTTGTGAGTTTACGTAAATTATATCGCTATTGAAAACGAGTTCCTTTGAATTTAAAATGATTATTTACAAGGTACATATCATTTGGTCCATGATTTGAACTTTTGATGAACTATGTGCAATTAAATTATTAGAATTTTGTCGTCCATCTTGACGCAAATTCGCTTGTAAACTCGCTTGTGTAAACTCGCTCAAACTAGCACTGTCGGTAAATCGTAGTTGGTAAACATTGATTTTAAATTATGAACCATTTTATGCATGTTAATGATAAATTAATAGTTATCGTTAATTGCTTTCGTGTTTTGTTTAATTGTATGCAATGAATGAAGGACCAACAAATAGTAATACTTCCTGATACTTTATTCATAAACATTTTTTTACTTCCGGGTTCGTCTTTTTGGGTCAAAGATGAAATGTCCGACTGGAAAAAATTTGAATCTGCATCCCTGCTTTGTGGATATGTTAAAGACGTAGTTTGAGTTCATCTCCCATTGGATTCGAACGAGGAAGCTCCAGGTTAGATTTGGCGCTCTACAAACTGGTGGATACCTTTTGGATTTCTTCCACCAACTTTAAATTAGAAAAATGCAAAAGGTGCAAATCTTGGATATGTGACGTTGTCATCGTTACCATTGCATAAACTATACTTTACCGTTAATGAATTGTTATAGTCTAACACTTAGACTCTGAAAAGTATTTTTTATTAAATATTGAAAAAGAGCCTATGAGAAATGGTGCTTTCAGATTTCCAGAAAATCCCATTTTTCAATGGCCCCTTTTCAATACTTCTTTAATTAAGAGACATTTGGAAGTTGGTTAGATGAAGAAGAAAGAAGATCTATGGATTATCATCATTTGTTTAATAACGTTAGCATCTACACCAAAACTTTGCAATAAGGAAGTTGTAAATCATAGAACTTGTTTCTCGTTCCTTTTCTATCTTTAGAAAAATGGTGATATTTTATGAATAAATACTTTTTTCAGAGTCTGAGTGTAAGACTTGTAGATTTAGTGATAATCATCATGCGATAAAGCAATAAGTTTTGTATAAGAACAGTGTCTGATAACCATACATCTTGGACAGGGAGACAGTCTCAATGATGCAGTAAACTAAGTGTCATATAACTTAACATTCTCTGATGTCACCATTGGGAAGAATAACGTCATCGTTGACCTTTAAAAAAAAGAATTCTAGAATAAATATCCCAATGTATAAATGGTTTAAACATTTCATCCATAAAAAAGTCTAGTCTATATTAACACCAATCCCAATCATAGATGACGTACATGAAAAAGTAGTGGGCACTTTTCGTAAAAAATATCACATCTCTTTCATCGTTTCCAATAATAAGTCTAGGTGATAGTGTGACTAAACTCATCTCCTGACAAGGTAATCAGATCACTTAACCTGTTCCTCACCCCCCTCCACTTGTCACCCCCCAGGTAATTACGTCCTACCTGTCCCCTCCCTCCTACAGCCGCCATATGCTCCCAGGTCCCAAGGGGCCACAGTTGTGGTCAGTTTAATGAGCTATTTGAATGGAGACATTTCCACTTCCTATTCACTGGCTCATGTTCTTGTCTGGCTGTAATAGAGTGTGACTGAATGGTCTTGAATAATCACCCTTCTGTGATGGCCGCTCATATTAGAGTAATGTTGTTATTTGGGACGCATTGCTTTGATGTTTTTGGCTTGTCCTGGAGGAAATGAGGTTTTTGTCTTCCAGAGCATTTCGTAAATGAAAATTGGGAAATATATGTCATTATGGAGTGATTGTGTTTTTGAAGAAAGGTTACGTGTCTATTGGCGCTTAAGGCTCACACAGATCAAACAATATATATTTTTTTACAATTATGTGAGATAAAACGTGGGTGAGGGTCCTCACATATGGATATTAATATTCATAGAGAATTCATAAAGAGGATAGCAAAGGATGTCATAGGTCTCAGATCATGTATTCTGGATCTTTATCAAGTTCAAAATATTGTTGATATATAATTTGTACCTTTTTCAAACACTGAAGAATCTGGAACCTATTCAGGTTTGTTCGAATTGTTTGCTTGATTTGGTTAATATCTATGATGACTACTGTAGAGAACTGTTCTACATGCAGTAAGGTTTGGGAGCAATGGTACAATGAATTTCAGTACAGAGCCACCCATGGTTCGCCAGTTCCAGCAGGTATTCGCAGGTTTCACCGCAATGTATACACACCATATCTTCAGTGCATGGTTCCTTTGTTGATGCAGCTTTCTATCTGTAATAATATTTGCCACCATGATAAAAGGGAATTATCCCGAAACCAGCGTTAATCAAGCATTATTCATGTAATCTGGTCAATCATTCTCTGATTATCTACAAAATCTGTATGAAACATTGGAGTATGACATCAGTTCATGAATTTTGATGAATCTTGATCTGTTGTAAAAAAACACCTTTAAAAAAATAAGGATTAACCTAGCTCATATTCAAATGTTACATTGTTAGGGATCACACTATCTGCAATGGTGGAGGCGGGATAGTGCAGTGGTTAGCGTGTTCCACTTCTTAACAAGAGGTTAGGGGTTCGATTCCCGCCAGGGGCACAGCAACTTTATCTGCAGTAGAGAACTGATCTACATGCAGTAAGGTTTGGGTGCAATGGTACTGAATTTCAGTGCAGTACCACCCATGGTTCGCTAGTTCCAGCCGATGCTCGCAGGTTTCACCACATTGCACAGCCACATGGTGTTGCGGGCTTTCTCCTTGCACTAATACTAGCAGCCGTGATAAAAGTGATATACCCTTGAAAGCCCCAAACCACCTCGCCTCATCTGCAATGGTATACATTCTTGTAAATTCTAATATTTTATTTAATATATACTGGACAAAATAAGTTAGGGATATCAGTGTTTTTAGTATTAATATTTCATTAATATGTCAAGTAATATAGACATCAGTTTTGATAATTTCAAAATTTCAAAATATCCCTAATTATTTTTGTCCAATATATAGACCCCTTTTCGTGCGCTCATTTAAATACGACCTTGACCTCATTAGCATAACAGCTGATCGAGGTGGAGGCAAAACATGGCGGCGAGCGAAGCGGCAACTCGTAAGCATTTTAGTACAAATGAGCGGTAATATCAACGGCTGATATGTTTCTAATGCAAGTGAATGATATCCTTTGTGATTATAGAGTAATAAAAACTTGAGGTTTAAGGCTGTCAATCAGTAGAATCCTTTGCAATCAGATTTTCAGTCTGCAAAACAACGTAAACATTGAAATTATCATGGTTGACTTTGAGTGGTCCAACTGGAGAGAGATTAAGCGCCACACATTTTCACAGAGATCGTTCTGGAGATGATAGTCCAGATGCGTGTAAATGATAAATCAGAGCATCAGTTTACTTTACAACGTTATGTACTGCAGACTTTAGATCGTTCTAGGTCGATTATTTGGCCAGTGGTGTGATGTGAATTTCGTCACTATTTCACATTGTTGTTTTTATTTAACCTTAATAACGCTAGTTTCCTAATTTTACTGAACATAAATGTATAATTCCTTAATTTCACTTAAATATATATAATATATTTACTGCAATAAAATATTTCATTGACTTGTTGAATTACAGTTGTTTAATTTGTCACATCACGTTTGCAAACATGAGAATTTTGCATATAAAATACAATAAATCCAGGGAAAATAGTGTTTAGGGTACTAAAAACAACTGCAGCAATTTATGAGGGCTGAAAGCATCCAAGAGACAAAATAAAAATACGTACCAGCAGAATAACTTTGGGCATGATTTTGGGGGTATTTACCCATTTATTATATCAACATATTCCATAAAAACACTTCTCTGAAAAGAAATAAAATAACAAACAAACCCATATGGTTGATTAGACAGTTATTAAACAATTATCTTTATTATTTTTCAAATCTTATTTTCTCCAGGGTGATCCCTGTAATACCTGGGACTCTCTAATCATGGATATATTAACTTCATTGCATTGTGTATGTGTATAAATGGTTATGGTTTGGACAACATCTGGATTGTCAATTGACATGAGCATATTTATAAATAGAGGGGTTTGAATTTGTAAATTACATTTCAATTTAAACATTAACCTAAAAACATGGAATAAAATTTATTTTCAATCTGGGTTGGTTAATATATTAGGTGTGAAAACATGTCCAAAGTGAATATTTGTTTTGTTTTTTTAACTAACACTTCAAAGGGCTCCCTACATACAAAACTGTTTGTTAACAATTTGTTAATTACAGAAATGAAACTATATTCATTCATCAAATATATGGATCAATATATGGATCACCTTTGGCATGAATTTAATGGATTATCACCCATTATTATATCTTAATATTCCATTCAAATACTTGCATGGGAAGAGATTAAAAATGTGTCAATTAGACAGTTATTAAAACAATTTTTTTAATTATTTAAAATGTCCCTCATTATTTTAACTGAAAATCTCACCATGTAAGGAAAACTGGGGATTTCTCCCACAGCCTTCTCCATAGTCTAACACTAACAAATTATGTATACTTTAAATATCACCATTTCATTAAATATTTAAAAAGGGACATGGGAAATGAGATTTTATTGTTTTTTCTTTTCAGAGTGTAAGTCTTAGTCTATTTTCTCCAGGGTGATACCTTTAACACTCATTGGTTATCATCACCTATAGTACCTCAATATCCTAGGCTTTCTTTATAATGCCATATGAGGAAATGTTTACCATTGGAATAGTTATTTTTAATCAAATTTTTCTTGCATTAAGTAAAAATTAAATAGGAGAAGGTATAACTTAAATGTGTATTACTTTTCATTAATTATTATCTATCTCCTAGCATGTATTTTCTTTTCACCTTTCCCCCTAAATATTCATAGTTTTTTTAATAAAAAAACGATTCCGCCTCAAAATTGCCTTAAATTTAGTAAAATTAGATTGGTATTAACCTTATTATGCACTGCCTTTCATTAATAAAATCTGGCTTCTTAATTTTGTGTATTTTACTTTTTTCCTTTCACATTTCCCCTAAATATTCATAGCTTTTTAATTATGATTTAGCTATTTCTCAGTGTAACCAAATTACGTCATGTGACAATATTTAAAATCAATGTTGTTGATGAAATACAATTTTGGTAACGTGAGAACTACAGTAGTTACTATCAGTCGTTGATTTTGAGTTTTTGTTGAAAAAACACAGTGATTCTTTGATAAATGACAATATTGCTAGTCCACCGATCTACTTGTAAAATTAACATATTGAACTCAGTCTAGTAGAAATCTACCCTGATCATGGGGCCGATACCAGTTGGATTTTATGTTCAAAAGATATATCTTCATGCCAGAAGAGTGTGTATTAACATGGATAATTTATATTTCATTAAAAAGGACAGCATTATACAAGCTGCACATGTATTCTTCATGTCAAACGATGTTTCAATGTTTGTAAACAAGACATGAGGGTCGCGTCACATGTCAATCCACAACTCGTCTAAATATTAGTTTACACACCAGTCGGGTGAAAATTCCTTCAAACATGGTTTATTTACGACCAATACTCACAAATAATGCCATTTATATGGCTGATTTACTTTTAAATATTTAAAAACTACGCGCTGCAAATGTTGAAGCGAGTGAAGGCAGGCTATGGAGCTTCCGGTCTTTCTGCCTCCACTGAATATTCATGAGCTGGACGTCGCGTGACGTTTCCCGCGAAAAGGGGTCTATACGGTATATGAACTTCATATTATTGTTTTCACATAATTCCAAAATTTACCAAAAATAACAGTCTTCATGATAAACCTACAGTTACTGTTCAGTAGAAGTTTTTCCAAGCCTTGTAACATCAAATCATGATGTCAGTCAATGGATGTTGATGACTCTTGCCCAGACAAATATTTTCGTTATCCATTTGTGAATCTTCAATCTATCACATACTCTAGCCATCGAAGGATGCACTCAGTAAATATTTGTTTTATATCCATGCTTAACTTGATCTTTATATCTACTCCCTTGTAATATTTATTCAGTCTCTGGCCTTTCCATTCTGGAATATTATATGACTTGATAATGGATTTTTGCAAGGCAATCATATACTGAAAAGCACAATAAGGTGATTCTTTTGTTTTATCTTTTTCCAGTCTGCATTACAAATGGTATTTCTTGATGGTTTCTTGCCATGGCATTTATCATGCTATCTTTATGTGAAGGAATTTCTTATTTCAACTGGATTGTGCTGTACTGATGTAGGTATATGTATTAGAAAGACATTCTTTGACATTTACGTAAATGCATTTCTCAAGCTATGAATTCGATAGCAAGAATGTTTTTCACTTTACATAAACTTATAACAAAATATTTTTTTATATTCTTTTAGTTAATAAATAATGTTATGAATTTCGTAGAAAATATTAACACTTATACTGGTATGCTAGTCAAACCTTTAAATAGATTTAGTAAATGTCATTTAGATAGTAAACAAATGTAACAATGCTGTATTTGTGATCACATTATCTGAAATAGTACAAATTCTGTAGATGAAGAAGGGCAAAAAGTAGAAACAAATAAAGAAGTTGTACTTCATAATATTGTCACTTCTTAATTTATTATCACAACTTCTAAATGCCGAAAGAACCCAAAAAAACCTTCTAAATGCTATTGAAGTTTCAACAATTTTATTCTTATAGGAATTATCTAAGATCCTATGTACTATTGAAGAGGCATTTAAGAGGTTGGTAGTGTCGAGTTGATAAGAGTTTATGGATAATCAACTTCTTTATTTTTACAAATAGATACAAAATCATGAATTGTTGTCCCTGCCCTCTGTGTGAAGGGTTAACGTTTCTTTCAATCAAGGTTTGTTCACTTTGAAGATCCGGAGCAAATTAGCTCTCTTTTCTTTCTATGCCCTCCTTTATTCCTGTTTAAGAATTTCAAGTTTCTTAAAAATCTTGACTCTCTGTTTTTTTCCCTTTAAAAGATACAATGAAGTGAATCAATATTGCACTGATGGCATATCCTCTTGATCATTCTCAAGAAACAAATAAAAATAATAAAATTAACTTGGAGAGGTTTTTAAATTGTCTAATCAGGAAATTTTGCTTTGACTCTTAACAAAAGATTCCTGAAGGTTTCTATTAAAACATTGTTTTTCTTTTATATTTGTATTTTTTGTATTCATTGATTTTTAAAGTTTTTATTTTGTTGAAAATCGTATTAATTATGAAGTTCAGAATAACATTGATTTGAAGGGAGACAATCAAGATTAATGAACTCCTTTTGAAATGTTTTTGTTCAAAGAAAATTAACGAACTTCAACAAATTTGTTGACATCCTTGGTTTGTCCTAGACCTTAAATCAATTCTTTATGTAAATTTTATTGTTTCAAATTGATGTGCCCTGATTCCATAACTTTTAATGATTCTAAATTAAGACTTTCTCCAGTGTTAAGCACATGAAAATGTTCGGGTTCCAAAGGTTAAAACATTTGGCAAATCCTTTGATTCTAGACTTTTTAGATTGTTATAGATGTGTATACCGTATTCATCATGATTAGTGCCTTCTTCCTATAAGCTCCCTCAACCATGTTTCTAACTGAAGAAAAGATTAGCGTTCCCTCTTTTGACAAACTTATGTGATTATCCTATGAACTATGTCAATATCTGAATTATATTATGTAACATTTCACAATCTTATGAACTATGTCGATATTTGAATTATGTTACATTATATTTCACAACAGTGATATCGCAATATTTATTCTGACCTTTATTTGAAATGTGTTTGTTGATAAAATCGTCTTTTTCATGTCTGTTGAATGAAAATATAAGCGCTCCTTTCTTCCAATTTTCTCAGCTTCAAGGGCTCTCAATACGTCAAATTGTCATCCACAAATTTTGACGATTTGAGGAGCATTGCATCCAAATCTTCTTGCATGTAGAATACATTTCTTTATAGCAGTTAAAGTTGCCGAGTCCCATGCAGGATTCAAACCCCAGACTTTGTGATCCAAAGCTGAACGCCATAAGGGCTTTGATAAAACTAGCACACATTTAAGTGATTCAAGCCATTCATTGATGCTACGAGTGAGAAAATATTCGCTAAGTCATAACTGGACATTATTGTTCAATGTATACTCAATTAATGTATATATTTTATTATTTTAAAAAATCAAAATTAGTGTAAATACAGCATTAAGACGTAACATAATTCACGTAATAGAATAAAACAAGATGGCAGATTTTGCCGATAGAACAATCACTTTAATGTTACAGTGGAATCGTGTTTCTAGGATTTATGAAACAAAAAGGCATGCTTCAGACCCTTTGAACATCACTAAAATATATTACTATTAATTAACAGAGCACCCTTGGAACAAGATTGATTATAAGATGGAGCAGGTTGACAAGGCTGGGAGTAATCCGGTGAGCTTTAGGAGACTTGCGGAGACAATAGAGACAAGATTGCTCAGGAGTCTCTGTACCTCTCCTTTCTGTGCAACACGTACTGGTCAGCTAGGCTAACACTGACCACCGGTCAAATCTGGACAACAGGATATTATATTAACTTGTACTTGGTGCCGGATATATTACTATAAAACTTTCAAAATGAGGACTTTTGAAAGGTGCCACATGATTTTGCCACAGTTTGATTGTTTTATCTCTAAAATCTATTATATCTAATGTAATATGGTGTGGCATTTGTATCATTTTGTAAAACAATATCTCCTTTACATGGAATGTGTAAACAGGCTTCTGTACTACAAGATGTTCACTTTTTACTTGTTGAAAATTTGTCATTATGTGTTGGTTCACCCTTTAAATAGTCAGAAAAGATTTATTTCAATTCAACCAAAAAGGTCCTGGGTTCAAATCTTGATAGAGGCTCAACAATTTTCCACCTACAGTAAGATTGTTATGCCATGCTACACTGAATTTCAGTGCTATACCTCCATGGTTCACTAGTTTCTGCCATTACATGGTGTTATCTGCTGCTATGATATAAGTAAAATACTATTGTAAGTGACATTAAACTCTATATCTCACCTCACCTGTTTCTATATCATTAATAGCTTGCATGAACAACTGGTCAAATACGGTACTGATTGACCATAGACTGTCCACCTGCAGTACCCTGGTCAATCAAGAATACGGCTAGACTTATACAGAGTCTGTGATATGAATATATTGCACTATTTTTATGATAGCTAACATTGAATTTTGGAACACAGAATCAATAGAGTGACAACCAGTTGATGACAGTACTAGTGTTATTGAAACAATAAAAATTTTGGATTTCAAATTGTCCATTGTTGTTACACAAAGTTCTGTTTCTGCCCAACCATCAGGTCCCTATTTCCTCAAATAGATGCCCCCGGTGTTTATTTTTTCGGACCCAGCTTCTATTCGAGACCAGCGTCTATTCATTTTTGGATACATGATATATAAATCACCCGACTAAGAAACATTTAGATATGCAATCATGACAAAATCACTTTGATATGAATTTGTTTTGGTGAATATTTATTCATTATTGAACAGGAACAATGTTTTCTTTAAGAGGCATATGTTAACATAAGTAATTATATTTTTTTTTAAATTTGCTCATTTCATCATCTGGCGTCTAATCAAGACCCGGATTCTAATTCTTTCAAACGATCATACCCCCGGCATTTATTCGAGACCCAGCCTCAATTGTCTATTAGAAGAAATACAGTAGATATAAGTGCCATTACAGTTAAAAGTGCTCATGACATCACAATGTGTCTTTAAATTCGTCAAGAAGCATTTCAAAGTAGGCAAGAATGATAACCAGAGAATCTGATTGAATTTGGTAGTGCGTCTGCTTATCCCAAGTAAGGTCAAGGTTAGATTCCCAGCCAAGATATACCAAACGACAGTAAAAGAGAAGTAGTTGGTTCATTGCTTGCACCCAGCCTTATATCATTATATGGACAGAACATTGCTTTACTCGTGTGCACAGAGGTTGCCGAGTGCACTTAAAGCACATTAAAAATTTCCTTTACCTATTATTATATATAATTATTATTTTAGTCATATGTTGCCTCTAAAGAATTGTCCATTCTTCGACCAACGTAAATACAGCTAGAAGTGACATCAAGACAGTCTAGTAAACCTCATGGTCAGTGCTAAAGACCTTGATCTGTCCACTATTTGCCATCAGTGAGATATTCATGTCTTCTGTAGAGTTTTATTGAAGACGTATATATAGCTAGAAGTGACATCAAGACAGTCTAGTGTACCCCATGGTCAGTGCTAAAGACCTCTGTCCACTATTTGCCCATCAGTGAGATATTCATGCCTTCTGTAGAGTTTTATTGAAGACACACCAGCACGATTCCAGCCTCCCCTCCCATCTGGGCTGTTTTTCCACTGTATTTATTCGAGTTGGTACCTCTGGGATGTGCCCGGTACCAGTGTTTCAAAGTACAATTGCATTGTTTTCCTCTGTAATTGTTTGGTTGGGAGACTGGGAATAAGGAGATATTGATCATCTTGTTTTTTATCTCTTGTAAAGAATGTTTAATGGTGATTGTAGGCTTAGAGGGACAGAGCCGAGAGTTTGATAGAAAATAGCGTGCTTAGTGTTCGCTGTATTCTGGGGAGGGAGTTGGCCACTCTTTTCATTTGAGAGGCAGTGCCTTCAGATCTTGATGCATCGCGATGCTTTTGGTTGTCGATGAAATGATTTACATTCTTTTAATTTGGATCTGGGAAATAATCTTGTTTATTGGGTGAGGTTTTTATTTTTTTAAATTGGAATTTTGATGTTTTTTTATATGAAACAATATTTTCTGGGTAACAACTTTATTGTGAACATACATGGTATTTCAGAGTTTATACTTACTCCTTCATCAGGTGGAAGCTTAATATCCAGAAATATAAATCTTGTTTTGTCATATATTTCACTTCTAAATGTTCCTCAAAGACTTTCTGTGACCAATTCCTTTATGGTCGTAAATACAGCAGAATGTAAAAAAGTTTTCTAATTTGACATATCTAAATAAATAACCTGAATGCTTAATTCATACATACAGTGTAGAAAGTCGAGCTCTCCGTGTCCAAGTGTAGTCTAAGAACTCCCCAGATGCTGTGAGACTCTTGAAAGATGCTGATGACATTCTCTTGCTTCTGATCTCAGGGAAGCCAAGGCTATACAGTTCCATTGAGACCGTTCTTCAAGAAATTAGATTTCTTCTTTTTGTGCTATATTCCTAATATGACTTATGTCACCATCTTTTGAAACTGGTCACATTTATATTTCTCATCTGATTAACAATAGTTAAGAAATATGACAAAGACTTATGATTCAGTTTTCTTTCTTTTGTGTCTGGGGTCGGTCATGATGTCTTCATATTGTGTGTGGTTCACATTATTAACACTTTATCTGTTGAATCCTAGAATTAGTGCCCTCACATTTCTGAATGGCCGATTTACAGGAATCAACTCGTAAACATATAGGCGGATCCAGAAAGGGAAACCCAGCTATTTAAAATCTCCTCTATACTTCTATGCAAATGGTGATTCGCTTAACTGCCCGTCTTGCTATTCGGATGATTTTCAACTGTAACCAAATTGTGTGGATAAACAGGGTTCAACTGTACATGCAAAAAATTTCGAGGGAGGGAAGATGGGTCTAACCCCCTGAAACCCCCTCTGAATCCGCCACTGTTAACAAAATGAATGTTCCTTGATTGACCATAAGGCTTAAACATAGAGAACTCTGAAAATAACTGCATTAGCAATCTAAGTGTTAAAGATGAAAATACATATTTTAAAACATTATTGATTCCGGTGTTCTAATCTGCTTTCAGGTGCAAATTTTATTGAAAGTTTCCCAATGAAATTATTAAACCAGAAACATTCTTCTAATTAAAACATAATGATTAAAATTTTAAATCAAATTCAAATCTGCTTTGGGCATTAAAAGAAGCTTTGAAATAACTCTGTAATTATGAAAGGATTTTTTTCTATTTTTCAAAACTGTGGATCCCTCAGGAATTTTAATGTTTCAAATTGATTGCATGCCACCAAATTCCAAGGCTAGCGCTAGTCGCCGCCCAATATAATAACTTCCTATAAACACAGCGGATATTAGCATAGACAAACTGTAAATAATGGTCGACACCTCAACTGGACAAACTAGCTTCCAAACAACTACCTGTGTGATCGATTTCTCCTGCTTGTTTTTGCAACCAAGAAAAATGTGTTTGCGCTCATCTGCTTCGACAAACGGTATTACTTGAGTGTTTGTTTACTGCTTTAATTCTCTGTAGAAAATAAGAAGAAAGGTATTTATCCCACTTGTCATTGTTTGATTAGGAAGCCGCAACTCCGAAGAATTTTCAAACTTTGAAACGGTTTTATGGAATATTGTATCAAGATAAATTGGAAAGTGTGCTGCAAGGGAAATCATAGTTTCTATCGTGTGATGATCTTTTTGTGAGAAACTTCAAATACATAACGAAAGCAAAGTGTAAGTAAATATACAGATCAAAAAAATATTTGAAAGCTTGTTAACCATCTCAAATGGATAGGATATGTTTTCATAGATCTAATCATAAGGTTTCAACAACCTTTAAATTAAACCGTTAAATATATATAAGCATGAACATTAAAACGTTTTTATGCATACATTGTTTATACAACAGAGATATCATCTTATGGAATGGAAATCTTTCAAAATAATTTTATTTTAAACATATAATTACCAGTCACAATTATGAAAGCTACCAAATAAGCTGTTTTGAAAATATGCATGCATTTCAATGAAAATATCAAATTTAAAGCCTGTATGAAGTGATGCAATGTTAACACAATAGAGGAAGAGATGAGGTGATTTGAGGTTTAATGTCGCTTTCAAGTCTATATCACTTATATCATGGTTGCTAGTTTTATTGAAGGAAGAAAGCCTGCAACACCATTTTGGCTATAAATTGCAGTGAAACCTGAGAGTATCGGCTGGAACTAGCGGACCATGGGTGGAACTGCATTGAAACTGCAGTATTGCACACAAACCTTATCGTTTGCTGAACAGCAGACAAAGTTGCTGAGCACTTGAAATTGAAACCTTGAAAATGAATGTAGAACCTGAAAATGGCAATACCAATGACTACTTTAAAGGCATTAAAACTGAATCCGAAGAATGTGCATTTACCTCCAAGTATCCAATTATGTTCCAAAAAGTGATCAACTGTCCCTTTAAGATAAGGCCAGATCATGAACATGGTACAAGCCACGGCATCAATATGCTGCCCATACTGTAAGCTTCATATGAAGACCATATGGTCATATATAATAAGAGATCAGAATGGTACCGACCAAGATACATGCTGCCCATAGTGTAAGCTTCATATGAAGACCATATGGTCATATATAATAAGAGATCAGAATGGTACCGACCAAGATGTTTACATGCAGGTTAACTCATCCATGTTATATATCACCACCATGATCCAGTCATGTTATGTGTTAATTATGTCTACCTGATATAGACACTTTGAGGCTCAGATTTCTGGATTCATTAGACTCATTTAGTCTGATGACTTTGATCATGTGTTACTATACTCAACAGCACAGCACTCTCACATTCTCAAATTTGTATAAGGTCATTGTATGAAATGGGCCACCGCTTTCCCATTTGTAAGATGACATTGTATTAAAAAAGTCCATTTTACATCTTGTAACCTGGTAAGTTTTGGTTAGTACCTGGGCCTAGATTTTTTAAGCTCTCTTAGCCCTAAGATAGTCGTAAGTACCATACATTAACATGGCTTATGACTATCTTAGTGCTAAGAGAGGTTCGAAAATCTAGGCCCTGGCTGGTAACTCTTTTATGGTTTGCTTAATGTTACCATGAACATTTATATAGTTTCTAGCTGGTAACATGTCAGGCTACTTTAGTACACTGAGGACCAGTCTCCCATCTTACTGGTCTTGGTAGTTAGTGGTTGGAGCGTTCCACTTCAGATCAACAAGTCCTGGGTTTGAATCCTAACAGTGGCTCGGCAACTTTGTTTGCTGAATATGATGATTTTACCTTCAGTTTAGGGTCAATGCTACATTGGAAGTCAGGGAAGTAACACTTGCATTTTTTAAATCAATACCGAACCACAATGGTGTTGAAGGATTTCCTCATGCAGTTCTCAAACCGCCATGATTTATGAAAATGAAATACTCTTGAAACCGATTTTAAATGTCAGATTTAACCCCCAGACCTTATTCAGATGTCAAACATATACGTACTGTGGTATATGTGAATGAGTTCTGAAATCTGAATTCGACAAATATTTGTATTTTAGGCAATCGACTTCTAATAAGGAAGTTTGGGGAAAGATAGCATAGTTACCACTTTTGACTTTGAGAGCTCGAGATCTCTAGAGATTATTTACCAGTACCATTATTTACTGCAGTAGAGAATTGTTCAAAGGTTAGAGTTCAATGCTACATTGAAATTCAGGCAGGGTCACCATGGTTTGGTAGATATAACCAATGCTCACAGGTTTCACTGCAATGCATAGACATGGTATGGACAGTTTCCTCCTGCAATTATCTAAGCCTTGACATAATCTTGAGGTCATCCCACCTGACCTTTCAAGACATACTGAAACCTACATCATGTAGTAGAACATCCCATCACGTTCTGCCTCAGCATCAAACCTTTATAACATCAAGATGTGGTACACATTGCCAGATATCTGTCACACCACATTGTACCTAATTGTGTCTACGAATATGTAGATAACATCCCTCCTGATTCCACATCATGCATTCTAGTACACCAGGAATACAATCAATTATCTAACCAGCCATCCTATCACATAACCTCATCATTTCCATTATGATTGATAACATACAAGACTCTGTGCACATTGTCAGGTTTCAGAAGCCATGCCATGATGAATGTCTGCAGTAAGATATAGATAAAGCCTGTGGATGTGTCGTTTCTTAAAGTTTTACAAAATTTCATCTGTGTAATTGCAAGTTCCATCTTGTATGATTATGTACATGATAGTGTCCACGATGTTAGATACATTGTCATTGATCTTAGGATCCATGCTCTCTCTGATTCCTTCATTATAATGGTGTGTCATGATTTCAGAATCAACCAGAGTATAACTATTTGGCAGCCAAAGTTACTGGTGCATGATGGGAAATGATAAAAAAGGCTGTATTTACATTATAACAACATTAGGAATATATGCCATGTAGATGGTGAACAAATGCAAGACTTCAATTCCGTCATTTCCGTGTATGAGGTTTCGGTGGTTGAGTGGATAAGATATTGGGACAGTCAGTGCTGGCCATAGCCACTAGATTCTGAAGATGTAGGTTAGAATACTGCAAGGGACCAGTCCCGAAAAAGTAATTTTTATCATCTTTTAACTAACACAAAAATCAAGGTGATCTACACATATTCAGTCTGCCATCCAACCAAACATCTCATAGTGATCATATCTACATTGAGATATAGATTACACCTTGGAGAGTTTGATTCCTCATTACTACGACATAACATCTAAAATACAAAATGCTACATTATCTAAAATAAGACACATAATATCAAGATGTTCTACACATTTCCATCCCTCCATCCAACCGCTCATCTCGTACCAGATATTATGTCTACATTGAGATATAGATAACACCTAAAAGTTAAATTCCCCATTACTACAACATTACAACATATCTCCTAAAATAGAAATGTTCACACTATCTAAAATAACACACATAACATCAAGATGTTCTACACATTTCCATCCCTCCTCCAATTTACCAGATTATGTCTATACATTAAGATAAACATCTACATTTTCAGAAATTTTAAAACTTATTTTATATTCTAACATTCTCTATATCCTAAATTCTACACTATCTAAAATACCGGGAAACACACATAACATCAAGATATTCTACACGTTTCCCTCCCCCCCCCCCCCCCATCCACCACTAATCTGGTACCTGATTATGTCTGTACATGTCTACATTGAGATATAGATAACACCTTGAAATTCAATTCCTCTTTACTTCAACATTGCAACATCTCCTGAAATACAAAATTCTACATTATCCAAAATCTAAAATAACGCTAAACATCAAGATCTCCTACACATTTCCCTCCCCCGTCCAAGCACTAATCTCGTACCTGATTATGTCTACATTGAGATATAGATAACACCTTGAGGAGTCTGGGTGCCTGATTGGGAACAGAGGGTAATGAGCTTGTAAGACTGCTGGGAAATGAAGAATATCCAAGGCCTGTTTACCCGGCTAATTGGTCACTAGCAAATAAACCTGGCTGATTCAAACGATGTTGCGTCTATTTACTTTGAGTGGGATGAAGGTCGGCAAATCAGGTTAATATTGAAAATGTGCGGCCAGAACCCCTTCCTGTGTCTTCTTTGAAGATTTCATCTAAAGTTCATTAACGTGAGATCGGTTTGATTGAATATAAAAATATAAAACAAATTTCTTTATGATATGAGAATGTTATTAACTTTATCTGAATTAGATTCTTGCAGATGATTGTTTTATTTAAGGTGTTTAAAAAAAGATTTACATGAAATCGGAAGAAACATTTTGATTTTTTAATAAAGGTCTTTGTTATTTCTGAAAGTGCTGTTCTTTCTTTCTGAATTTTTCTTTAATCTTCAATCGCTTATTTTGTGTTAAATCTTGAATTGCATATACAAAATTAAATTATATATTACATAATAGTTTTTCAAATGCCACGAGGCATCATAATCTTTCTTGTATATGGAATATGATATCCATGGAACTGACGACATTTGTAAAGCCTTTCTGAATACAAAGGAATCATTTCAAGAATAATGTTATGTCATCAAAATATAGTTTTTATTTGATCAATTACCTGTCCAATTAAATTATTTCCACTTTCATCGACCAATTAACATATCAAGTCTGTTTACATATGCATGCACTGCCTTGTATATATCACATGTCAGTAGCTAAATAGACTCGTTATGTAAATACACACAGGATGTTTATTGCATGTCAATTGCGTGTCAATTGCTCAATACACAAGTCAGTTGCAAGAATACTTATAGATATGGTCAAAATACATGTGAAATGATTTGATGAATAGTGTCATTCAAATAATTTTGGAGGAAGAAATTTTCATATCCAATGTGCCAGTTGTGATAGCGAATCAACGTATCATCCAAGTGGGAAATATGGTTCCATGCATATGCTTATCACCTGTCAATCAATGGATCTGTTATATAAACAGGATGTATATTACATGTCTATTACATGTCTATTGCAGATCAGAAGTTAAGTGACAAAACATTGAAAAGTTCTTATTAATGTAGCTCTGATTTCTATATGTTTTGTTCACGTTCTGAAGCATTTAAATTGACTGAATAGAAATAATATAATCGCTTTGATGTCATTTAGTACACGCATACTGTACAGCTTGGATAACAAATCAAGTATTACCATCAAGTAGAGAATATGTGTTAAAACATGTACACATAAAGAAGCATTTCTCAACCCTCTTCTCTCTATTCAAACATCGTACAAAACATAATCTTTTTATTGAAATTCTTTCAAGGTGACATGTTTAAAGGGAGGATGTACTGTTCAATATTTATATGACCAATGATTTTAGATGCAAGTGTTAACTATACCAGATTTGATTGGTTACTCAATGGTTTACCTTCAGAGGCAGGAATTGTTTTGGGACCAATATTGAACGTGCGATATTCCCTTTAATTATGAATTATTCCTCAAAAGAGTCAGGAGATTTCTTGTGTATGGTTGAGTTTACATTTTAGCTTTGGTGTTGGTGTTTCCATTGTTTGCATTGCATTGGCCACGCAGGAATGGTTAGCTCTTTCACTCAGAGGATGAAGTGTCAAGTCTCATTTATAAGACTCTGAAGTATCAGGAGTTGGAATAGTGCAGAGGTTAGCGTATTCGACTTCGGATCAAGAGGTCCAGGGTTTGAATCACGCCAAGGGCACGGCAACTTTGTCTGCATAGAGAAATGTTCTACATGCAGTAAAGTTTGAGTGCAATGCCAAACTAAATTTCAGCTTAGTACAACCCATGGTTTGCTAGTTCGAATTCCAGCCAAAGCTTCAGGTTTCACCTCAATTCATAGCAACCGTGGTTTTGCAGGTTTTCTCCCTGCCATAATAACTCAAATAGAAATACTTGCCATTTAGATAGTGAAGAAATATAACATGGTTATATTTGGGATAACACTACCTTCAATAGTACAAATTCTTGTACTTTTTTGGGCCGAGTCCCATGCGGAGGCGAAATGGTTGTGTGGTAAGCTGTTGGTACAGTCAATGCTGGCAATAGTTGCCTTACTCTGAGGGCGTGGGTTCGAATCCCGCATGGGACTCGGCCCGAAAAAGTACAAGAATTTGTACTATTGAAGGTAGTGTTATCCCAAATATAACCATTTTATAATAACTCAAATAGGCTTGAAATCAGCGTTAAACCTCAACTCAACTCAACTCAACTCCATAACTCAACTCAACTCAACTCAACTCAACTCAACTCAACTCAACTCAACTATCATGTTTTTACTGAACAGTGAAGGACTTGAAGGACATTCAAATTTGTGCAAGTTCAGCATTACAATATCTTCATAAAATCCATGAGGTTTTTCTGTGAATGAACTGATTTTATGAAACAAACAAAATTGATGATGATTCATTAGATGAATATGAGTTTCTATAATGACATATTTCAAAATTATTTAGACAATGATTAACGTGAGATGGGGAGTGACAGATTATCTTTCGGGATATTAATTATCTAAATCTGGAAACATACCCAGACAATTGTATCATTAATATAACGAGGGAAAGATAATCTGTCATTCCTTGTCATGAGTTGGTTATTGTGTCTTTTATCCATATGTTAATTAATTTAAAACTAAAATAATAAAAACAAAGGAATTCTCTTTAAAGAATCTGATAATGGGATGATTATTTTTGTGGGGCAAATATGTTATATAAGCAAATAACAAAGTCTACAGAACAGAATTCTACTCTGAATTAAACAAATTCTTTTGATATGATTTGATCATTTTCTCAAAATTGCAAAGTTCAGTTTAAAACCATCTATTTGTTGGTAGTTATTTTTAGTAATTACGGATTTCAGGTAAAGAGTTAGTATGCATGACTAAAGCAAAGGCTAGTTAATATTAATTCTTTTTTTTATTTTGTTATATATGTATATTGTTTTTTCCAAGTCTATGTTCCTCCAAGCAACATTTCATATACCGGTAGTTCAGTTTCTAGTTCAGACTAGTAACTCTTGGACTTACAATGAATAAAATCAAAATAAATGAAGCAGTTAAAAAAACTTTAATTCATAGACTGAATTTGAGTCTACATTCTTATATAGTAGATGTGAGTGAATAACTATCAGATAAAACTACAACAATTACCAGCTCAGATTTCATCAAACACTTTAATCTCACTCGCTTACTTCAAGAGGATCAAGATAGGGGGTAAATTTAGTCTTGTGGGCATCGGAGTAACAATCCCACTTAAATGTTTACCATCTCTCTCCAACCACCATCCTATCAATAACATTACTACTTGTGGAGGGCAAACACATGTTCAGAGATGTCAATCAAGGTCACATGACCTTATACAGGCTTCTGATTGGTTGAGGAGTGTTTAGGGGTGGGGCTTAGTGTGAATGAAGCTGGGATCTCGTAACAGTTGGCTAGCTTTACTATAGTAGCGAGTAGAGTCCATCAGTTTGACAGGCGTCAGTTGAAAGTCTATTGAAGATTTCTGCACTGGACTAGCTAGCGATTGTGTCATAGTTTACATTTGGATTTATTCCTGAGTGGCCTTTTCAAGGTATGTCTGTGAATTGAATTGAAGGTTTTCGCCTGTGGAATTGGTGATTTTGTAAGTGAAAAAAGTGGTTTCTGTGTAAGGATGTATGTGGGCTGTCACTGGTGTTTGACTCGTGTTGTTTGTTGTGATCACTCTTGTGTAATAATTTAATCAGTTTCTGTAGAGATTTGTTACAAGAATGGTTTGTTGTGATCAGAATGATCAAAAGAATTAAATTCATGATCAAAAGAAATGTTGCTAAATCTTGTTATACATTGTAAATACAAAGTTGATGATGCGAATGTTCAATAAATGATATTGATATTTTTATAAATATATTATTATAATTATGTAACTATATCTGTAACTTTAGATAAACTTATTTTCTAAAAATTGACTCAACAAGTTTTGTTACCTATATCAGTCATTAAGGTAAGGTTTGACTCGCATTGTAATTCATTAATTGGATGACTTAACAATGATCTTCTAATTACACAGATTTGATCGCCATTATCGCAAAAACATGAACAGCATATCATGGTGATATATAATATCTTAAAGATAAGATCCATGTTGAAATGGCTGTCCACCAAGGTTTCACACATGATACTGTAAAGAAGGAATTATAATAGGTTTCTTCATCTGATGACATTCGATTCTTTGAATATAAAAATTAATAAAATATAAGTGGCTTATCTTTCTCTGGCCCACTTTTATTTAAAGATATTGAAGTTCGTGGTAATAGATACGTTTTGAAAATTTAAAATTGACAGGGGGATTGCTTGATCTATTACAAAAGCGTTGCTCTTGACAAATAATGTCAAAAGTCGTTTATATTTCATCCTGGATTTACACTGTCTCTAGAGATACAAAGCGTAGAAGTATGACATTTGCTAGTGATGCCAACCTCACGATAGACTCTATGTAGCCAATCTGGTTTGTGTAACATGAAAGTTTTATCTATGTCTTTGTCTAAAATTGTTTCTTGTGTGAATTTAATGACTGCATGATGAGCAAATGATATTTATCTGGAAGTTTACAGTTGAACACCAACGTATTGCACTTAGCCAAGATTACATTTCAAAGCGATGGCACTCTGAGAATAGATTTCAAGTAGCTATGTTATTTTCTTACAAAGTTTTTTAGTGCCATGTTCTGCACTTTTAACGAGTCCAAATGAACATAAAACTTATACTGGTACCTGGTGCCTTAATGTCATATGTGTATGGTAGTCTGACAATTAGTCTCTGGAATATATTTTATGAAACAATTTATAAATATTGCATAGGAGTCCTTTTGAAATGGCAATGTCAGCAGTAATTAAGACCAACTCTAGACATGGTTCTCAAGGGTGAGTGATGAAGTGAGGTTAAATAGAGAATGTCTCCCCAGTGTCTTCTGATATCAAATATATCAACACAAGTTGGTTAAAGTTACAAATATATATATCGGAAAGAACAAAATTTCCAATTAGCTACTTTAGCAATGATCTCTGTGAGATGTGACGTCATCAACATTGTGACATCATAGCATTGTCAGCAGTGTTCTCAGTGATGTCAAAGCCTTGTGATGTCATTTACTGATGATGCAATAGGATTATGCCGATTTGATTGTAGCAATTTTTATCTACATTGTAGATGATGCTTGATCTCATACAAACGATACTAAGATCTAAAATGTTATGAACTACCATCTTAGTATAACTATGTACAAGTACTACTTGACTAAGTATCTTCAAATTCATCATGTACCAGTTTATTTTGTATATTTGAATATATAATGTACCATTTTCCTGACTATTACCCCAGTACATGTGACATAAACAACTGTACTTTCAGTTCTAATTTAAATGTTTATATGTATATAAACAAATAACCAAACTTGAGATAGTAATAGTGGTCGATATCCGTATTGCAAGATAATTCCATATTTCACTAGCTGCCAGTTAAAATTTCCCTAACCTTTGGTACTTCTCAGAGCTTTCCTTATGTCCTATGTGTATCTAATTCAATCTTTGTAATTTATCTATCTGTAATCATTAGACATAATATTATCAATAAAACTAAGAAAAGATATCTGAAGTAATCATAAGGCAAAAAAGCACCATGCATAATGGTGAGGTGAGGTGAGTTGGGGTTTAACGCCGCTTTCAAGAGTATTTCACTTATATTGCAGCTGCTAGTATTATGGCAGGGAGAAAGTCTGCAACGCCATGTGGCTATGCATTGCAGTGAAACCTGCAAGCATCGGCTGGAACTAGCGAACCATGGGTGGTACTAGGCTGAGATTTAATGTAGCATTGCACCCAAACCTTACTGCATGTAGAACAGTTCTCTACTACAGACAAAGTTGCCATGCCCGTGGCACGATTCGAACCCCGGACCTCTTGATCCGAAGTCGAACGCCATACATAATGGAATCTGAACGTATTGCATCATTGCGCCATCACAACCTCTTACGATTGCGACGTCATTTCAATGGTTACGTCGTTGAAAGAAACAAAATAGACAAAAGCCTAAAACAAAATTCTTAATTAAAGTTCTTTGTAGATAAATTCTTTGAAGTCATCATTCCTCCACTTCTGTGACATCTTCTTGTTCAATACAAATGATCCAAATGCACAAATATGATGTTCTATATATTTATGTAACACACAACTTTTGTTAAAACCTTTTGAGTATAAAGGTCACATACATTTGATCTTTTGAAGGTTTATTTTGGTAAATACCATAATGGTGCCTGTCTGTGTAAAACATTAACAATGTTGCTACAAAAGTTAATCTTTGCAAAATATATGTCTATGGCTCTCATGTCTTTGTGAGTGAAGTTGTAATTCGCTAAATCCTTGTCTTCATTTAGAGGAAAAATAACAGTCATTTGCATATTGTACATTACAGCATTATGAGCATGATGACGTCGTTTTGACATAGATTTGAAAGTAAGCTGAATTATTGAAAAAAATTATGAAAAATTATGGACATATTTTGATATTCTAGGTTGCTTGATGAGAATATTACAAGCTTATTTGTTTTTTGTAACCTATAGTCGTTAAATCTATGTTGTTTTAGTAAATATGTTTGTCCAAGATAAGATATATGATAATGTTGTGGAGATATCATACAGTATTGATTATTGTGAAGCTTTATAGAAAGTGAATATAGGATATATGTACATATGTACCCTTTATTTAAGATTTATCATTTTCAATAAGAATATAGGATTATGTAAAAAAAATACCATCTCTTGTTATCAAAGTGGATTGTTTTGAAAAAACTTACAAATGAAGCATATTGTGATGTATATCATATTGATGACAGTTTATATGATATATATATTCATCATAATGTTAAAAATTTGTTTCATCACACTTTTAGGAACAACAGTTGTTAAGATATGCAACTTCTCTCATATTTCTTGCAATACTGTTAATCCTTACATTTTCCATCACCAGCTGAATTAATTAGAACAAACCATTCTGTGTGGCTGAATTACAGGAATCATGATTAACAGAGTCTGATGAAGGGGGTCTAACTCCCCGAAACATGTAACTACAAACATTCTGCTCCTTCTCCTGAGTTCTCCTGCTCCTTCTCCTCCTCCTCCTCCCGAGGATGACTTCATGTATTTTGGTGGCTCTCTCCTCCTCTTTATTTTTACCCAACTCTTGTTGGTTCTGTCATAGTATCCTTCAGTGGATCCTCATACTGTTAGCCCCACCACACACATCTTTAGACAGGTAATCAAACACTCACCAAATGTAGTTAAAATATGTTAATATTGACCAGGACCTGATGATAGGTATTTCTGAAGTATTTGGGCAGGTGCAGAATAGGGGTTAAAATCATTGAGCCTTCGATGGATCTGCTCACAGTTATATATAGGTTTCGAATTTATCTACATACATATGTCATGTACCTATTTAACATTTCATAATTGTTTATTGAATGTTTTAATGATGCATCTGTTACTGTAAACATAAAGATACCATCTATGAAAATATATGTCACAAAACTTGGATGACATTTTAATTTACTGAGTAAAATAATGAGTTGTAATCATTTGGATAAACATTTTGACCATCAAATTTTGCTTTGAACTTATATATCATTGGTTTAATACAGAAAGATTGTGTACATCATTTAAAAAAATATGTTTTGATAAAAAATAGTTAATTTTCACCATACATTAAAAAAGAACAACAAATACACATCTTTTCCATTAATGGAATTATCAGTGCTTAACAATACAAACAATGGGAATTACAATAGCAAATGCTCATTTCTTTGAGTTTGCATTTTATGCATTTCCAGTGCAAATAATGTGCATACAAGGCATAATGGTTCAGCTTTTATTCATCTATTCTGAAGATAATGGGGACAAATTTACATTTTGTGAAGATTGTATCATGAAAATCGCAATAATATTTCTAGCAACATTACCATTAACTTTCACTTGCCAATAAAATATCGACTAAATGGGAGATATCTGATGATAGCCCAAGTGGGACCATAAACTATATGCAAACTGGTGTAGCCAATGTGATGTATTCATTTTACCTTTATAACTCAGAATTTTCCTTTTGCGTAGGCTTTATTTCAAATTTTTCATTTCAACCTCAGAACCGATGACCTCATCATTCCGTGAATTTACAAAATCATCTTCGTAAAATTATGATTTAATAATTAATTTCATGCATTTATTCATAGCTTTGATAAATCCCTATGTTCCAAATCATCTACATGTCAGGCCGACAGTTAAAGAGAAATATGGATATTGCTTAAATATTCTAATGAAATATAGTTTGAATCTCAACAAATAAATCTCAGAAATAGACAAAATATGCAGATTTTTCTATTTTGTAAATTTATGACATGAGTTTGAACAATGTATGAAAGGACATGTTTTAAGTTTTTCCCTTCAATTCATTAATTCCACCCATACTATGCAGTCTTTCTTCCAAGGTTCATTTGTAAAATATTGTTTACAGCATATCCTCCTGTGCTGTGGAAAATGTTTCATTGCATTAAAGCTGTTTTGAGGCAATATGATTTGGAGTTTAATGTCGCTTTCAGGAGTATTTCACTTATACCATGGCCGCTAGTATTGTGGCAGGGAGAAAGCCTGAAAAACCATTGTGGCTATGCATTGCAGTGAAACCTGTGAGCAAAGGCTCGAATCATGGGTTGTACTGCGCTGAAATTCAGTGTAGCATTGCACTCAAACCATACTGCATGTAGAACAGTTCTCTACAACAGACAAACTTACCAAGTCCCAGGCAGGATTCGAACCAGAGATCTGAAGCTGAACTTGCTAACCACTGTACTATACCACCTGAAAGTTGTCTTGAAATTTTAATCAAACATCTTATTATTTAAATCTTCAAATATCTTTTGACAATCCAAATGTGAGAAGGAAGAAATTATAGTTTTATTACTAAATAGTTGGTAATGACTGTTGATCAACCAAACCTACTGAACTGTAAAACTCAGGGCACATACAGTCACCAAGTACAATCAATAGAAAAATGAATCTAATTTTCTATCGACTTTCATATATACCTTTTAGTATTATTGTACAGTAGCAATACATTGCATGATGTATTCAATAACTTTCAAATTTCTCATAATAATATTTCATATTTGTAACAATATTTCCCCCCGTCCATATGTTACAATTGATGACCTACTCTGACAACAGTATATAGCTTTTATGTCCCATCAAAATCGCTATCATTATTGATAGTCCTCTATATTATACAGTCTCACTGTATAATGTAATTCATCTGGTTTATCATCTATATCCTTCAGATATATTTGACAAATTTGTCTGTTAATCATGCATTTGTTTAACTTTTGAATGAAATTGTTTTTTTTTTGCTTGGGTTCCTTTGAGCAAAGATAGGGTTTTTTTTATTTACTTGAATCAGTTCCCTCATATTCATCAATAATGTTTGTGATTATTTCTTTATTTGATGGTTATATATGAATAACCTTCTAGGAGGTGTGAATCTAACCGGGGATGTAGCTCAGTTGGTAGAGTGTCCGCTCATCACCAAGAAGACCGGGGTTCGATTCCCGGTCGCGTCATACCAAAAGATGTTAAAAGATGGGAGTATAATACTTAGCATTACCGGTATAAGGATAGAACAACGCTTGAACTGGACCTGCACAGTGGCTGCCGGGTGCAGAAAAGCACAAAATGAATTTCTGATGTACAATGTATTGAGGACAATAAAGAGTTAATTTATTATTATTATTAAACAAAAACATGTTTGAAGTGTCCACTTTATGAATGTGGTGCTTATAGCAATTAATTGATATCAGTATGCATACAGATGAAGAATTGCGTTGTAATTATAAGTTTTCATTTGATGGGAGGATAAATGTCCATCTTTTGAAGTGAAAATGATTGGCTTTTTTCAATAATTTGGAAAAAATTAGTTCTTATACATATCAAATGCAGACTTGACTTTAACGTACTTTTAAATCTTGGTTTCCATTTGATGATAATATAAAATGTAAATCTTTTGAACTGAAGATTGCCTTTTTTCCAATTGCTTTTAGAAAACGATGAGTTCTTATTATATATCAAAAAGCGTATTCAACTGTAATGGTTCTTCAGGTCTTTGAACTGATCTGGTATTACAGTCCAGCCATTGAAGGAGTAAGCTCCTTATAGTCCCAAATGTTTTGTCTGTTCACAATAAAGAAGTTGTTATCCAGAAACCTTATATAATGTCTCTGTTATTGCCAGGCTTCAGTTAATGTGTACTTCTTTGGACAAAATGTTTCATCTTTAAAGATGAAAGTTATGTTTTTAGACCATCACTTTGTAATGTTAGAATCATTATTTTCAAATAACAGAGAAAATCAAAAGCCTTATCATTATCAATTTACATTTAATATGTGGAATAAGTATTTAAGTGTCCTGTTCAAGAGAATACATTGAGATAATGTATTAATATCAAAATAAAAACTTTTATCTGTATAATTATCATGTTGTGTTTGATGGCTTTATTCTAAGATATAAAGAGACTCCTTTGCATAAATTATTTGTTTTAAAAATAAAAGTTTTTATGAATATACGAAATAGAAAATCTGTATTATTATCAGGTTAGGTTTATGTGCAATGTTATGAATAAAATATGCATTTATGCATCTTTTGTTTAAAGTCATGTGTATTTAATAAGCAAACTTTATCTTTATGATTGTCAATTTAAATTTTATGTCTACTTTTATAATTATATGTGCATTTAAAATTCAAATTTGTGTTTTTAAGAAACTCAACATTTTTTATGCTTATAATAAATTAAAATGCAAAGAGAACCACAGGATCTATAAGTTATTGGGTTTAGTTTGATGAAAGTTGCCCCTCTGTTTGATGTTGATGAACTGGAAGACATCTTTGGTGGCAGTGGCATTGACAAAAGCCATCACGATGTCATAAAAGATGTACTGAGACTGTACAGGGATCGTTAACGTCACTATTCTTCAATTTTGAGAATTCAAATTGAAATTCACTTCATTAACGGCAGTTAAAGAAACGCTCCAGCTATTTATTTCTCATAAATGACCAACACTCAAAACTATTTATTTCTCGTAAATGACATAACGTGTTTATACATTAGTGTGTTGACATAAAACCAGAGGGCCACATTGCATGTCATGATTGTTCTGGCTTCCGAGCGATGGGTCCGCCATAGCCAATCAATATTGGGTCGAGATAACACCAATTTTCCCATCATGCATCTGAAATTGCCGAAATCCCGACAGAAGTGAATACTGAAGAGATAGCAGTTGTGAGGTTTAGTTTTTTAACCTTTTTACTTGCGTTGGGAATCGGGAAGAATTAAGGCATGGATTGTTTGACGTAGTAATTATTTGTCACTGTCTATGTTTCAAATAGGTTTTACCTATGTCTCTATGTACAGTTGTTTTCACTTTGATGGTCGACATTCACAAATTGGTAAAAAAAAAAGGAAAAAATAATATTTTTGGACTGCTATTGAAATTGACAAAACTATTATTGACAAAACCAAATTTAGCTCTGAACATAAAGAAATGAATGCTATTATATGCTTTAATTTGTCAGATATTTCAGAATTGATTTGATAAACAAAATAAAATAACAGATCATTATTTTTGATAGGCTTGATATTCAGTTTACAAATATTTAGACTGTTGTCTAATGTTGGTTTGACGTTTTTATTAAAGAAATTATTGTAACTTTAAATAATTTGGTATATTTCTACAAATTCAGAATTTAAATATCCTTAGTTATAGACAAGCTTAAGTGTTAATAGATTGTTTCAATGTGAATTCTAAGCAGTATATGAATATGAGAATAAGCTGATATATATATGAGTAATTTGTCTATATACCTTGATGTCTCTCTCGATTGCTCAATAAAACGTTGAAATCAGACCAGTGCTCAACACTTGTAATGCAACCCTCCTTCAAATCATTAAGTTTGATATAATCTTGGCTTGGGGATTTGATGGTGTGATACCTCACTGGTATAAAGTTTGAAATTTTGGCATTCATCACGAAGGAGCCTCTCACGTTAACAATTCTCATCTGATCTAAAATACCCTTACAGTTTGAGGAGTGATAGATTTCACAGAAAATGTCTTTGATGACATTTTAATAACAGTTGATGTAACATCCATTTTCCTTATGGGTTCGAGATGAATCTTGATTTCAGAAAGTAGGTATAGATTTCATAGAACTGTCCTCATTGGTGACATTTTAAGAGCATTTGCTCTGTGATATTTTAAAACACATTTTTGTATAAGCTTCTAAGGTGAATTTTGAATGCAGCATTCTCTATGTGATATTATAAACAGTTCTGGTTGTATTGTTTTTTGAGATAAATTTCATCATATAAAGTAGGAGATTTTAAAAACATTTTTTCTTGTTGTATTTTGATGGAGAGGAAAATGTTTTTGAATATGAGATCTCAATTTTGTGGTTTAAGCAGTTCATTGTCCTCAGTCTGTGACAGATTCCAGGAATAATCCAAGATAGGCCTGTCTGTCTTTAGTCAGATGTGATTCCTGTAAATTGATCACTTGGAATGTAGCCTCAAATTAATTCAGCATCTTAAGCGTTAGCAACTTCCCAATGCAAGGCATATAACTCTTACCAGTCTCCATTACTGGCTGATTTAGACCTTGCAGTATTTCCTTAAGAAATCTGTGCGAGAAAATTGGAACCCAGAATGCATTTCAGGTGCAGTGATCCACTATCTTGGGCCGGCAAAGGAAATACTGCAAGGCTTAAATCAGCCAGTAATGGAGACTGGCAAAACTTGTGCCTTGCATTTGGAAGCTGAAGTGTTAGTGACTCTATCCACAATCAAGAATTCAGAGTCCTTGGGTCATTAAGTGTTATACGAAATCACAAGTATTTCTACAAATCACAGACTTTTAGGGACATGTACTGGAAGTGGACAGTCAGTCTCCCGTCAGAAACCATAAGGAATTATGTTCTAAGAAAAAAAACAATGGAAAATACATCCTGTCCACAATGTCAATTGAGAGCTCTGATGCAATAAAGTAACAGTCTGACATCATACAGTTATGTCATCACCGTAGTTTCACATCAAACTTACATCTGATAAAGCATGTAAATGATCAGATTTCTATAGGGAAACAACTTAATCCAGTCATTGAAATCATTTTTGAACAAATAAGATGAATGCCTGATTGAATGAAACAGACATAAGTTCAGTATGCCGTAGACACAAATGACTTTTTCTTTCACTAGGGATTGAGAGTAATCCCCAGTGTCATATGTCATTCAATAGGAATTTGGTTTTCTTTTACCTGCTTATAAAATAATGTTCTGATAAGTAGCATTTATAAAACCCAACTTCCACAACTTCTTTCCAGTATGAGTAACGATTGATAAAAATGAATGACTCTCTTTGCAGTAGTGTTGCTGGGTTAAACTGATAAAGCCACACACACTATTAGATTTGTAAAAACAGTCTGTCACCAAACTGGTATAGCGCTAGACTATTGAATCTGAGAATCACTGTCGCCTGCATTGGTAAAATTGGTAAAATTGATAAAATCTACGCTATGGAATCTGTAAATGCATCACTCTCTGGCCAGTAGGCTGCTTCTGTACAGCTTACTGAAGAATTGATCAAATAGAAGTATTTCCTTTTATCAAAATTCTTCAGTAAAATTGACGGGAGAGAGAAGTTGACTGTTATCTTTACACATTTTTACACACAACATAGATGTCCTAATGAGGTATTAATGTAAATGTTTGTCTTGTTTTTATATGAATATTTTTGAAATACAAAAACCAATTTCACTTTCCCAATGAGTTTTATTATTATTGGCTGACGAGTAAAACTGTGATAGATTAACCATCATTGCATTAGTCATTTGCCTTCAAGGGTAAAACTAATCAAGTATTTAACAATGGTTTCTATACCAACTCTCTTCAAGAGTAAAACTGATAAAACATTTAACATTGGTTTCTATACCAACTCTCTTCAAAAGTAAAACAGATCAAGCATTTAACAATTGTTTCTATACCAACTCTCTTCAAGAGTAAAACTGATAAAACATTTAACATTGGTTTCTATACCAACTCTCTTCAAGAGTAAAACAGATCAAGCATTTAACAATGGTTTCTATACCAACTCTCTTCAAAAGTAAAACAGATCAAGCATTTAACAATTGTTTCTATACCAACTCTCTTCAAGAGTAAAACTGATAAAACATTTAACATTGGTTTCTATACCAACTCTCTTCAAGAGTAAAACAGATCAAGCATTTAACAATGGTTTCTATACCAACTCTCTTCAAAAGTAAAACAGATCAAGCATTTAACAATTGTTTCTATACCAACTCTCTTCAAGAGTAAAACTGATAAAACATTTAACATTGGTTTCTATACCAACTCTCTTCAAGAGTAAAACAGATCAAGCATTTAACAATGGTTTCTATATCAACTCTCTTCAAAAGTAAAACAGATCAAGCATTTAACAATTGTTTCTATACCAACTCTCTTCAAGAGTAAAACTGATAAAACATTTAACAATGGTTTCTTTAACAACTCTCTTTAAGAGTAAAACTGATAAAACATTTAACAATGGTTTCTATACCAACTCTCTTCAAGAGTAAAACTGATAAAACATTTAACAATGGTTTCTTTAACAACTCTCTTTAAGAGTAAAACTGATAAAAAACTGCCACCACTAACTGTCTGACCAGTCCAAGATGAAGCGCTGTATGTATGTATAAGAGTGTCCCTCTATAAGACCGAGCTATCTGTAGCCAGCTGATAGGGTGATTAAGCCATAAGTCAGGATGGCACTACCTACAGCATTCCAATACTGGTCTCGACCTATCTATCACGTTTCAACACTCGGTGAAAGCCCTCAGTATCAGAGAGCTTCAGTTGGCCAGGTAATGGACCCTAGCTCGCAAGGCACTTCAGACATGATCTGGCGTCTCAGGATCCTGGAAAAGGAGGTGGTGGTTTTATGATTTTGTAGGTGATCTAGAATCGGCAGACCTTTGGGAATAAGATTTTTTGGGCATTATGACAGTGTGCTTTAACCTAATAGGCAATGACCTGCTTTTAGATATTTTTTGTTCAAAGGTTTTTTTTCTCTGTGTCTGGCATTTTAGTCTAGCTGTGATGAATTGAAAAACTAAGGGTTCTGTCATTCACCATACATACAGCCTTTTAAGGGAAGTAGTTTCAGTAGTTATAAAGATGGCTTTCTTTCGTTTTTGGTTATGTTCGTTGATATGTGAAAAAATAATTTTTGTTTTTTAAATTTTGCTTGTAGAGTATATTTATTGTTTTTCTTTATGGCATGCATTTTGGTCCAGCTGTCATGAACTGAAATACCTCTGTCTGCAATTCACATAAACCTTTAAGCCAGGAGTAGATGGCTTTATTTTGTTTTTGTTCATTGTTATATGAAAAAATAATTTTGATATTTTTTTATTAAGTTATTTACTATTTACTGTCATGCTATATGTCCTTGCTCAAGTATTGATGTGAAGAAATTTTGGTCTTGTTGTAATGAATATCAAATAAACTAATCGATATGACTGAAGATAGGTCAAGGTATTTTCTTTCTTTGAAACTAGATACAAGGATCATTTAAGAATCAATTGCATGAAATATGATTTTTTTATCAGCTAATTCTGTAATCAAATCTACAAATGGGATAGATAATTTGGAGTCATGTATTATTGATAAGTTTGCTAATTTGCCTTGTATTTTCAGTAATTTGATATTGTTCCTTCATCCTTTCATCCTTTCATCTTTGTTTACTCAAATGTTTCTATAATCCATGTATCAAGATTGGTCATTTCAAAAGAATTCAAAGTCATTTGAATCAAGGCTCAAAGAAATTTTTTATAAAGAAAACAAGTTGGTTGATTTTATCCCATACAGCTAATCAGCCATTATGGAGGTATTATACCCTTCAGGAACTCCCAATGCTAAGTGACTAATCGCCTCTAACTGCAGGCATTGTGATACTTGAGATGAACTATTGTGTCCAGGAGAAGCCAATGCATGGAGTCGTGTCTCACTCTTAAAGGGGCAGTATCAGTGACTTGAAGTCATTTCTCATTTTGACACCTTGTCACCTGCTAGCCAGAACAAGTCATAATCACCACTATCATCATCATAATCATCTCAAAGTCCTGTCATCTGGTCATCAACGAACAACAAATTTACATGGTCCTACTTGAAGTATTGTCACTTGTTGAATATAATATCGTAATCATCATCATAATCGTCTCAATTATCTGTTATCTTTGTGGATGCATCTTGGTTTAAATATATTTTATTCAATAGAAAAGGATTGACAAACAAGCCTAAATGGCTTATATTAATGCCACTCCAGAGTAAATAATACATAGGTTCACATTTAAACAGAAAATGGATGCATCTTTAGAACATAATCACAAGGACCTCCATTTCAGAGCTTGTGACTTTTTGTGGATGGAATAAGGTTTAACTTGTGACCAGTTTTTAGCATACTGGTAACTACAAGGCAAGAACTACTGCCATCATAATTATTGTGCATCACATATACTTCCATTCTTGTCAAGTAGTCACTGAACACATGATTCCCACTTCAGACCTTGTATGCTGCTCACTGAAAGATTATCTAGTTACAACTACCTAATATTACCCATACGGGTGAGAAGACACAGGTGATTATTTTTGTGATATTTGCACATGTGCTTTCAAGTGATTCTCAACGTTGATTGGTCGGTTACCCGGAGAAAGAATGACTATGACATCATAAAACAATGGTCTGACGCGACGAATTATCTTATGACGTCACAATGTTACTGTGGCGACGGGTCCTTCACAGCGGCCGTCCAACATGAAAATGTAATAAGCAAGCGTAATTTGGTCAATTTAATTGCATAATGAGTAATATATAGAATAACCAACTCGGTACGAGTGATTACGGGAAATATCCATTCGTCTAAATAATGTTCAGAGCCACTCGCTAAAGCTCGTGGCTGAACATTATTTAGACTCATGGATATTTCCCGTAATCACTCGTACCTCGTTGGTTATTCTCTAATTCTTTAACAACTTAGCTGTTGAATCAGTTAGTGACCAACCACTCTGTTGTGACCAATGTTCAGGAATCACAGCTTGTTACAAAGATAATACTCCAGAATTAACCACTGACTTAAGATAGGCTACCTTGTGATATTCCTGCAATAGCAGATGAACTAAGAGCTAAACTGATGCTTGGATACACCATCTTAACAACTGCTTACCAAAGTCATAATCATAACCACCATTATCATAATCATCTAGCTGACATACATCATAACCACAGGGACCCCATTCAAAAGCTTGTCATGTGGTTGCTGCTGCTACAAGGCATACATACAAGGTCTCCCATCCTGCCCTGTTGTCAGCTGGACAACGAAATGAGGCATGATCTACACAAGCGTTGTCCTGACGTCTTGTCACCTGCGTAACCTTGACTTCCTTCATCATTCCACATCCTCCATCCTCAGCGAACCCTTGTGTCTGTCAGGACCACGGGACAGTGTACAACATTGTTTTTGTAAGACTATCAAGGTACACTCTCTCTGTACAAAACGCCATCACTCAACTCTCAACAGAGCCCATTTTTCACCTTCTCTTGGTGACAGGGTTAGCTGGTGACAGGCATTCAACCCCCTTCCAGGTAATTGTTATCCTTGGTTGTCATTAATCTTCGTCCAACACGGACACCCAGAGCAAAGAAGTCATTTCCAGGGCTGGAGCGTTTGCCCTTCTTCTGTATCTAGCTGTACAAGGCATGTACAGTTTATAGAGACCAGTCCACTGCTGTCCAATTGAAGTTAACACACGAATACTGTGGTGAATGTTTCTATCTTATCAGTCATGTGGAGTCTATAGTCTATATCTTCCACTTCTTCAATTGAAATTACCTAGAAATAATAGAGAGCATGTCTGTTTATAAAACAGCATGTAGATGTTTCTGCATATGAAGAAAGATTTTGGAATTTATAGAAACTGCTGTCCTATCTGTTCAATTGAAAATTCCCAGGAATAATGGAGATGATGTCTATATCTGAAACTGATAGTTCTGTATTTTTATGAAGGAAGCAGTTTGAATTTATAGAAACTGCTGTCATTTTCTGTCCGTTTGAAATTACCCAGGAATAATAGAGATACCCTGCCAAGAGGTAGATATAGACATTTCTGTATTTATATGAAGTATACATGCCTCAACATCTATCCAATTATATTAACTCAGGAATAACAGAGGCCATGCACATGTAGTACAGACATTGGGGTGTATCTGTATCTAGATACAGGAGCCATTTGGGGCTATCCTCCTCTTCTGTATCTAACATAGAGTCTATAGTAACTGCTACACTTCTGTTCAATTAATATTAACCCAGGAATAATAGTGAACATATTCAAGTAATAGGCGGACATCTAGATATATATGTGTCTAGATGCTGCAGACATTTGAGCTCTCCTCTTCTGAATCTAACATAGAGTCTATAGTAACTGCTACACTTCTGTCCAATTGAAATTAACCCTGGAATAATGTAGTGATGTCTGGGGCACTTCAAAGCACCATCTATAATCAAGTCACCGTGCTTTAGTTGATGACAAGATGTAAAAGACCAGATGGGACAGAATTTGTTTCATTCTCACTTAAAGAAATCTCGATGGATTATTCCGATACAGCCTAACAGTTTCTCCACTTTCATCAAGCTCAAATTGAATTTGGTCTGATTTGCAAATTTTATCATGGACATGAATCAAAGACAATGGATGCTGATCAATGTTTGCAGCCAGGAAATGAAATGCTCTCAGCGTTGCTTCTTCTAAATTGTCTCATGTTTTAAACAGTTGAGCTTCTTAATTGATAGTTTGTGGTAGTCAAGTGCTTTGATAGTTATAGTGTGTAACTGAACTTGGTGATATTTTGTCGTTGTGATAATCTTTATCCTAAATTATCAAATATGGTACTTCTTATGCATGCTTTATTTCAATAGTAAATAAATAAAAGTGTGAAAATGAACCTTTCAATGAAAAGGCATATGTTGAGGTCAGTGCAAAGATATTTATTGGCAAATGCTGATGGCACTAAAGAGTGTTAAGAGGTGAGATAAGACCATAAAGGTGTTACTTAGTGTTAATACATATCATAACATTTTCTCATCTCTACACTCCTGTGTACACATGTCTTTTGAAGCCTGAATCTTCTTATGGGACCCTTTTAATTATCAATACTTGTAACCAGCTTCACTTAAACCAAAGGTGTGTCACTATTACTGCAGATCTCCAGTGACCCCTGAACCCCTAGACCCCTGTTTGCTCTGAATTGCCATATGGGCCTTTTTATTTCTCAATACATGTAACAAGCTTAACTTGACACAAAGGTGTTTGCCTATGTGCTATACAGTCACCTCTCATTGTGTCACTATTACTGTAGATCTCCACTGAAGCTGAACCCCCTAGAACCCCCATTTGTTCAGGTTCCCATATGGTGTGTGTCGGGGAGCACCTTGTTCAGTCACCTGTAGCCTGACAGCTTATATAAGATATAGTATCTTCTATAACCTTAATATCAAGCTTCTAGAAAATATTATGTTGGTCTGTTATGTCTCTTGTGACCTGTGTGTTTGCTGTCTTAAATACATATTTTTTAGTCAAATAGAATTTCTGCATAGCAACTTTTTATTGTGAAAAAGTTTGTTTTGAAATCCACATTTTGTCATGTTGTTGTACATGAGAGAGATTTTTACTCTTGTTTTTTCTATATGTTTTACTTTTCAAAGCCAATCAAAATTGTACATAGAATTCAAAACTCTCATTCTTTCATTGTGTCATCTGGTAAAGATCTCCACTCACTGAAACAGTTTTTATCTTTTGTGTTTCCTCAAGGTTTGAGCTATAAAACATGAGAAAAAAGAGCAACCAATTTCTTTCATATAACTTTTTTGTCACCTATTACAGGTTAATATCTCCACTGACCCTTAAACTCCATATAAATTTTGTATTTACCTTAACAAGATATGAGTCCAAATACAAAGAAACTAATCTGAAAACATTACTTTCAGTTTACTGCCGCCTATTAAAGTGCATGTCCACTGACCCCTGAAGCCCCGAGGGTCCCCATATTTGTTGAGGGTCCCATATGGTGTGTCGAGGGGAGCCCTCCATACCTTGGTCGCTAACTGTAGCACCTGACAGGTGGGAGACTTGCCTTGATTTACACTGGCTGGATTAACTCACCTGCGGGGTGGAAGATTGATAGATTCTCAGATTCCTTGACTCCCTGGATAAGTTACACTTGAATCCGGGAGTCTTTGCATTGAGTCCGGGATTCATTACACCAGGTCCGGAGCCTGGCTACAGAGTGCTTTCAATGACAGTTGGACCTGATATAGCCTGTTTTTGGTCTTTGAATATTGTATGCAGTGGTAATATAAATTTTGTTGAATTAAGATAAGTAGAAAAGTTTGGTTTTCAAAATTCCACGCTTTAAATAAATGGATCCTAATTTTTTCATGTATTTCAAACTAGTCTCACTGTTCAATCAAGCTATATATTATATTGGCCAACATTATTAAATGTGAATGTCCATTCCATGTAAAACTTATGCTGCCACCAGGTGTTAATTCATGTTGCCATCCTCCATAGAAGATGTATACCCATTCACAGCTGGATTAAATGGGAAATGTGGTATTAATTTGTATAAGATGAAGATTCTTTGAAACACAACTTTGTCATGTCATGTAATAAGTCAAAATAAAATAAAGACTCGGTTTAAATTTTATATTGTAAACAATTTACTTTTCTAGTCACTATGCAATTTAAGTAAATAATGAAAAATAATAATGAGTATTTTCAGTACATATTCTATAAATGTCTGCTCAGGCCGTTAGCCCATTATCACGCTGATATAAGGACATTTGTTATATGTCATTCTGAGTTCGCTGAGGAGTACAAACCTGCTCCCTAAGTCAAGTCACTAGAACTATGCCACTGTACACAATGGTACAAGAGACAATGTGACAGTCTATACGCGACACACCTCCGCATCTCGTCTCACTGTCCCTGTCAACGCTTGACTGCTCATGAATTTGTATCATCTTTCTGACATGTTGACTTGCCTTGTTAATTCACTGTCAGCTTCTATCATGCCTTTATATGCTTTATTGACATAAAGGTTTATTAGTATTTGTCAAGGATTATACATGACACCTATCCTGACAATATTTGTTGGTTTTTGTCACATGTAGATATAGCGGGGTGGTTCGGATACAGAGGTGATCCCTTCTTGTATTTGACTTGTGATATGGAAGATGGTTTATAGTGTCATGTAATTATGGCTTGCAAGTCAGATCTCT
Organism: Gibbula magus; assembly: GCA_936450465.1. Classification (NCBI taxonomy): domain Eukaryota; kingdom Metazoa; phylum Mollusca; class Gastropoda; order Trochida; family Trochidae; genus Gibbula; species Gibbula magus. The sequence continues at coordinate 59,219,605 of OW388294.1, forward strand.
GGTAATGCATATAGGTAAGGTACATGATAAATAAGTGTTTCCGGTGTTTGATTTGTGATGTTGGAAGACATCAGAAATGGTATAATTTCATGTTATTTCAAAATTAAAGATATTGTATAAAATAAAATATGGTTAAGTACCTCAACAGTAGACAATCTTGTGCATTGAAATATGTACAAAGTTGACTGGAATTGAAACCATTGTAAGGTGAGATCTGCTTTAGGTAAAAGTGAGAACTATAATGCTTCTTCTTGCTTGAGGTTTTGTCCTTGATCTTCAAGTTTTTGTCTGTGATCTTCAAGTTCTTGTCCTTGATCTCCAGTTCTTGTCCTTGATCTCCAGTTCGTGTCCTTGATCTCCAGTTCATGTCCCTGAACATAATGGTTGACATCCATTTCCAGAGATATAAGTTCCAATAAAAAAGGCAGCTGCAAGTGATATTACCTATATCAAAACCTCCTGCTCATAAAGGGCAGTGAAAAGCCAAGAATCCTTTTGTTATGCAAAGACGTTGCCAGTCAGAATATTTGTCGTTTGCTTGAATAGCAACTTCTAAAAGTCTTTAAAGACTGTAATATCTTAGTCATTAACTGTCATCCATTATTATCCCATTTATAAAACATTTGAAATTCTCCAAAATGAAAGCTTTTGAAATTTGTTTTTGGATCTTTGAAATAACAGTTTATCTCAAGAGATAAATGAGACTGCAATCAAGTATAATTTGAGCGTCTGGATAGTGGTCAAGTAAGACTTTCAATATCTTTTCCCCAAACTCTTCGGTACACAGATTCCAAAGTTGAAGTTTGTCCTGCAGAATTGGTCCCGTGTTTCCTAGGTGACATCAAAGAGATAATATTTGACTGTCTGTACCTTCCCATAAGGTGACTGCTTCTGATAGGAAGTTAGTAAGCCTAGTCACATTCAGACAGAAAGATAAACCAGCCTATCTATTTCAGTGAGGAATGGACCGTGTTAAAACAAAGTCATCAGTCATGCTATTTGTACAGAAATCTAACCAGATGAAGGATTTAGAACAGTCTGGTGTAGACTTGGTCTTGTCCCTTGGTGCCACATAAAGAGACTTGGTCTTGTCCCTTGGTGCCACATAAAGACACTTGGTCTTGTCCCTTGGCGCCACATGAAGAGAACTTTCATAATTAGCATATTCTCCGTTAGGAATAAGATTCAGTCAGGAAAAATTCAAATCTTTTCGATGTCTTAAAATATTAACTCATTTTCAGGACTTGAATTAAGATGTTAACTGCTATATAAGGAAACATTTTAATCATTTTGAAGTTCTTATATTGATACTTAGTAATCTAAAATTGTCAGAATAGTCATGTTCAGGATTTGAATGAACATGTTAACTGCTGACTACAGTAGTATAGTACCATTCTGAATGGCAAATCTACAGGAATCAAAACTTGTTGATAAAGGGAATAATCCATGGGTTAAGAAAACTTGCCAGGAATATTAATATAATTTGCTGGTAAAGTGTAAAATGAGGAAAAAGGTTGAAATAAGGTAAAATTAAATGTTTTGAAGAGAGATTGATGATACAAAGTCTTCAATATTTAGTTCGTGCCTTATTCCCTGTGGAGAGAATAATGAAGAAAAATGTTTGAGCAGTCATATCCTTGACTCCAAATTTGACATTTAGGAAGTACCACATTCTAAATTAAACCATTGAAACGGTAAGAGATTTAAGAGATTTTGTAAATCTTTACTTTTCAGAAAATCATTTTAAATTAATTACTATAAACAATTATAGGTGAATCTGTAAAAGAGCTTTTTTCCCCAAAAAAATTCCCTTGAAAATAAAAGTTTGAAAATTTCAATTATAATTGACTCAATAGAATCATTATCAGAAATTGATTTTGGGGAAAAAAATTATACTAGTTATTTGAAACATTCACCCCCATCAAGTACAATCAGTCAATAACTGAAGAGTATAAAATACCACAATGACTCTGTATGAGACCAAAGTAACGAGGATTTTGTCAATAAATTTTGGTTTTACGATAGTCTAGTGATACAGTGTGTTTGACCGTGACAACATTACCGCATTGCGTCTGCGAGGTCTTTAGTCTTCAACTGTTTGGTCTAATTTGACTTGTTAACTAAAATGAATTGTCAGTGGTTCCGTCAGAGTCTAAAGCTTTCATTAGTCGACTTGTAAGCGGAAACCTCGGGAGAGACGCTCAACCAAATTGCAGTAAAATTTAGAATTTTGTGCGGCTCTTAATTCTCCAAGGAATTCACAGGAGAATTGTTAGTTATTCCACACTTACATTAACACCAAATGTACGCTTTAATCTTTACGGATAAATTTTTTTTCGGATTTTAAACGGCGATTCAAAGACCTTATTTTTGCGTGATTGTACCATTGATTCAAAGGGGAAATGTTAATGTCATACTGTAGCTGCACTCTAATTCTAAATGTATTGATTTAAAAAATATTTCTGCAAATTCAGTGTGTTTTAGATCATTTTGTATCTAAGAGAATAAAAGGTTCTTGTTCTGGCAAGTGACAATGAGGTCAGCGGTTGTGTTTTCTACTGTACATTTCACTTAATTCCTTTAAAGGGGCAGTAGCACGTTTTTTCGATCAAATAAGTTGATGAAGTTTTACAATGTCACCAATAGTAAAACACCCTTCTCTCTTCGGAAAATCAAGTTCAAAGTGAATGTACATTGTTTGGTAAAGTCATGGGAATCATTTTTGTAATTCGAAATAATAAAATGTGTTCACATTAAAATGGCTGCCATGCAATTTTTGCTTTATACGCAACACCGTTATTACCACTACGGATAATTGGTATGTGTAATAAGATGTTTTACCCTCTAAAGTAAATATAAATGGCATTAACTATCATTATAAATGGGAAATTTGAAAAAATAGAATTTGCAAAAAATGTGCTACAGCCCCTTTAAGACTGAAGTTTTTATGGATATACAAGTTCTTTACTCTGTACAGACGACATTTCGACATATTTTCTTTTGTTACCATTTGTCCAGACAGAATTTATGTGTAAATATCACATTTACAAAATATATATCGTATATCCATACAAAATTATTGTCATTCTTCGTCACCTAAATTTCTAAATTGAGAATCCAAGATGTGAATTACACACATTGTAACAAATTTTCCTTTTTATGATAGCTAATTCTTCAAAGTAATTTATAAAACGAGAAAATGATCTGATATAAATCTTATATGATGAATGAGAAAATTTGTTGCAACAGATATATATCGAAGAAGAGGGGAATGAGAATAACTTTAATGTTGTAAAACTTTTTGACATTTTCAAGAAATATTGATTAATTATTCTCATTCTTCATCACCTCACCTTCTAGATTGACAATCCAATAATTCTAATATTCCAATTTTTTTTTCACAATAATGATGGCAAACATTGATACAATGACATTTTACCCTCTAACCATATAATTCAAATATCATCCTCCATTCAATCAATCGTTTATTCAGTAGAAAGGCCTGCGGCCAACGTACAGAATTATATATAGTACATGTATTCAGAGTTGATATTTATTAAATGAATTACGTAAAATTAAGGCATCTTTAAATAGTTTGAAATGGACATTAAATAGGCAGAATTATCATTTTGAAGGTTATGAATCATGATATCTTCATTAATATACACAGGTATATTTTCAAAGTATTTAACACGTAGATTTTCATAAACTGGACATTTATAAAGAAAATGAAATTCATTCTCTACATAGTTGGATTTACAGATTTTACAGTAGCGATTTTGACGAGGGATACCATCACGTCTACCAATATTTTTGTAAATGGCTAACTCTCCAATTCTTAATAAAGTAATCCTGCGCCTTGCCTCCTTAGATTTAACAGTTATAAGATAATTTTCCAAACAAAACTCAGTTTTGATTTTAGAATATAAATGTAATGTTGAATACTCATTTATCTCGGACATTATTGATTGAACAGAACAATTCTTTATCCTTGTTTCAAAATTGATGAGAAAAATGTCCTTAAAACCTACACCTTGATTCTCCCACACAAAACCAAAACCATAAGTAAATAAAACTGTTCTCACGTGATAAATCCAAGTTTTACGACCAACTTTATCCAAATTATACATCATAAGATAAGCCTGTTTTGGATAACGATCGGTCGGCATTTCAAGTAACCTCAGCCAAAATTTAATAACTCTTAACAATGAATCAACATGAATATAATGCCTGCCCCATTCTGCCAGAATAGCAACACTAGTGCTCTTATTACTCACACCTAAGACAAACTTACAAAATCTTACATGAACTGTTCAACTATTACCACTTTTGAAAACCCCATATTTCTGAAGCGTATAATATAATAGGTTTTATCTGAACATAAATTTTTTTGAAGAGAACCAATGGAGATCGATATATTTTTAAGTTTATAACCAAGTAATTTGACTGAAAATAAAGCCTTGGAAGCTTTGTTTACAAGATTTTGGACAGACTTGGACCACGATAGTCTACTCGAAATCAATAATCCTAGGTAATTATAGTAAGATGAGATTTTCAACCTATTACCCTCAAAATACCAAGCTTCACTTGTTCTAACTTTACCGCCATTCCTAAAAACTACTACTTCTGTTTTGTCAAAATTAACAACCAAACCCCACTTGTGACAAAATTTAACCAACAAATTAATCTTCTTTTGTAAACCCACAACACTGTCCGAAAATAAACAATGATCATCAGCATACAACAACAGGTATAATTCCATAAACTCTGAACACAAGAAAATTCCTCTATCAGATTTCTCCATTTCACCATGAAGTTGATTTTTAAACAAAGAAAACAATAAAGGACTCAAAATACATCCCTGCCTCACACCACTGAACGAATCGAAGTAGTCTGAAACTGAATTTTTAGAAAGTTTAACACAAGCCTTTGTTTTTGAATATATATCCTTGATAATTTTAAACATACGATCATGAATATTATTGGATAACAAAACATAATACAATAAATCTCTATTTATAGAATCGAAAGCCTTCCGAAAATCAACAAATAAACAATAAAAACGCCCTTTTGCTTTAGATAAATTCTTTTGAACAATGCTTTGTAAAGTAAATATATTGTCCACCATTGAATATCCTTTACGAAAACCTCCTTGACTTTCCGGATACAAACTCATAAACTCAACAAAATCCTTCAAACGATTATTAAGTACAGCAGTAAACAACTTACCACAAATATCCATCAGAGACAAACCTCTATAATTATTTACATCATGTTTGCTGCCCTTTTTATGTAAAGGAAAAATTATACTTTCAGACCATTGTTCTGGAAAATTCCCACATTTAAATACATTATTGAAAAGTACATGCAAATAAGAAGAGAGAATATCATAATTATGTTTAAATACCTCAGGTGGTACACCATCAGGACCAGAACTTTTTCTTAACTTGAGATCATGTACAGCTCTATCAATTTCCTCTTGAGTAAAATCTCTGTTTAACAAATTATTAACATCATCATCATCACATGCAGCACATAGAGAGGCCCTATCGTCATGACAACTTATATAATGCTTGACAAACGTGATAAACTCTTCATCAATAACAGCATGTTCAATATTAATAACAGATTTAAAATAATATTATTATTATAGATATGCAAATCATATCTTAGAATACCACATGTTCTCAATTTAGAATGGAAAATAGTCATATCGAGACGTTAAAATGTTAATAAACCGACAATTATCTTATTAGCTAGTAACAGAAGCATCGAAAGCTTCATAATCACTTATGGACAATAACAATTCTTCTTACAAATGTCATAAAAAGGATTCCATTTGCCATCCTAAATGAATTTTTCATCCCAAAGATTCCCCAACGAGTGATTTGAGAGGCTTATATGCTATGGTCACTCATCCAATGCCCTTAATGCCCTTACCAATAGGCTAGAGATAGTGTGTGGCTATTATGGGCCATGTGACTGCCGTGTGACCATTGTCACGGATATGTGATGGTTCACAGATGGTCCTGTGGAGATATCGGCACTTGTTTTACTAATGTTGCACTTTCAGGATGGTCAAATTCAGATTTATGTGAAGTCAACTCAAGCATGAGATATTGTTGATTAATTTGGTGATGGTTCCGCATAATTTGAATAATTTTTCGCCATGCATCGACCCAAAAGTATCTTGTATAAAATTAGTTCAGGAAACTATTCATGTACACAATATTTTGAATGATGAGCAAGTTGTTTTTTCTCAGGAAAAAGTGAAAATGAATGAAAATAAAAATCTAAATTGTATGGCTGATTTGGTGATTATGAGGATGTTCTTCATGATTTGAAGGATTTTCTGTCATATACATCATTATGGCGGGAGATTGAATCCCTTCTCCGTCCCCCTTACAGAAAATCATAAAGTAAATGTTTTGAGTGTGATCTGTTGCATAAGGAAAGGTTGGCGCTGTTATTGTTCCAGTATAACAGACTATAAGATATCATTATTTTTAGAGATTCAAGTCTGTTACACTTGCTACAGTCTGGCTCTTGGTGACCTTTGTCATAGAAAAAGTTGAGTTGGTTTGAACAGAACTTTACCTTCTGTCTTTATTTTCACCTTATGTACAGATGCCAAACCGTATATTGTTCAAAAGTTTGAAACTTTAAAGAAGCAGGTCATGAGTAATCTAGCTATTCTGATCAATTGAAAAATAGGAAATGGTTGACATAAATTCCTATGATTTACGAGAAATTCATCATCCAAAATTCTAATCAATGTCGTCCCAATTGGAATACATGGAAATGTACTTTCACACCTGTCACTGATTTCAAATGTATGTCTATTGTACTTTTGACAAGCTTAGTGCCTGTGACAAATAGATCGTTAAAGGTGTTAAATAGAACACCTACCTGTGTTTCACCTCAACAAAAACATACACGCTGGACAGACAGATGAAAATGGGAAATTTATAGGCCAATTTTTCAAAATCGTCTTGTCTGGATGACAGTGCATTCATTCCGAGGCTGCCGACTAATTCTTTCTGAAGAAGCTCCTCCAAATGAGCTTAAACTGATGTCGGCATTCAAAAAGACTTACTCAAGTATGATGTATGGGAGGTATTGGGTTTATGATTAATACAGCTTTGATACAGCGCTAATTGATAAGGAATTACCAAATCTAAGCTTGGTCATCATCAATAACCGGTCTCGTCCAAATGCATGACAGTTGTATTGTCATGTCCAGTTTAGTTCGGTGGAGTTGGCCGAGCCCGGCAGTGACCAGTGGGGTGGAAAGTGGACAAAACACTGACCTTAGAATCGGCCAGCTAGACAATTAGGTGCATGGCTGGTTTTCTATCATGATGCCTGGATTTGCATTTTGATTAATGTGTTGTTGAATTGGGTGATAATGCCGGAACTGACTAGTACCCTTGTGTAAATGGATAATAATATCTCTCTGTATGATGTGATTGGAATCTGACTAGAAATGTGTTTGATCTTTTGTAATGTTCGGCCTTGTATAAATATTTGTTATTTGTTGAAAAAATGAAAAATGATCATGAACATTTGATTTTGACAAATTGTCCTTTTGAACAAAATGTTCTTTTGTATTTCATTGTTTATATTGTTTTGAACTGATTGATAGCTATAATTGAAGCTGATGAGTTTCATTTGAAATTTTTTAAAGGTGGTTAAAATTCTGAAGTTATTGGCCACTTTGCAGCTGTTAAATTGAAAGAATGTTTAATTATATTTTTTATTTCATTTCAATATTTGAGAAAATTGTTAAAATTGCTGATTGTATTTTTTGATTAAACAAGAAATATAAGCAATAATGTGAGAATCAATTTGTCCATTTCCCTTCAGCAAAGCAAAATTTGAAATCATTTTAATCTTACAATAATCTTTTTGACGTTCCCTAAGTAGCTATTATTTTTCCAAAATTAATTTTCCAGAGATAAAATGTCAATTTGGCTTATGCCTTATAAAATTTAGACAAACATGCTTTCTGAAGGCTTTAAGTTTCATTAATCTGTTGAATATCGAGAGAAAACCATTCTATACTTCAATTTCCAGAATATTAAACAAATATTATAAAAGTAATTAATTCAAAAATTAAAAATCAGACATCAATTCGAAATGCAAAGAGGAGAAAATCTTTCACATTGATTTTTCACCTCATTTCCGTCTTGAAGAAAGGCTAGAAATATTTTGCAAATTCCAATTATCACCACAACTGTATAAGTGAATATAATTTTCTCAGTCGTAGCTCAAGCTTAAACATCAAATCTTATTTAGGTTTTACGCCTACAGTCATTTTGAAATCTCAACCGTCTGAGTGAACTGAAATGTTATTTTCTGCAGATCCTCAAGCAGATTTAATGGATTTTCAAATTGACGATCTCTTCCCAGCAGCTTGATAACTTTAATAGGAAGGATATTGGATATTTGGTCTTTTTAAGGCATGTAAAGGTATAACTAAACTCATTGCTGTATGAATTTCTCCTGAGGACTGTATGAATTGATGTAACATTTTAGAGTTGTATCAAATACTAGCTCTTTGGTCATCATGTTCTATGTTTTGGATTGTGAAATGAAAATCTTGTAACATGCGATTTCTGAAGCTAATGTTTAGAACATTGTTTGGAAGATTCTGAAATCATTGTTTGGAACATTCAGAAACCATTTTTAGAACATTAAGAAACCACTGTTTGGAACAGTTTAAAAGCATTGTTGGGAAAACTATTCTTTAAGACATTGTTTGGAACATTCTGAAACCATTGTTTAGAACATTCCGAAACCATTGTTTGGAAAATTGTTTGGAACATTCCGAAACCATTGTATAAAGAACATTGTTTGGAACATTCTGAAACCATTGTTTCAAACATTCTAAAACCATTTTTTAACATTCTGAAGACACATTTTATCATTTCAGAAACCATTATTTGGAACATTTTCAAATCATTGTTGTGAACCTCAAAACCATTCTTCAGAACATTCTGATGCCATTGTTTGACACAAAGTTAATATTGTTTGTAACAGTTTTGTTTTGATTGGAAACATTCTAGGATTCATGTATATGATCATGATGCACTGCAAATTAACTTGTTTCTATTTCTTATCAACCTCATCATTAAAAGCTTTTAAAGTTAATGCCCATTGGACTTCCTGTTGTTGGAAAAGCTGCCTTCGGAACAAAACTTCATAATCTCATAGATGTTTCCCTGTTTGGAGCAGAGTATCTTCCTGGAATTAATGTCTTAAGGGATTTATTTAAAGATTGTCTGTTGCTAAGTCTTTGGGGTATTTTCAATTAAATTTTATGATATTTTTAATTAGCATTTATATAAACTGAAAAAAATTACATAACCTTTATAAACTTTATGTAAGTTAGTAAGTCAATAAAGTACAATGACGGTAAATTATTAATGGAAAATATGGGATTATAATTATAATAAACTCTTTAAATTGTGTAGTTTTCATTTCATATATTACAGGAGTTTGCATTTTTGTTTCAAATTGAACTTTCATTTTTCAAAGCATCAACAAGAATTAAAAATATTAATCTGTTGAATGTCAGTTTGAATTTGATAAGTTTATACATTTTGAGTTAGTTTGTAAGACTGACTTTAAAAGGAAATCCCATCTGTGTATTTCACTTTCTTTATGTTTAGCCTTTACTGCTGTCTCCATCACATATTCTTTATCTATCATTGCTCCTCCTCTGTCTATCCCTGCATTCTATCTCATTCTATTGTTCTTCTGACCTGATTTTTGCATTCGATGTATTCATTTGAGCTTTCTTGTTTTTTTTTTTAAATTTGGGTTGGGGAATGGTTCTTTAACTTCAAATGCTTGGGCTTTTTCCAGAAGTATTTTTCAAAATAAAACATTGGGGACAGTTTGACAAGTGACATCCTAGGAATGAATTTAAACAAGATCTCTGGCACTGTCATCAGCAGGTCAAGTGTGAAGTTGAGGATCAGAGAAACACAATGGTCTCTGTGGCGATGTCTTCCGCCCGTGCAGTGATGTCGTTCGGGTTTCACCAGTGGGCGTTAATGTCCCTTGCAAAAAAGTGATGCCAAAAAGTATAATGCATCCTTGATGAGTTGCAAATGGAAATGAAATAAATTCAAGCCCATTTCCAATCGCAAATATTCCATGATTTTCACAGGAACTTCAGTAGAATTAATATGTTTGCTTTTAAATCAGGTGCCCTTGATGTCGTTGATCAGTGAGAATTGGTCTCAGTGATGTCGGAATAACACGAGAGGCTCTGACTCTTCAATACAATTGCTGTTCAGTTACCTCTTCCTAAGCACATCTACAACTTGATAAGCGCTAGACTCTTCAAATAGCTTTAATCCACTAATTTGAGGAATTAAATTGTATGCTGCTGGCTTGCTCCGTCTCCCCATCGATCGCAGAGTTCTGAGTGGCATTTTCCATTTGAAAAAGTTCTCTTGTTTTCTGTGACCTGTTGGTTAAAGAGTTAATTAACAAGCGTGTGTCTTGTCAATGCAAGGAATGCTGGGTACAAGCAGAGTTGCAACATTACAATGATGTCCTGACACCCTCAGTGCAATTGTATCCCACCACTTGAAGCTACTGCAACTTTTTACAATCGGAAAATTGAAACTGTTTTTATGGCACTAGATTAAGACTTGCAATCTATTTTTTAGCAGACAGGGCATTTTTTATCCAGTGAAGAATGTTTTTCAAATTGCACAAGCGTTTTTTTCCCCTCTTCCCTCATATATAGATGGAGGCAAAGAAATATAATTCTGAAGTTCCATTGCATGGAATTGGTGATTACAGACGTGGCTTAAAGCAATATCATTATTTCATAATCTATCTGCAGCTGAGATCGGGCGGAAGCACCACAGACTAAGTTATTGAGCTTTCATTACCTTTTGCCACCAAATTTCAAGCAGAAACCTGCTGTCAGGGACCCAAACCATATGAGCAATTTACCGATGCCTTGTTTATGTAGACATGAAGTAGGTTTTCCACGTAGATCCTGGTACTTGAAGCAAGAAGCACTTCAAGAAAGACCTCCAGGCTCCGTTCTACCGTTTTCAGCTGACAAGTTAAGAACTTGATATATCTATATATTCTACAAGTGCAGATTCTCCAGATAAGTCCATGGTGAGTTACGAGATTAAACACTTGTACTTGTATTCAACGATATCTTAGGCAAAGCATTGACTTCTTGTATCAAAAAACATAAATGATGCTTGAGCCTTTTGGAATATTGATTTAGGTGAAATTACTTTCACAGGTATTGTATATACAATGGATTGTAAATGTTACTGTTGTTATTTTGGATGCTATTTTGAATTTATTCCTGGTTTTAAAAAAACAGAGTAGAAATTCAGAATTTTAACTCTCGGATTAAGGATTTTATTTCTATCAATAAAATTGCATCCCTTCATTTTGGAAGAATTAAAAAATAAATGTTATGCAAAATGTAAAATATCACATTTTTTTGTTTTAACACATTTGGCTGTGTATATATAATATGTTGTCAAGTCAAGTGTCACATCATTCTGAATGGCCAATTCACAGGAATCACAACCAGGAAGGGCCATTGGCTGAAGATAAGCTGGCAGCTAAAAGTGCAAATATTTTTAAAGCTTTTCAGCATGCAACCATAAAGCCTTGATGAATTAGATTTTTGGAGAACCTGTAATTATAAAAGAAAGAAATCACTGTTTACTGACTTCAAATAAATTTAATTTTATCTCCTTGAGGAAGGAAAATGAAGTTGAAAACACAAAAACTGTCAAATAGAAACATCACATTACATTTGCACATGATTAATACAGTGATCATATTTCAGTCTAACCATTAAGCTTACCCTATTAGCATCTGTGGACTAGAAAAAGTCACACCTGTGAATAAAATGTTACAAATCTCAGGTCCTGTCTTTGAAGTTTGAGTCCAACAGTAGGAATATAATCCTCAACCATCTCAGGTTTCAGTGATACTTGTCAAACATCAGCAAAATACTTGTCACAGATTCACAAAAATCTGTCAAATAAAACTTTATCCAAGGGATAATTAATGAGGGCCCAGAAAGCAAATAGGCAACTGTTGTGCTAGCAATTAATTTTCTGGGGGATCTTTTGAAAGAGCGCTAAAGGTCTATTCGTCATAGTCAAGAATCTTTTAGAGGGCTTCAGATCTATTTCAACATGCGAGGGAGCCCTCGCCTTTAAACTTTTGAGTAATTGTCTTGGGTCATCCTTCAACTGTGCCCAGAAACTAGATGGCAATTTCTTTCACTTCTGACAATTCTATTGATGCTGAGTTTGTTTAGGGTAAGCTCTGTTAACAAGAACAATTGCTTGGTCTTGCCTAGTTAGAATAAGGGTATTTTTTGTGGAAACGAAATTAAAGAGGATATTTCCATTTACAAATATATACTATTAATACATGATTGAAACAAAGGCAAATTGAGAGATATATCAATGAAGGTAATATTTTGGTGACTTATAAAATAATAAGAATTGAAGCCATTCATTGGTCCTGCAAGTTGGGAAAACTTCACTACGGGATAACAGCAATTTGTTTATTACTTTTAATATACATTATGTGTCACTGTGTGAATATCATTGAAAAGTTGTAAATTAGGTACGTTATGTTTTCATTTCAAGAAATGCCAAAAAAACAGATGGCAGATTTTCCGAAATGACGGTTATTTTAAGGTTTGAGAGTTGTCTTCTCTTTAAAACCCTAAAACTGAATCATGCCTGACTGACTCATTCCCAGGAATTATATTTGTTGCCCAACACTGGTGACATCCAGGGGACATTGTCCTAAATTCTGATGTCAACTGTTTTTCCAAAACCAATACCTTTTAATGTTGAAATATTGTGTAAAGGTAATAGAGAATATTAATTGTTATAATGTACATTTGGTGGCGATCCAACTTTTAATTAGGGCCATTCTTTTCCAAAAGTATATCAAGAAAGATGAAATCTTGTGTACAGGTTCTATGTCAAAAATGATGATAATGTATTTTCATAATCTCCTTTGTTCTTAAGCCTGATGAGCTACATAGCTACTTGGCTAAAAGTCGTATTTGTTTGAAATTAACACTATAAATATATGTATGGAAGCTTTCAGTACTGTTTTAATCAAGCTGCTATGGACTTCTTAGAGTGGCATTTTAGCAGTTGGAAGTCGAATAAGGACAAGTGTATGTATGACAACTTCTTTATTTGGAAGGTGCAACATTTGGTACAGACATGCTGGAAACAGTACAAGAATCTGTATCAAAACGTCGCACCCTCTGAATATAGAAGTTGACATCCACAAACGTATCCTTATCTGCTACAGACTGTTGTTAAGTGTTTTCAAAAATTGAAAATGACTCTCTTTTGCTGAAAGGCTTAAATATAGCCTAATTGTTTTTATCCAATTTAACATTTCTTTTGCATATAACCTTTTAAGAATATCATCTGCAATATAAAAAAAGTTTGAATTAGAACTTAAAAATACCTGTAGTAGTAAATTTACAGCTTGCGCTTCAAGGAAAATGTCACTGTGTCAAATTTTTTTTATCTGCATGAAAATAAGATATGTTACAGGCATCCCTGTAACAAAAACCCTCAAAATACTAATGACAGACTTCATACAATTTATCTTATCATTTTTATTGTAAGTGAAACTTTTTCATAACTCATGAAACTTTAAATCTCACTTCAAATTCTATTTAATTCTTCGTGATATATTGACAAACAAATTCAATTTCCATTATCACACAGCAATAACTCTCTTGCTTTCATGAAAGACAGAATAATGGCTTTCAAATCATTTATGTTTTTAAATTACAGAAATATAACTTGCAAAATTGCACAAGGACTTGACTAAACAAAGTAATTTATCATGCATGTAAATGAGAGTTAGATCTGGAGTTCAACTCTAGCAGTGAAATAAACATTTAGGCTGCAGTAATGATACCGCTGATACCATTTATCGTCATGATGACATGACAATTAAACCATGACATGATATAAAACAAATTCCTACAAAAACTATTTAATAGAGGAGAACATGTTCTATGGATAAACAATTTCTTTATTAAAGAGGGGGCGGGATAGAGCAGTGGTTAGCACGTTCGACTTCGGATTAAGAGATCAGGGGTTTGAATCCCGACAGTTACCACCACCCATGGTTCGCTAGTTCCAGCCGATGCTCGCAGGTTTCACTGCAATGCATAGCCACATGGCGTTGCGGGCTTTTTCTCTGCCATAATACTAGCAGCCGCGATATAAGTGAAATAATCTTGAAAGCGGCGTTAAAACCCAACTCTACTCACCTCTTTATCAAAGGAGCATGACATTTCGGTTTAGATGCTAACACTGTTATCATTATCGGTGTTATCTACACCGAAATGTCTCACTCTTGCAATAAAGAAGTTGTATATCCATAGAACTCGTTCTCCTCCATCATACCAGTTTCGAAATGCCTTTGAAAGAAATCATTTTACAGCATGAAACAAACCCAATGTTTTCAACGTGACATGGAGACATGTAAATTCATACACAAATAATTTTATGGCTATTTAATATAAACTATATCAGGCCTTCAGGCAACTTTATCCTAATTGACACTTCAGTAAAGAGTTTCCTCCGTGTTGATGGTCGTGACACTTGAAGGCCAAGGACAGATCAAATCTTTCCTCCTTTTTCTCGTTATAGGGAACCCTTCTGTGAGTCTCATCATTTAGTAGCAACCATTACTCATTTAGCACAGACTTACTTTATTCATGGATTTTATATTTTTATTCATCATGTGATTATTTATTTATTACCCATAGGGTTGAAAATAATTGAGTTAATATTATTATTATGAGCACATGTGCACATATCACGTTTGCCTAGCAACCTTTTTTTCACCGCGACTTCACGTATTTCGTCATCTGTGACATGATTAAATGATTGTTCGTGACATCACTGTAGCTTGCCGTCGCAAGAGAAGTGGGTCGTTTCCTGACTAATTTTACGAGAAACAAATGGAAAAGAATGGATAATAAAGAAATTATTATACTCACTCGGGCAATAAAAAATTCACACTAGTTTCGTAGAAGTGAAATTACACTCTCCCTCGGGTACTCTCTATGTAATTATCTGTTAATATTCTCTGATCTATATGCCTCATCTTTGAACAACAAGATAGTTGTTGAAAAGAACACTAAGATAACTTTTACTTTGTGGTATGTCAGTCATTTACTGATAGGGAGTTATGCCCCTTAATCCTGGAAGTTTCTAGATGTGTTCCTCATGTTTTTATACCGTAGATGGTTTAATATGTAATATTCTTCTCTCTATATGTTTATTATCATTTATTTATTTAGTATGGATAAATTGCTACACTGAATTTAAGCACAGTACTACCTATGGTTAACAGGTTCCAGCCGATGCTGGTTTCACCACAGTGCATAATCACAATGGTGTTGCAGGTGTTGTCCTTAAAGTAATACTAGCAGCCGTGATGTGAAATACTCTTGAAACCCCAACTTACTTCACCTCTGAGTCTCCAGTTCAGGTGTCAGGCTTCACAGCGATCTAAAATCACAATGCAGTTGCAGGCTTTCTTCTTGCTATAGTAACTATGAAATAAGTGAAACAGTTTTTAAAGTAGCTATATACTCAACTCTAACAATGTGAATGACTTTTCTACCATATTCTATTCTACCCCACTTTTCGGATGATTGTCTTGGTTGGGGTTATTCTCAGGTTATAGCCCACCCCCCCAATTTTTCTAGATGTTCCATGGTCATGCATTACATAAATCTATAATATCATTTTAAGTTAAGTGTCAAAAACCTACGTAAAACTTATTCTGACAGTCTGACGGTCTCCAGTATGAATTTTCATCTGATTTGGGATCTCTCCTGTCTAAAAGCCCATCCCTATGTTTTCAAGATGTTTGTTTGCTGGTCTTATATCTAAGAGAATGTAGTACTCAATTGTGTCGTCTTTAACATAACACTTTTACATAGCAAGACTGTTGATCATGTTTTTTTGTCAAAAGTTCAAGAAAATGAATACATCTCAAAATGTAACCCAATATTTTAAAAGTTATTTATTTGCAAAAGTCAATAATAGAGTTTGACATCTTTGAACCATTATCCATCATGTCCTTTTCAACCAAAAAACTTGGGAGGCTTTTGATCGATACGTCTTTCTGTTTTTTGGACAAAATAATCTTATTACACATATATAATGCATCACCTTAAAATCCTCATGCAGTATACAGATGTCTTAATGAAATTATTGTTACCTCTCAGATCTTATCTAAAAGAGACGGTTCTATCAGGGTATTTTTTGTGGAATTGAAATTAGAGAGGATATTCTTGTTAGAACGTTTTAATGCCTAATTGAAACAGATAAAACGATGGGTATAATGTTGATGAGTTCCCCTACAAAAAAAATATCCTGAAAATATGTTTAGGCAATATATCCACAGTAGCACCACGGCATCTTTTCAGGTAGTTAGAGCAAAATTTTACCATTGCCGCTAGCGGATCAGATCCGGACGTGGTGTGGATGGGTCATGTGGATGGGTTTCAACGATGTATCCGTTGGCTGTAAGAACCTCAAACTTTTCTGGATATGTTACGGTAACATATCCACTGACGAGTCCGGGTTATCCACAGTATAGCCAAGAAAGAGCACAAGATAGCTGCCTTTGTGGATTGGTTTCAACGATGTATCCATTGGCTGTTTGACCCTCAAACGTATCTGAATATGTTACGGTAACATATCCACTACCGAGTCCCTGTTGTCCACAGCATAGCCACAAATGAACACAAGATAACTGGCTTTTTGGGAATGCTACGGATGGGCATCGATGTGAAGTTGGCTGCTTATAGATTGTAATTATATGAAGTCTCTGTGGTAAATTCAAGGGAAAAGTCCTCTGTTAAAGGTATTGGTAAAAAATCGTTGGTAAAAAAACCAAACAAGTCCTGTTATTGTGAAAACAGATTGAATTGATGTTAGCACTTAAGATATGATAAAGAAAGCTTATGATTTGAGTTTAGACTATAAAAAAAACTTTGTTGATCACCATCATCCTTCTGGTTTAAACAATATTTATTTTTAAAATTTAATGGATTGGTAAAGATGCATTACGCCTATGTAAATACGTCTTCGGTACAAAATTATACTTAACACAATATTCATTCATGCAATACTGAGAAAAGCACAACATACAAAAATATGTTTATAACAGTATGAATGGGCAAGGAAATAAGGTTTAAACATTTAGTTTTGATAAGAACTATGTTTTTTCTAAAGGTGTGTCAAATATGATTGCAAAATAATTATTCATCTCTCAAATTATTGTTATTTCAAATCGTGTTAAATGACTGTGGTGTTACTTGTATTACTTTAAACAGAGAGAGAGCAGGTTCCAATGTAAATATATATATCAGAGACCATAATTTGATAGCTTACACAATAAATATTACATTCGTACATTTTACTTACTATCTTCAAATAAACAATTTAATACATTTGGTGTAAGATTCAACATTATTTTTTTAAAACTAAACGTCAGGTTAATTTTCATTAATTTAATTAACAGTTTTATGTTATTTGAATATGTGAGTCTTATGTCAACAAAGTTTTGGCATATCTTCACATGACTGAAAATCAAGAGCTTAGTGTTTGTAAATATATAAAAAAAAGCCCATTTTTATCTTTTAAAGAATTTGGGTTGTGATTTAGAAATATGCCTATTCTATGTAACTGTCACACTCATTAATTCAATTGGTATTTAGAAATATATTCATTTTACACAATTGAGATATAAACATTCATCCCATGTCAATATATGTGATTGAAATAATCATCCATATTTTTTATTAAAGATAAAAATTGAATTGTCAATTTGGGTTGTGATGTAGAAATATCACTATTCTATTTAATTATCAAACTCATTAATTCAATTGGTATTTCAAAATATATTAATTTTACACAATTGAGATATAAACATTCATCCCATGTCAATATATGCGATTGAAATAATCATCCATATTTTTTATTAAAGATAAAAATTGCATGAAATATATATTTATTGTATGTATGCATTACAAAACCTACATTAAAATTGTTTAAGTTAAAAATATTCTTTAATAAATAATTATACACTTCGCCAAAGTGAAGATATCAGAAAGAAATAAAAATAAAAATAATTTAAGTTTAATTTTAATTTTCTCTGACCTTAAATTACAATCAATTGAAATACTTGACAAAGTTGTATAAAACAAGTGCAGTCTTTACATATTTACAATCACTAAAATGTGTATACCTCTGAGAAATTGCAACAACAAACAAGTGCAAAACTATTGGTCATCAGACTTGAAATGGGTGGAGCTTAATTAATTGATAACTGTCCAATGGTCAGATTACAGGAATGACACCAAATATACATTTTAAAAACACCTAATGGATTGCTTAACAAGTAGCTTAATTACTGTATACATTTCATTAGATTAACCAATTTGAATGTTTAAGAACTGAGCAGTGATGTGGAGGGGCGCTGTGTATTTGATTGAATGTTGTTTCAAGTTGTAAACTGACTGTGAAGGTATATCTAATTAATAACCTAAGTATTTATCACAGTTTATCACAATGGATTATTGATACCAAATGAAAAAAATTTTTTACTCACATATAAGCTCTGAGATGTTCTAAAACAAATCATTTGGTCAAAATGTTTATTTATGTTTGTATTATTATGTATTTCATGTAAACTTGCTGGCTTGTACTTCACAGTCAAGACTTTGATATCTAGTTTACATTTATTCTTTAATTGATTTAATCAACAATTGACACAGTTGGCACAAATTTCATGTAATGAAGGAAATAAAATACCAAATTAAACTTCATGAGTCCTTTTCATTTTTTAGTTTAATAAATTGATAGAAACAAACCTTTTCATAATATTTCATGATCAAATCCCTTAAATATCACAAACTGTCATATTTAACCAAATAATTGCCACTATTATCTGATAAATAAATTTTAGCCAATCAGAAGCATTCTCAGTATTTAGTGCTTTTCATTTGCTTGTGTTTTACAATTGATAGATAAAACAAATATTCTTCATAGTCAATTCAAATCCTTTATATATTACAAACTGTCACAACCAATATATAAAGAAGTATTTTGCCATTATGATCAGATCAACCAATTTTAGCCAATCAGAAGCCTCCTTAGTCTTGCTGCAGTAAAGTTTTCTCCATAGTGGCTATTTTTAACAAGAAGAAGGAAGCTCCCCAACCTTTACAGTTCACAAGGCCAAGAAGTACAAGATTTCTCAGTTGATTAATCCAAGGCAAGTACTTATTTTCACTGCATTCCAAATGTATCAATCTAATTTCATTCACCCATTTCCATGAACAGACTGAGTAACATTTTCTGACATAAGATTGGCTTCATTTGTAAAAAGGCACTCATGTCTCATGGCATGTGTACAAAGGTATCTGTGATATTTATATGCAATATATTGCTTTAATTTGTATCAGATTATGATTTGAATTAGGAATATATGTTAAATTTATTTTAAAAACCAGTCTATATAAACATGTCACTTTTCTTCTTAACACAGGTGATTGTGCACTCAGCCATGACAGACAGGTGGTCTGGGGAAAGACAAGAAATGATGTAACCTACTCTCAGGCAGGAAATGATGTAACCTCTCAAGGTAAGACTTGAGATGCTTGCATATTGTTGTTTAAACAAACAAATTGTTAAATAACAATTAATCAATACATTTGTTTTCCTTAATTGATGTTCTCGAAATGTATCTAGACTGGCTGATTGCTAATATAACATTTTACAGATAAATTTGCTGTGAGTCATTAATAGTCAAAAATGCATTTGTATTTTAAAGGTTTTTTAATCCATATTTATTTTACCAATTTAATCAATTATATTTGTTTGACTTACAAATCTTAATTTTGTTGTTTTATAAAGAATTCCAAACAATTGTTTGTTCGTTAAAATACCCTGTATTCTTATTTTTATCATAAACACATTTATTGTCATTATACTCTTCAAAAGTATTTACATGTTAAACATTAATTATATAATATTAAATATTAAATTGATTTTGATTATTTGTAATCTGTTTAGTAAGGGATATTTGATGTTTTATGATTATCAAGAATAATATTTCACTAGTTAATCAACTTATAAAGATATTATTATTCATGACTATTTTTGTTCAGTATATGTTTATCAGTTAATAAGATTTATTTTGGATTATACTTTTCAAAATCTTTTTATTTTCATCAAATAGTTTGTATCTTATTCATTAAAATGTCAATATTGATTTCAGTGTCGGCTGAACCGGACAGAAAATACACTAACCTTGTGGACACAACTCTCAGACGATGTTTATTCAAGGTCTGTTGAAGGTGGGTTTGGCATTGAAATTTACAATTAGCTTCTTTAATTGATAATCTTCTTTCTGAATATGCACCCAATCAAGCTGATTGATTACTTTAATGGACACTAACGGTCATGGTTAGTTAATTTATTGCAGATTACAAATTACAACCTTAATATGCATCCAGTCAGACTGATTATATTTTACATACAACTTTTGCTATCAGTCATTAATCATGAAAATAAAATTTGTATTTTCACATTTTGTAATTATTCATTATTTTACTAATTTATTTGATTATATTATAAATATTCGTTATAGTTTGAACCAGAACTTACAAATGTTTATGTTGGTTTAGATACTCAATTCAAGTCAAGTTCTAGGGTTCAAGACGGCAGCACAGTGAAAACTGTGCTTCAAGCCATTGAAGGTGCGAATTAAACATGATGTATATTGTCATTTCATATTAAGCATTTAAATTAAACATTTAAATTTAAAGGAACAGTTACACTACTCCAAGCTGAGTTCATTTGTTTTCTATATATATATATATATATTGTCATATCATATGAATTTGAATAACAATTTGAAGAGTTTGAAAACATTAAAATCATTTTACTATATGCAATCATGACTAATTTATTGAAATACTAATACTGTTCTTTGTTTCCAGTGTTTGCCGTCCGGGTGTTGCACCTGTTATTCACAGTACACCGACCACCTGTCCAAGAAGATATGCAGCCTGAGGAAGGCATTCCGGAAATTAGGTATTTCCAAAGATATAATATCTCTTTTGCTTTCTTTATATTTTGCAAGAGTCGTGTGGGTATGAATGTCCTTTATGTAATGGGACATGAATGTGCCAATGGTTATGGTCTATATATATCAAAAAGTCTTTTCATATCATGTGATTTTAACTTGCCTGTTTGTACCATGGTATCTATATTCTTACTATTCTACTTTTCAGGAGCTCAGCGCGCTCACCGTGATCCCCATGGCCCTCGAAAGTGACCTGGAGATTCCAAGATCATGAAGAAGTTGCTGAATCTCAAAACGAAGTGTTCCTGAACACAGTTGATTGTTGAATTCCTTTCAAGGATATTTATATGTATATATTTGTAGAGCACGCAAGATCTCAAGATGAACATTAATATTATAGTATTTATTTTGTACTATTAAAAATCGTGAAGTGTACTATGTTTTTTGTTTTTTGTTTTGATGTATATATATTGTATATCTAAAGCATTAAATTACCTGTGGACGGTTTTATGCAAATATATGCAAATGCAGGTCTGGACTACTTGTGGATGGTTTTATGGCTCTATTGGAAAGGGTGGGGATCGCATATGGACAACCTGTGGATGGTTTTATGGCTGTATTGGATAGGGTGGGGATCCCAATGGATATATTACCACACCATATCCGCAGCTCCATTCTGGGCTAGTTGTGGATGGTTTTATGGCTTTATTGGATAGGGTGGGGATCGCATATGGACAACCTGTGGATGGTTTTATGGCTGAATTGGATAGGGTGGGGATCCCTATGGATATATTACCACACCATATCCGCAGCTCCATTCTGGGCTAGTTGTGGATGGTTTTATGGCTTTATTGGATAGGGTGGGGATCGCATATGGACAACCTGTGGATGGTTTTATGGCTGTATTGGATAGGGTGGGGATCCCTATGGATATATTACCACACCATATCCGCAGCTCCATTTTGGGCTAGTTGTGGATGGTTTTATGGCCTTATTGGATAGGGTGGGGATCGCATATGGACAACCTGTGGATGGTTTTATGGCTGAATTGGATAGGGTGGGGATCCCTATGGATATATTACCACACCATATTCGAGCTCCATTCTGGGCTAGTTGTGGATGGTTTTATGGCTTTATTGGATAGGGTGGGGATCCTTTTGGATATATTACCAAACCATATCCGCATATGGACTACCTGTGGATGGTTTATGGCTTTATTGTATAGGGTGGGGATCCCTTTGGATATATTACCAAACCATATCCGCAACTCATTTTATAATTTATGCGGATGGGTTGTGGCGATGGTAAAATTTTCCTTGTGGCAATGGTGCAGTAATATGTTTTCAAGGGATTTTTTTTTGTAGGGGTTGGTATTTGACAACTTAATTGATAAAGACTAGCGTATATTCAGTGAAGCCATTCATCGCCACTATAGGTGTAGGGAAAACTTTGCTACGGTAAATTATGACATTGTTAATTAGATAAATTATAAATTATTTGTTACTTTATGGATATTCTATAAATTTGTAAGTTTTATATTTTATAAATTGAAAAATTAGTTGAATTACAGCACGTTTTCATTTTACACAATGCAATAATCCAAGATGGCGGAATCTGCTGACAGAACGCTCCCTTTAAGACTAGTATGTAAATGATGAACACTGCTCCCGCATGCAGTAATTAAGAAGATTTTTAAACCAAAGACAAGTTGCTTTGAAAATCAAAATGGCCGCCATGGCCACTGTAGGATAATGAAGAAGCTGGGGGATATTTCTGATTAGGTTTGCATGGGGCAGAAGTGATGCTGTGGGGTCCCCAATTAAAGATGCAACCTGAATGCAAAATGAAGAACTTCAATGATATTTGCAGTGAACAGTTTTCTCTAGCCAGAGGTAGGATATAATTGTCCTCTAACTGCAATTTTCTCAAATGGCTGTGTATTGGATGTTGCTTTGGAAAGGTGAAAATGACTTTATTGCCACTTAAGGGCTAAGGTTCAATATGTTCGAAACTGGTTAGTTATTACAATTATCTTCAAGTCTGTTCCTGACATTTAGAAATGAGTTTCACTCAGTGTAGAAATGGCATCGTTAGTCTCTGTCCTTCCAAACAATGGGATTTTTATCTCTGAAACTTCGGATTATTAACTCGTATTTGATTGTTTAAAGGTATTGTGTAATTGTTTCATCTGGATCGGGCTGCCTTAATCCTCAACACCAGGAAAGACGTACAGAGAATAGAGAATAATATTTGTTAGTTGCCTGCATTGCTGCTTCCCGCCATAATTCATAATTTTTAGATCTTAGTTGATTAATTGAAAAGTGTTATTCATTATTGATGGTTTTTTAAAAATAATTTCTTAAGAAAAATTTAAATGTCTCAAATAGGTTTTTGTTATCTTTCATGCTAATGTCTAGTTATAATTTATTATTTGCCTGTAGGCTATTGCCAAATTTGAAAACTTGACGTGACCTTTCATATCATTAATATCTTTTGAACCCATGACAATGCATTATGCGATTTCTTATCACATAAACAAATTTGAATCCACAAAGGTTTCATGACATTTTCACATCATATCTCTAAACCATACTAAATATTAACTAATAATATCAAAATCTACAATCAAAAGGTTCAGTAAAATATCTTTAGGTATATTTTCCTTCTTGACATCCTTGATTGTATCACTTAATTCATTTGATTGAATTCATCGAGGGAATTATATTTAAAGATTTGCTAATACGGATAATCCTAGAGCAAGGGTTTTTCACCTCAGAGACTCATGAATCATTCTGCCAGTGAAGAAAACAACTCTTTCCCTAGGGCTTTGGACTTTTTATCAGATTGACAAATACATGTACTGCTAAGTTGGATGTGACCTTTGGAAATGCCTACAGTTAATGCAAAACTCAGGTGGGTTAAATCCATCTTCGTTAACTTACCTGAATCTGCAGGTAACAAACAGATGAGTCTTTCAGGTGAATCTGTCGTTTCTAAAATGTCTAATGTTATATGGAATAAAATCATTTAATACTAAAATAGAATGAAAAAGTTGGGTAATTTGATTTTAGATGAAAACAAACTTTTGTAAATTATGCACATTTGCAAAACACTCGTTATGTTTCAGGTAATAAAAGGTGTAAACAGGTAGACAATAAGTTTTTTGTAATGAGTCAAAGGAAACTATCATAACAAATTAATATCTGACTTTATGTTTGTATACACAGATTCTCAAATAGAAAAAGTAGATTGATTCATTTAATATTACTTTTTATCCTAAAGGGCACTTGATGAATGCTCAAAAATTAATGAGCTTTAAATTTCTGTGAAATTATGTTTTTGATTATTTGAACTATAATTTGTGGTAAAAATAGCAATATATAAATATTTATGTTAATAGCTATTTGGATGAATAAATATAAGACTGTTTCTTCGAAATGTGGATTTCTTGTGTCGCGTCGATTGCAATAAAGAAGTTGACTATCGATAGAACTTTTTCTCCTTCAGCACATCAGAGTCTAAAATGTCTATCAAAGAAATGCCCTTCAACAAAATTTCTTATGTATTCTTTTATAGACATAATGACTTGGCGTTAATAACTTAATAAAAATCTGATAAAATAATATGAACCAGCAGACACCTATTTTAAAAGACTTTCTTAATCTTTCATTTTGATGAAAGTAATAATGATATAGATAGTATAAAGTCGTAAGATTGAGGACAATAACAAAAATATATTATTTCAAATGAACCTAATGGCCTATGATTTTTACAAATCTCTATCCTGTGGAACGTATTTATTGCATCTGTGTTCATGTATCTTTGTATATTTTTGTTACAGTTTCTTATACAGTCGTGAGATTTTCTTTTAATTTTGAAAGTTCATCTATTTACATTTCCATACAGTTCAAAACAAATCTTTTTAAATGAGTGACAGAACTAAAGATCATTTAAGATATCGTTTCAAAGTAAAGAAATTAGAATTCTGAGGAAATTGGACAAAAGTATAATCTGTAATCTATTTCACATGTGTTGATTTCAATTTAATATTAAATTTAAAGAAATGATTGAATATATTATTTTGTGCAACTTTTAAGAAAGTAAAAGATATGCTCAATTTCAATATAAAATTGTCCACAAACGTTTTCATTGTGCTGATTTCAATTGGATATGTTGATTTTGATTTATTCAATTTCAAATAAAAAAAAGAATGATTGTTATAAAATTTCGTGCAAAATTAGCCAAAACAACTTTAAAAAATATTTAATTCAACAGTTTCACAATCGGCATCACTAGTGTTGATTTCAATTTCGAATAATTGAATGTCTTGTTCATATGAGGAACATCTATCAAACTGTCGTCAATTTCAACTCGTTGATTTCACACTTGAGTGAATTTGATTGAAATGTGCATCTGTGATAATAGGGCGAGTGTGTACTTGATCATTGTCAATTTCTTTTAATCAGGAAGAGAAGTATAATGGATAGCAGGCTATGTATTATTTTATTTAAACATTTAAGAAAATGAGTGATTATTTTGAATTTGAATTAATTCGCCTTGAGCAAAGCTTATGTGCTTCAAAGGGCTGTTACCTGGACACTTGGTGCATGAAGTGAGAGATGATTTATTTACTTACCTGTATAGTGTATCTATCTATATATACTGAGACCATACTTATACCTTTGTGAGTCATCATATCTTTATAATTGTCATCATAACTTCTAAGATATGGGCTCAATAATGTGTGATGCTGGTAATTAGCAGCTCCGAGTAAGTCGGAGCTGCTATCAGTTTTTGCGCAGTTTCCGCCGCCGCCGCCGGCTGTATTCGCTATAACTTTTTTCCTAGAAGGTTTTGAGAACTCATATATATAACTTCTTACTTATGCCCCTGGGGAATTTTTTTGACATGTTCATATTCAAGGTCAAAGGTCAAGGTCACGAGTTCTGAAATCGCTAAAAAAAATCCTTGTAAACACGATAACTTGAAAAATATTTGTACTATCAGGCTCTTATTTGGTGTACATCAACTATTGAGAAAGGCCAAGATTTGAAAAGGTTTTCGCTAACATCCGTCAAAGGTCAAGGTCACAGCGAGGGCACGACTTAAGCATGCTTTTGCGAAAATGTCTTATTTCAACTATTAACACTTTGAATCATTAAATGATTGTTATACACAATGAAAAGTGATCACTGATTGTGTGACCTTGAATTTAAAAGGTCAAGGTCACGAAATATGGTCAAGGTCACCAGTTCTGAAATCACTAAATAACCTTTTCCCAAGAAGGTATTAACACCTCATATACATAGCTTCTTTCTTATAAACCTGGTGGATGATTTTGACATGTTCACATTCAAGGTCAAAGGTCAAGGTCACGAGTTCTGAAATCGCTACAGAAATCCTTGTAAACACGATAACTTGAAAAATATTTGTGCAATCAGGCTCTTATTTGGTGTATATCAACTATGGAGAAAGGCCAATATTTGAAAAGGTTTTCGCTAACATCCATCAAAGATCAAGGTCACAACGAGGGCACGACTTAAGCATGCTTTTGCGAAAATGTCTTATTTCAACTATTAACACTATGAATCATTAAATGATTGTTATATACAATTGAAAGTGATCACTGACCTTGAATTTTAAAGGTCAAGGTCACGCGATATAGGGTCAAGGTCACCAGTTCCGAAATCACTAAATAACTTTTTTCCATGAAGGTATCAACACCTCATATATATAGCTTCTTTCTTGTACACCTGGGGAAATATTTTGACATGCTCACATTCAAGGTCAAAGGTCAAGGTCATGAGTTCTGAAATCACTACAAAAATCCTTGTAAACACGATAACTTCAACAACTTCTGTGCTATCAGGCCCTAACTTGGTATATATCAACTATGGAGAAAGACCAAGATTTGAAAACGTTTTTTCTAAAATCTGTCAAAGGTCAAGGTCACAGCAAGGTCACAACTTAAGCGTGCTATTGTGAATATGCCTTATGTTAACAATGAACACTTTGAGTCATTGCATGATTGTTATACACAATGAAAAGTAATCATTGATGGTGTGACCTTGAAGGTCAAAGTACAAGGTCATGAGATATTGGTTAAGGCCATGTTAATCTTTTGATCCAATTTTGAAATCAGAAATAGGTTAAACCGTTTTAAGAACAAAGTTGTGAAAAGTGACCCCAGTGATGATTCAACTTGTTAGAATAACTTGAATAATGAAAAAGAAAATTCCATTTTATTTATGCTGAGGAGAAGGCGGAACAGGGAAAGGCGAGACCCAAAGTTTCGGAGCTGCTCTGCTTTTGCGGTGTCCCGCAAACACTCTTCTAGTTGGAATTTTGTTTTTCATTGTCCCTTTCATTTTAGAATTTAATATTTTTTTAAATTGAAGTTAGTAATTAACATCTTGTTTACAAAATTTGTGGAATTTCATGCGTTCAAATACAATATTTATTTGCAATTGAAATCCTGTTGATACACTTGTCAATTTAATTTTGGAATTTCATATTTTCAAAGTAATTTTCAATTAAAAACATGTCAATTACTTTCAATTATGATGGAATAATGATGATATTTCATATTTTATGCAATAAATGGTGCAAAGTAGGTTTGTTGTAGGAACATTGTCATGGTAAAATATGTTCACATCAAAAGCTAATTAAATTGTCATATCTCAATTACTTTCTTAAAAAACATGGGTTATCGAGGTCGATGTTTATTCATGCACATATCATGGGCTATTAAGTCATAACAGGCTGTCTTGCACATTCAGTGCAAAACTAGGTGAAATGAAATTAACTAGGTGACGATTATATGTTTGTATACCTTCAATTACTGGTTTTACTTTTGAGCAATGCACTCAACGTCTATTTGAACATGTGTATTATGTAGTGATGACTAGACCATATTTCACAGTCTGCCGAACATCATCAGGTGTGTATTTGTTACCTGTGACTGCACACCTTTGCTAACGAGATCTAAACTCAGGTGAGAAATATTGAATAATAATGGCTCACCAAAGGTCACAGGTCATCGATCTGATGATCCTTGGTGATGTAAATTACAAACGATTGAAATTGACAACTGAGATGGAAAGATAACAAGGAAAAATCGTTGAATATGATATTTGATAATAAAATGCGCCCAGGGGTATTGATATGACCAAAAGGCAAAAGAATCATCTGTCTTTGAAAAAGATCATAAAAATTGTGATCGCATCCATTTTTTTCGCAATATTGTCATGTTGATCACATCTTTTGAAATGAAAAATAAATAGTACCAAGTATGTTGTAAATTATGATTTAAACAGTATTTTATTTCCAGAAAATGACATATGACATACAATAAATTAGGAAAAGTAAAATAGAAAAAGGATAAGCAAACAGGCCACAATAGCCTATGTATGAGTAATGCTTCTCCATTATATATGATCATGACTGAGAGCTTATATATATTGATATGGATGTTTTTGTAGTTATATATCAACTTCAAAATGACCTTCAAGAGCTTAAAGCTTGATTTCTTTTAAAGATATTTCTATATATGAGATAGCTGCATGTTCATAAGACGAAAGTTCAACTCATCTTCAGAACCAAATTATGGAAACAAGGACCTGCACCTTGATGCAGTATGAAGTGTATCGGCCAAGGATATTGAGCTATTAGCCAGGACTCAATACAAATTCATCATCAATATCATAAAATGACTTTTCAGCCTATATATCAAACATGTAAAAAGTACAATACTTTGAGGAGTAAAAAAACAAAATTATCTGATTTTTTCAAAATTCATTCTAAAAGTTTCAAAAAAAAATGTGGTATGAATTCTGTAAAGTTTAAACTTTCATTTGGATAATGTTTGACAGCAAAAATGAATATAATTATCTCTCATGGGAATCTGGAATTAGATACATTAAATTTGGAGAAGAAATTATACTATCAATGGGACAACTATTCATAGAAAGCTATAAGATTAGCTTCCACACGTCAATTAAAAGAAGCAGTAATTGGATATTTTCTACAAACAGACATGATATTTGAAAAAAAATACCCTGTTGTATTGAGAAAGAGCAAAGATGAAGATAAAGCACAACTGTCTGGAGACTGTGATGGAAACGTGTTGAATAGAGAACAAGTTGTGTGGAAGATAGTAGCAAAACAGCCTTCTCTGCTAAAACCCCTTTGGGTTGAGCCAATTCAGATAAGAGATGTGCTTTATGTCAAATAAAAGTTGTTATTAGAAAGGGGAGATTGTTATCCTTGATACCCTGTCTGTCATCTTTGTTCAAATTGAGATTGTATTCTTACTCTTATATGCCATGGGATTCCATGGTATTGACAAACATGATTGCTGCCGTAATCGGACATGAATATCTGAGCACTGGTGATCCTTCAGAAATTACCTTGCGGTTCAGTCTTACTGATGACAAACTGAAAATGGAAGAATTTTATGGTGCGAGTTGATCTAATAATGTAAGTAATAGAACTGAGGTTTGTAGTTAGCTTTTACATGTAAGCAGTATTTGGTTCAAAAGAATAAGAATTGACCGAATCCATGGAATATGTATTCATTATTCATATATTGTGTAAAATAATATAGTAAGGAATGTGTAAGGTTAAAAGAGGGTTCTATCAAGGATTCGAGATGATATTGCTGTTTACACATTATATGTTATTAATACATGATTAAAAAACAGTCAAATTGAAAGAAACTAATGAAGGTAATATTTTGATAACTTTATGTTTCATAACGTCATAAACACAAGCGTACCTTTGTTAAAAATAAAAACAATGAGAACTGCATGAAGCCATTCATCGGTTCCGCGAGTAGGGAAAGCTTTGCATATTGTTTATTAGTTTTATTGTATGTTATATGTTAAAATTAGTATCTGAATATTCTATCATTGTATTACATATGTTTTATTATTAAATAGTGTAAAATTTGGCGAATACAGTGTGATTTCATTTCATGTAATGCCAAGAAACCAAGATGACAGATGTTGGTGATAGGTCAGTGATAGAACTTTCCCTTTAACCTTTTACCTTCAGAAACACTTTGTATACAGTAACTAAATGGAGAAAGCTCTATCATATCTAAGTAATGTCACTAAAGATGTTTTTGAGGAAAATTTATCTTTTTCAAAAAAAATAGCCTGCTTTAACTTCAAACACCTCTCTGCAGACCAACCTTACAACTTACTTAATAATAATAATGGGCATTCATAGGCTGGTCTATCCATACACAAGTTACATGCTCAATGTCTGCTGTCTGTCACTTAGCTATAGTGTCTTCTTTAGGGAAAAAATGACATTTTTAGCATCATCAGATGTGATTATTTTATTGATAATTTTTTTTTTATGTCACATTTGATATTTTGTCATTTAATATACATTATTTAAAATCCTCAACAGGAGAATTGACATAAGTGATATGACAAGTAGCGTCCGAGTCTTTAGATTATCATAAAACAGCAATTTAATCACATCTTTATATCGTATATGACACATATATTTATATCAAACTGCTTTTAATATATATGTCATCATTGAAACGAGGTGTGGAGTTGTTTACCCATGCATGAAAATAGCATCGCATAGACTCTATCATTATCGAAGGTCGTCAAGGTCACCATGAGGTCATGTGACCTTGCATGGTGCCACCTATTAACCATCTGACCTCCTATTCCATACAGGAGACCTGGAGGTCCCCCATCTTGTACCTACCATTAGAGGTAATAAAAACCTGGTTCCCTCAGGTGGTACAGATTCATCGGCTGACACCAGTTGTCATCATATTGCTTTATTTCTCATTTATCTACAGGATAAAATTAAATTTGCACGATTTAATAAATAGTACATGAAACATTTATATAATAGACGCCATATGTACGACTGTGGAGGGTGATTGTTGAGCGTTGTGGCAGTTTATTGCTGGAAATATTAGGCGTAAGATTAAAATTGTTTGCAATAGAAATAGTTTTCTGTGAGTCATTGCTGTACTAGAAATGCTGTTTAACTACATATTTATAAAAAAATAACATAGGTATTGGTGCATTTTCATACTGACATTCAAGTTGGTGTTTATGACAAAGGAATCTTTTGCAAGAAATTTTATACTTTTCATTGTATATGTTAGGATTTAATTTATGTTAATGTCACTAACATCTCTCTACATGAACCATGCTTTTCAAATCATTTACCATCAATCTAAAGATCAAAATCGTAAAATGTATGTTCAATGAATCTTATTCATTCTTTAAAAGAAATACCACATGTATTAAAAACTGAAATATTTCCTTTTCCCTCAAATCTATGGCATTTTTGAAGCGGCTACTTTTTCATGAGGGAGTCATGCATAGATGATCAGATGTTGCAGATTGATAAAATGTCCTCAAGATATAATACAAGCCCTAATCACTAAATCTGCCCTCGAAATCTCTGCCGCAATCCTTTGAATCACCAGATCAGATAATAAGCCTAAGAAAGAGAAAGCAATTTAGCGTTTTTGAACTGCTGGAACAGTTGCTTTTTGACAAAGCTTATTCATTATTAAGATGACATCAATAATCACGAATGCTTTTGTATTTCAGCCAATCACTGAAGACCTACGGGCCAACAATCTGCGCCGCGTATGCCGCATGTCTTCTGACGAGAAGGTGTAACAATCTGGCATTTTCCAAATTTGGTCGTTCGACCATTACCACAGATATGATTGGTCAGATACAAGAGGCATTTGAAGGTCTCTTCCAATGAGATTACAGGTAGGCTAATTTGTCTGATTATTCCTCCCCTAGAGATATTTCTATTAATTCTTACCTGAGTTTTGATAAATGTTCAGTTTCTCTGACTAAGGTGTCAAGTTCTCTTGCAGTCATTACTCAAAGACTTGGAACAGATGGTCCAATGCAACCAAGAATTCTAATACAAGACAAATTTTAATATTTTATTTCGTTCTCATATATTTGCTATCAATCTTATTTAAGAAACATCTATGCAATTTCTGAAACATAGAAAGCTTATATTTTTAATTTGAAATCTTAAAAAAATAATATGTAAATCTCTGAAAGTGGAAACATTTAAATTAATGACAATTAACTAACCATATACAATTGAAATTAGTAAACCGTCAATGACCACTTTAAGAAAAAGTTTCAAACCTTAAAAACATTTCTTAATACTATGTAGATTAATTTGTTTGAAATTACTTTTAAATTAGAAAAGAATTTTGTCAAAAGTATGTGAACTCTCTGATAAGAGAAGATTCAACAATAACTTTCAAAGAAGTTCTAAATTTTTAAGCAGTGTTCAATATTCACTGACTCTGAGATATGTATTGGTGTGAGATATTGGCACCTGCTCTGATAGATCTTGTCTGCAACTGTCACAGAAGAATGCGGTGCCAATTCTTCAACCATTATCAATCGATCAGCTCAACTTTGCGCTTTTTTAAACACTTTCATCTAAGCAGATTCTCACAGATATCTACCTAGTGTTGATTACTAGCTTGTGAAAATTGAGAGAAAATAAGAATATCCAGTTACTAATGTTAAAGTTCACTCATAAAGAAACAATGTATTATTCAAAGTCCCAGAAAGGTCTTCGTTTCTTGTATTGTTGCTTTGCATGTATTAAAACTGTTGAAGTTAAGTTGTCAATATCGTAATGGGAAATGTCTCATATATCTTACAAATAATTCGTGCCTTTATGATATATGTCTTTTTAAAGGAATTTTTTTCTGGTGTTATATTTAATTCAGAAAGTTTGATTTTTAGTTTTAAATTTTTTTCAAAATGTTCATGGAAAGTGAGTTTGTAGTTTTTTTCATTTGTCAGGTTAGTTTTTATTAAAAAAAGGAAATATGATGGATTAAATTTCTTTGCCTAATGTTGTATTTATCACAAATTAATACAAATAATTTATAATGTTTATTAAATAAATGTCTATGAAAGGTTCATTAGTATATTCCCCAAAAAAATATTTTTCAAATGATTTTCAAGTAATTACTAATCTTATTGAAAGACAAGTTTATCATATCCAGGAAAAGTTTCTCATGCTCACACTTTTAATAATCTTTATCATGAAATTTGCACAAACCTTTTGCTTGCAAAGTTTTTACTATGCAAGCAATTTCGTATATTGCAAGTGCAATGTTGGGACAATCAAATGATTACCTATTCAGTATGCATCAAGTTAATACTGTTGTGACAAAAGATTAAGTGCTTGATATCATCTCACTAACAACAACTATAAACCCATTCCTTCTTTCGATATCCAAACTTTGTTTTTAACCCATATGAACATAAGTGATGTATTGTTATTCATAAGTGTTCATGTGCAGATAACATTTTTGTCTAGCTAACGCTGTGGTGATATAAAAATTCATACTCATTTTGTAAAATTCATATGACTCATATGGGTAATAAACCTCGTCACCTGAAGTTAGATATTATAATTCAAAGAAAATATAAATATGAATAATTGGATAGATGACTCCTGATATCTTCACTTCAAAAGAGATTTTGTCGCCAAAATGTTTTTATGGAACAAACCAAATGTAATTACATTTCTTGATAGTAATGCAATATTAGATGACATTTGAAGTATTCAAATTGCTCAAAATTTGATGTAAATTTTTACCTGTCCATGTGCTACAAGCACTAGAGGAATCTGTTGAAGTTGGATTATTAAATGTATCAATGTCTCGGGTTTTTGAAAATTATTTAAAAAGTAGTTTGTAATTACCTTACCAGCATCGGGTATCGTTTTAAAAGTGATTTGTAATTACCTGACTAGCATCGGGTATCGTTTTAAAAGTAGTTTGCCTCAAAGGTTTCATTCTTTAACGGTGTAAGGTGTTGAAGATCTAAAATCTGATTTCATGATTTCACATTTTGTTTGAAATTTTGTGATTGTGTGAAAAGTTTCTTTGTGATTCTTTTAGATTGGACTTGTTGCAAATCAGAAATACCTTTTGCACTAGAGCATGGTGTAACATTTCATGACAAAAAAATAACAATCTCTTGAGTTTAAAGATTTCAGATTCTGTATTAAAATGTTTTTCTGCAGGGATTTATTGTTCAACATGTTGCATTTGTCGGTTAAAGATTCTAATCAAATTCTGTTTGTTTTTATTCTCCTTTATGTCAATGGTGTTGGTCAAGTAAAACTGGTCTCTGGAATTAAACAAGTTTGAAAATGGTGATTTCCTTAAATAAATTTGTTATTTGGCTTACTGATTAGTGCAAGGAAGTAAACGACAGGTGCAGGTGTGAATAGAAATTGACGACCTTGAAGTCAGGTGTTCTTAATTATAAATGCCAGAGTGGTTGCTATACGCAAACATTAATAATCTTGTTAGTTATTGGGATCTGACTGGAAAACTAGGAATTAAATGTCATAGACATACCAGCTGAAATTATATCTAATAAGAATAATTGTCTTGCATATTTCATGGTCATGCATGAAAATGTTGATATTTTTGTTATGGTAATCGGGCATGAAGTGCCAAAGTCTTATTGCAGTTGATATATGATTTAGCCAAAACAACTTGGTATATAAATATTTCACTAGTAAGTGTTTTGTGTTTGCAATGCAAATTGAATTGATTAGATATCCACAGTCAGGGCTGGTTACTATAACTGATTGACCTAAACTGTGGATAATGGTATTGTCTGCATGTTTCATTTTGTCCCGACAGTTGGCAAGGCAAAAAGCAACTAGATAATTATTGGATGATTTGTCAAGTATGTGGGAAGACACTCAGACCTATGGTAGAAAATTGGTATAGATCTTCCACGCCAACTATTTTAGACTATTTCATCTTTAAGACTGACAAACAATGGATGAGCAAAGAATTCCTGATGTTAAACATTGTGTACCTCAATTCGTATTCTAGTGGATCTTTTCGAAGCCTCGCTTTCAGACTGCAAGTCGCTGGCGTGGGATTGATGTACTAACTCTTTGATGGGTCACGTCTTCCACGAAATTCACTCACATCTAATTGCCTCGTGAAAAAAACGGGCAACTTATTGCCTTGTAAATGGCACCATCTTTGGGTGAATTGTGTTAGACGCGACGGAATCATTCTTCGTACATGTTCATCTCCTATCATATTTCTCTCATTGATTATATTAATGGACAAAGGTCCAACGACATTCGCCCAACAGAACATGTCTCATTGTCTCCATTTCAATAGCTAACACCTTTCTCCCTATCGTATTTGCTTGGTCAACACCTTCGTGAAAAGACATACGGGTGGTATGTACGAATCTCAAACATGCCGTACAAGGAAAAGACATTACGATTGGTTCGTTTGACTCAAGTGTTTACATACTATTAGTAACTATTGCACCTGTACGCGAATACCTTGTTGCTTTTGTGACTCGTTTTAAGTGACTGGTAGGCACATATTAAGGGCCAGATGTCGTAGAAGTACTCCAAACGCGAGTTCATTGAGAATTGGTTAACACTCTACCCGTTCCTATACTGTACATATTTACTCAGTGTTCCTCGTCTAAATATTGTGTGTTCGGTTAGTGATCTATGAATACACAGTATGTTAACAAACCTAAATGAATCTTAATGCTTATGGACCCGTTAGATGGGGACATTTGTCATAGATTTTATTATACATATTCTAAACTAACAACACTCATGTTGTAGTTACACACTGTGTTCAATGTTCATGAACATATTTGTGTGTAAGAAGAGAAATATGATTTTGTGAATCTGTTCAATGAGAATATTTTTTGTGATTCTGAATTAATATATATCTGTCTTGTATGTTTGTAATGAGCTGAACCAAATATTCTAGATTCGTTGATTTGTCCGTTCAGAAACAATCATTTTGTCATCTATGTACTGTATGTACAATTTATTGAACATTATCATTATTGAGTTAGTTAGCTCTGGCACGTATTTTCGTTCTCCTTTCTCTGCATAGGTCCACGATGCTACTCCACGAGTTGATTTGTGAGCAGTTTTGCATTTAAAGCATGTATGTTTTCTTGTGTGATGAAATTAAAATGATACTATCATACATGCATATGTAATCACACAATAACATATTTTGGCCTATTTGTCAATTATTGCCTGTTCACAACCAGCCAATTTGGAATCGAAATAGGGTTTGTGGGACACAAGACAGTCATCTCTAAAATGTTTTGTACATTAAACTTACTGAATATTGTATGTAATGTATTGAATTTAAATATGTAAAATAGTGTTGGATGGAAAGTAATAATTCAAAAAGTTGTTGTACATTATGTGTCTATGCATACTTAATAACAGAATTATTCCAGCATCTGTGTCTTATGGAATATTTGCAATATCTCTCCAGGGAGATAAGATGCTTTATTGAGCTTTACGTCTCCTATTTGTCTTCTCCGATAACAAATGATTGATACATTTTTGTATTAACTATAATTGTGAATTATCCTCTCATATTTATCACATATCATGATAATTAGATTTGTTGATTTTGGTAATATTTACTGGACGTTAACTCTGAATAATTAATTTAGCAGGCTTTACTTCTGTGAAACATTAAGGATTATTTGATATTGGTCTAATTTAGAATAATATTCACGAATTAAGGAATGGAAAGGTATTAGAAGAATGTTTGTGTTTGAGCATTATAGCTGTTTTGAATATACGTCTGAATGATAAATGAAATATTTACATATAATCTGTTTGAACAATGAAACAAAATAGCATATAAAACGCTTTTGAAAATGGCAAATGTTGCTAAATGGTTCATAATCAAATATAATGGATTATTGGTTTATAACAAGAGAAAAGGAATTCAAGAATGTGCGTTTAATAACACATCAAACTTGTAATTATGAATTTTAACAGGTACAAAGGTATGAAGCAAATAAATAATTGATGAATATACTTACAGCATTTTATGAAAAATTATATATATCTGGAATGTGTTTATATATATATCGAGAAAACTAAGGAATGTGTTGAAATATTCATTCCATTTGATAAAAAAAGGATTCCTTTTGTGCAGAAAATAACTTCAATGAATCATATAAGTAAAGTTTAAGATATATTTGAGGATGAAAAATCATTTGGAAAACTCCAACATCATCCAAAATGTTTTGGAGCCTAAAATGCAGTCTGATGATGATGATGATGATGATGAAAGAAGAACAATTACTCCAATTTCTATAAAAAAAAAATAAGCTTGCAATTTGTATCAATTATTTGGGAGCCTTGTGTACAGTCTAGGTTTTTCTTTTTGCCAAGTCTAGCTGTTTTAATGTAACATTGCAAACCCAAAAAGTATTTCATTTATTGAAAACTGATAAAAGAATTTTCCAGTGTAAATTCTAGTCTTCATTGAAAAGATATCAACGCTCGTTGATAAAAGTTACAAATATCCAAGGCTTGTTGATGATATTTTACTTTTATTAATGAGTGTTGATAAATTTAACACGACGAAGACACGATGGAGAGATTCTGTTTATTATCCATTAGTAAGTTAGAGCACTGCCAATAGACTTGCATTACAGGGAGTTAATAGAATTGTGACATCATCAAGCTTATGACGTCGTTGCATTGTGATGTCTCTGGGATTTGGGATCATAACATTTCAAGTCAGAATCTACATTCATAGCATGTATGTGATGACGTCAAAGTATTGTGATGTCATGCTGTTGATGTCGAAGCATTGTGCTGTCATGTATTTGATGATGTCAAAGCATTGTGATGTCATGTATTTGATTATGTCAAAGCATTGCGATGTCATGCTGTTGATGTCGAAGCATTGTGCTGTCATGCATTTGATGACGTCAAAGCATTGTGATGTCATGAAGTTGATGTCAAAACATTGTGATGTCATGTATTTGATGATTTCAAAACATTGTGATGTCATAATGCATGTTGTTAATGATGCTAGACCATTGCACAAAATCTTCTGTTCAGATTATATCTCCCCTAGAAAATATCACTAGATCTCACAAAAGTGGTTTCTCCCATGGAACACAGTTTTGGATGATAAAAGATCTTATTCATGAGATTTTGTTTATCTAGAAATTACTGAAAATTTCTCCTTACATATAAATAAACACTGAGAAATGTTTTGCATAGATTCTTTCCAGGGCATTGATAACCTTTTCACATCTCTTGAGTTTATTGTAAGTAGAGTGTGAATCATAGCTGCAATTTTTTTTATGTCTCTACAAGTGCTGAATATGTGTAGATATGAATGTTTATTTACACTATTATGTTTTTTTAAAAGTCTTGCGCTAAAGGCATTTGTATGATTCAACCATTATGGAGAAATTTTATGTAACTCATGGGGGTAGGAATTTGTATGTCTTGCGAATTAAGGATGATCTTTAAGAATCTCATGGGGGCAAGAATTTGTATATTATGAATATGTACCTTACACTGTGTAGTGACCCGTCTTAATATCTCTGACTGTCGAAATTTGTAATAAAAATGTGTGTTAGTCGCGGGATAATCATTGGAGCATTAAATCCACCTTTTTCTTGTAACTTGTGTTCTTTTTATGCCTTAAGCCATTGTTGGCGGTCACTGGGGTTTGTTACATTCACGTACAATATTGTCAGGGTTTATACACTGTTGAAATGTGGAATTTGTTTATGATGTGTGGCGACAAGGGCAAATTTCTGTTGAAAAGATATGGGCATGTCATTGATTTTAGAATTAGTTTTGTCAATGGGTTGTCGATGTTATTAGCAGATTTACATAAATTTGTTTGCTAAATTCAGGGTTTTATTTCCTTTTTGAATGGATTGAATACATCTCGAGAGATCTTGATATTGACCATTGTCAGTTTCAATGCTCATTGTGGACTTGAGATCACACACAATATTTGCTTTTTTTAAAACTTTGTATTGCCATTTTTTAATTACTGTTTAAAAAGTTAAAGTTAAAAAGGAAAGTTTAAATCCTATTTTACTTTTATTCTGAATTAAGTTTTTAATGTTTTTGTAGAATTAGGAAAAGCAAAAATTCCATGATATCTTAAAGTTATCTACTGATAAGTGCAAATGAGATTTAAAGCCATTTGTTCCAATACAGTGTTGGCCTTTTTTTGGCGCCATTGGATCAATACAAATTACCCAATTTTCATGAGATAAAGTAATAGTCTATGTCATTCAAGATCATCATTCTTCATAGTTTTGTTTAGAAATTGAACAAGTAGGGTTGTTAATTTTAAAAACTGTATTGGTGAGGTACTTGATGACCTGTCTAATAATATGTGTATGGTGGGGATAACAGCATGAGGATCCACTGATGGATCGATACTTTGTTGAAACCAACAGGAGTTGGGTAAAAATAAAGAGGAACTGAACTTCCTTATAATAACCAAGTCCTACAAATCTTAACCTAGTAACTTCTTTTCCAGTCTGTTAAAAGTTTCAGTGAAACAATTTTTGGCTGTCTCATTTTCAAACTTATCTTATTCGGTGCAAAAAAAAATAATTCTTTTTTCTCTCAGAGATGCTAACAGCAACAAAGCACCAACAAATAAAAAACAACTTATTTGTATGTATTTATTCAGTGACAGTAATAACCTTTCGCCATGGAAGTGCTATTGACAGAAATAGATCATGTACATAATTCCATCTCCACTGTCAGCTCTCTGTTTGAAATGCAAGACTAGTGACATGTACCACGTACATTGCGACATCGACAACGTGACAAGCAAGCAATGTCAGGAGACTTGGGCAGGTGCTTCGGAATACAAATTAGACCAAAGAAATTACCTGTCATTTGTACGCTTATTATAGAAAAAACACTTTTGTAGTGAATTGTTCACTCAACCCATGATAAGTTATTGGTCTTTTTTTGGCGCCATTGAATCAATACAAATTACCCAGTTTTCATGAGATAAAGTAATCTTCTATGTTGTTAAAGGTCATCATTCTTCATAGTTTTGTTTAGAAATTGGACAAGTGTTTTTAAAAATTCATTTTGGTTCGTGAATTCTTTTATGTTTTTCATTACTTAGAGTTTCGCAAGTCATCAAGTTTACCCTTTCATCAACAGAGGCCACAGCTTGTATTAGCATTCTGCTTTCTTAGTTGTGAAAAGGTTAAAGAAGTTATTATCCAGAGTATGTTGTCTTCTTGTTAAATATATCTGGATATCTTGAAAATATGGTTTCAATGTGTTTTGTTAATCCTATTTTTGTTGGCTAAAAATATTACCAGAATTTTTTTTCTGTGATAGCATATTGTGATGATAGGTCTTTAATATTCCCAAGAATTTCAATAATTTTCAATAATCCTTCTATGAAATACTTGTTGGTACCATTTTGATATCATAAGCTCTAAGTTAAATTTTGCTCATAAATTGACAGGATTAATTTTTTAAATTCTAAAAAGATTAATATGTCATCCAATGAAATATTTCATTTTTCATATAACAATGGATGCAGTTTATCTTGAAATAACCAATTCTTGAGCTATTAATTTATCCAATTTCTTGGTTAAATGAAGATGCATTTATACAACAGTCAGCAGACACTGATAATATGTTCCTGCAAATGGAGTAAAACATGTTTTTTTTATACGTCTTGTATGATTACGACGGAATCACCTGCACGGTCCGTCTTGTTGACAATTAGCAGACTGCCTGTAGGCCTGTAGACTTTGCCATCCATCTTCACTTGACAACTCTCATGTATTGATGCAGTACTCGATCCTCACATCTGTTTTTATATTTACTTTCATCATTTTTTACCTATTTTTTGCAAGGTCGTATCTATTATAACTGATTCTTACAGATTTTGTAACAAATATATATAATCATTCATTTCTTCTAAGTTTTTTTTTCTTATTACATGTATTTTGTAAGGTAATATCTACTATCATTTATTTGTTGCAGATTTCTTGTTAACATTATAATAATTTATTTTTGCATAAGTTTTTTTCTCATTACATATTTTTTTGCAAGGTAATATCTACTATCAGTGATTTTGTTACAGATTTTGTAACAAATATATATTATCACTGACGAAGTGAAATGATACACGAAACGCAACACTGTGACTGCGGATGTGCTGTCCTATTCAAAAATCTCAGATGAAAGTTTGAATCCTTCAACTGGGAAATTAAAATGCCTTTTTTGCTTCGGATATCTTACTTCATGATGTTTTATGGATTATAGAAGGAAGGAAATGGCTTTCTAAAATGTTAATTAAATGAATTACAAAACTTCATTGCATCGGTGAAATGTCATGTTTGTCAATGTGTGCTTTCGATGCTTTTCTATGCAATTCAAGTTTGATTTTCGGTAGGCCTGTTACATATTCATTGCATATGAACAAGGTAATGTTAACAAATTTCTGTACATATTTTCAACACAAGGTTCCTTGCATCTTCATTGCAAATGAACAAAGAACAAGTTTCTGTCAGTATCTTCAACATAACTTTCCTTGAATTTTCATTGCAAAGCTACAAATTTCTGTCAAGAAGACCAACCCACCCATCAAAATTCATTTCTTGCATTTCATTACAAATGAACAAAGCAACAAATTAATTCCATATCTTCAACACATCCCTTGCATTTCATTGCAAAGCAACAAGTTCCTGTCAAGAAGACCAACCCAGCAAACAGAACCCTTTCCTTACATTTCATTACATATGAACAAAGCAACACATTAATTCCATATTTTCAACATAATGTTCCTTGTACTCCTTTGCAAGCAACAAGTTCCTGTCTAGAATACCACCCACCCAAAAAATGCTGTCCTTCCTTGCATTTCATTTCATTGCAAAGCAACAAATTCGTGTTGAGAAGAGTGAACTGAGGTCATGAAGTGATCAGTTACACCCAGCGGTAGACTGCTCCATCAGCAAGTCAGGATGCCTGTAATCAACAGTGCAACAACAAGAAGTGATCTGTCCACCCAGCCCTGTCCTATCTGCTTCTGTCTTGTATCCTATCTCTCCCAGTCCCACCAAGTCTTGTCTCCCCTCCTGTCTCTACTTGTCTCCACTTGTCTCATCAGCAACGGCCGTCTGACCGGTGCACACTGTCAGCACATGAAAGAGAGAAATTAATCAAGGACACTGGTCACTTCTGTCCACCCAGGTGGTCAGTGAACTGCTCGGTCAATCATGTCCTTGTAGTAAGTCTGTCTCCGGCCAGACCTTGTCTCTCGCTCCTTAGTTTGTCTCTATCTCATCTCTTGTCTCTGGAGACATATTGAAAAAAGCAAAAGCAAATCTATCAAATCGTGTTAGCTCAATCAATGTTCTGTTTGTAAAAATGATGAGCTTTTACGTAAATTTTATCTAAAATGTTTTTTTTTCAAATTTCATTTAAGAGACTGTCAACTCTGTCTCCAGTCTGGTCAATGTTTGTCTCTAGTGTGGTCAGTCGTTGTCTCTAGCCTGGCCAACTCTTCTCTCTAGTGTGGTCAGTCGATGTCTCTAGCCTGGCCAACTCTTCTCTCTAGTGCGGTCAGTCGTTGTCTCTAGCCTGGCCAACTCTTCTCTCTAGTGTGGTCAGTCGTTGTCTCTAGCCTGGCCAACTCTTCTCTCTAGTGCGGTCAGTCGTTGTCTCTAGCCTGGCCAACTCTTCTCTCTAGTGCGGTCAGTCGTTGTCTCTAGCCTGGCCAACTCTTCTCTCTAGTGTGGTCAGTCGTTGTCTCTAGCCTGGCCAGCTCTTCTCTCTAGTGTGGTCAGTCGTTGTCTCTAGCCTGGCCAACTCTTCTCTCTAGTGTGGTCAGTCGTTGTCTCTAGCCTGGCCAGCTCTTCTCTCTAGTGTGGTCAGTCGTTGTCTCTAGCCTGGCCAACTCTTCTCTCTAGTGTGGTCAGTCGTTGTCTCTAGCCTGGCCAGCTCTTCTCTCTAGTGTGGTCAGTCGTTGTCTCTAGCCTGGCCAGCTCTTCTCTCTAGTGTGGTCAGTCGTTGTCTCTAGCCTGGCCAACGCTTCTCTCTAGTGTGGTCAGTCGATGTCTCTAGCCTGGCCAACTCTTCTCTCTAGTGTGGTCAGTCGTTGTCTCCAGCCTGGCCAACTCTTCTCTCTAGTG
Source organism: Gibbula magus (assembly GCA_936450465.1). Taxonomy (NCBI): domain Eukaryota; kingdom Metazoa; phylum Mollusca; class Gastropoda; order Trochida; family Trochidae; genus Gibbula; species Gibbula magus. The sequence continues at coordinate 59,262,804 of OW388294.1, forward strand.
TGGTCAGTCGTTGTCTCTTCTCTCTAGTGTGGTCAGTCGTTGTCTCTAGCCTGGCCAGCTCTTCTCTCTAGTGTGGTCAGTCGTTGTCTCTAGCCTGGCCAACTCTTCTCTCTAGTGTGGTCAGTCGTTGTCTCTAGCCTGGCCAACTCTTCTCTCTAGTGTGGTCAGTTGTTGTCTCTAGCCTGGCCAACTCTTCTCTCTAGTGTGGTCAGTCGTTTTCTCTAGCCTGGCCAACTCTTCTCTCTAGTGTGGTCAGTCGTTGTCTCTAGCCTGGCCAACTCTTCTCTCTAGTGTGGTCAGTCGTTGTCTCTAGCCTGGCCAACTCTTCTCTCTAGTGTGGTCAGTCGTTGTCTCTAGCCTGGCCAACTCTTCTCTCTAGTGTGGTCAGTCGTTGTCTCTAGCCTGGCCAACTCTTCTCTCTAGTGTGGTCAGTCGTTGTCTCTAGCCTGGCCAACTCTTCTCTCTAGTGTGGTCAGTCGTTGTCTCTAGCCTGGCCAACTCTTCTCTCTAGTGTGGTCAGTCGTTGTCTCTAGCCTGGCCAACTCTTCTCTCTAGTGTGGTCAGTCGTTGTCTCTAGCCTGGCCAACTCTTCTCTCTAGTGTGGTCAGTCGTTGTCTCTAGCCTGGCCAACTCTTCTCTCTAGTGTGGTCAGTCGTTGTCTCTAGCCTGGCCAACTCTTCTCTCTAGTGTGGTCAGTCGTTGTCTCTAGCCTGGCCAACTCTTCTCTCTAGTGTGGTCAGTCGTTGTCTCCAGCCTGGCCAGCTATTAATTGTCTCTAGCCTTTACCTACCGTAGTCTCTAACCCATCCCCCTCTCTATCCAACAAACCCTGACCAGCCATGTCTCATTTCTACCCTTGTCTCCACCCTGACCAACCCATGTCTCTCCATCCCAACCCTTCTGACTTCAGTTTGCTGACCATGCCTGTCATTACCTCCTCGCGACCTACGACCTCTCAGTCATCACAACCTTCGACCCTGCAGTCGTTTGTATCAGTTCTGAGACCATTTGTTTGGCTGTCTCTTCAATAATAGCTACCTCAGACTTGCTATAATAACGCTGGGCCTCCCGTTGAAGTGCAATGATTTGAAGAGTTCATCTTTCAGTCCAACTTCCAGCCTCTCTCTGTGACTTTGTCGCCCAGACAGTTACCTGCACGTCAGAGATCCGCTCTGTCTTTTGTGTGCGGACCTTAGCAGTAAACCATTATTACTCTCCCTGGGCCCATGAGAAGAGATAATGATAGTGTCAGAAATATGAAAAATGAGTACAGTTACAATCTAAGCGGATGAAGAGTTACATACCTGATTTAACATTTGACAAAGTTTTGAAAAGTTTGACAAAGCACTGGGTTGTAGCTATGTGCACAGTATCACTTATCAAGTAAAATGTTCTGGGTTTTGTTAGATTACATACACTGAGTATATCTTATCATATAAAGCGTCTCAAAGTCTGTAAAGTAGAATGGTCAATTTCAGAAATGAATAAGTCTCATGTTTACAAAATATCAAAAATCAAACTTTGCAACTTTATAAATATTCATTCAAAATCATTTACATTTTACAAAACAAACACCCAATTTTGCAAAATGTCTTATCTGACAACTGATAATAAACTTGCAAACACAAGCATACTTTATTATACATTCGCTGATGTCTCATATATGATTAAACAAACAACATACCCGATGTTTCATATGACAAACCTTAAACATGTATAAAAGTAACCAAAAAAATCATGGTCAATTTCACATTGAAGAAATCCCACATAATTTTACAAAAAATACATACCTTATTAAACATTGAACGATCTCCTTTAATTCAACTCTGCTCTTTTTACCACTTCCTAGCAGTGTACCGAAGCTAAATCGCCCCAAACTAGATACCATATCCCTAAAATTTGCATTATTAATGTCAAGCATTGTCAGAGTTTTGCTTCTAACCCTAGGCTGTCGATGTTCAAAGTAGAATACTTCAACTGATTGGATTTTGTGTAATAGTTCCAATACAATATACTTTGATAGCTGTCCAACTCTTCGAAAGTCTGTTTACTCCTCTTACTATTTAAATTAAGTCGACGGGCTCAAGTTTTTTAAAAATAGAATTGTTCTTACAATATACTTAAATAGTTGTCTATCTTTTAAATGACTGTTCTTATCTTACTATTTGAATTAAGTCGACAGGCTCAACTTTTTTCAAATGTAGTTGTTCTTGCAATAAACTTAAATAGCTGTCTATACTTAAAATGACTGTATACTCCTTTTACTATTTAAATGAAGCCGACAAACTCAGGTTTTTAAGTGTAATAGTTCAAATACAGTATACTTAGATAGCTGTCTGGATCATCAAGCGTCTTTAACTATTTAAAATTGACTTGACAGGCTGAACATTTTTTTAAATCAAGGCCATATAAATACTTCTTTGATCACATTTTAAATACTTTCTAAATGGACTTTTAAAAAATAAATTTAAAGAAATCACAAAAGGATGCTTGTCATATTTCACTTTTTCAAAACAAGACCTATTAACACATTTTTCAGTGCCCCTTTAAGACTTTTTCCAAAAGGATATTTAAAAAAATCATTCAACGGAAATCACAAACTACAAGCGATTGAATTTGCCAATTAATCATACATGCCGGATAGCCTTCCCAAAGCTGGTTTGTAGTGTTAACTAGAAAATATGAATACAATGGTACTGCTACACTACATGTAGGAATAACAATAACTGTATCCGGTGGACATAGACTGCCAAACTGTTGATAATGTCACATTGTGAGGTATACAAAGTGGAAGGTAGGAGGGAGGAACCTTGCCTCACCACTGCTCCCACCTCCCTGGCCTCTGAGCTTGTACCCTGTGAGCGTGACACTACGCTAGCATGCTATCTACACTGCCTGAATGGAGCCCTCAGTTCAGCGGCAACCACTAGGCGGACCACAGTCTCTCGTACTCTCTCGTACTCTCTCGTACTCTCCACTGTTGAGTATCTCACTCTGCTCTGTGTGTAATCAGCTCGGGGATCTCAACTCTAACTGGAAGGATCTCTAGTGTACTACCCCTGGATTATAACAGACAAGGATTAACTTTTATTTCTTGCTGTGGACTATTTGTAGAAGTGTTTAATTATTTGACTTGTGAGCACCGTGGTAGTGTAGTGTCCTGGAGATCGGTGCTGACTCTAATACTCTGTGACCTTACCGGTGCTGATTGAGCCATGGATTAATGACTCTGGAGTTGGAAACTCCTTCCTGAAGGATGTAGATCCTTCACGCACATGGCTTTCATTAAGGTAGGGTATGATCACTTCATTAGTGCTACCAATTTTTTTTGAGACATGTGGAAATAGTTTTAATCATGTAGATGAATTTCTAATTTTTTCGCTTATATATTTGCACAACTTAAGTTTGAAAAATATGACTGAGAAATACATTGAAACAAAAATATTTGATTTGTTTAAAAAATAATCTTAAAATATTTAAATGTACACCTATGTATATTTATGGTAAATATAAGAATCATTGTCTTTGGTGTTGATGGACAAAATTTGATATAAATCTTTTAAAAGTTTGTGTTGTTTTAAAGTTGATGTTAAACATTGATTATTTAATTTCATGAAGAAGATGTATGACTTTTAACTTTGTCTCCATTCATATTGATTTGTGTTGCCAATGCCACTGCCTATCCCCGTTAAACTACTAATTGATACTGAGAAGCTTTCTCTGTACGCTAGTTACCAGAGTGAATGTTGGAGGAACCTTCAATAGAACTATGATACTCCGATAAAGGTTTTGTTCATAAATGGTGATGAAAAGATTCTGTTCTTCAAATACAATTGAGAATCTGATTGTTACATAAAAAAGTGATATTGACACTAGGGATAGATGGGTCTTAAGAAGGTAAAAACAGTTTATTGATTTCATTTTATTATCTTTCATACAACGTTAGTACACCGCTCCCAGCTAACAATTATCTTTATCAAGTTTGATTATAATTTTTTTTATTAATGCTTGTTTCATGTGACTTCAGGGCCATGGGAATACTCTCCATAAATAAAAAAAAACATGGATATTTTTTTCACTTAAATTTATCAATAACAATAATTTTGAATGAAATAATTCTTAATTTTCATTATTTTTATTTTCATGTATTTTCAGAGGTAACTAAGTCCAAATGATCTGAAAAGAATTCCCATAAACGCTTCATATAATAAATGACTATAATAAATGTATCGTTTCATTTACATTTCATCAATAGCTATATAGACTGTATTGAAACATTTACAATTCATTCCAATGTAAGTCTGGACGTAAATTAGTCTCGAGGATGAAAAAACTCATTATCTCTTTGATAATTTAATGTCAAATGTTTTTATGTTCTGCATTTTTTTCAAGACGATCAACATATTGGACTTGTGTACAGATGTCAAGCTGTATGTTAAAGTTGATATCAACATGAAGTGTTGTCATTTACAATTGAAATCAATTCTATTAGGAGACAATTACTGCCAATTTTAATTACAAAGGTTTCAGGAATGTCGTTAATTATGCAGGAATGTCGGAACTAACATGGCAAACTGGGAAATATGTGGATGATCAAGTGAAATGGAGATATTTGCTGGAGTCGATTAAATATTGATACACAAAAATCGTAGAATCTTGAGAATCATCATTAACTTGTGATTGTTCAGCTTTGTGGTTTTTCATTGAGACAATTGAATGTGAAAATTACTTCTTTGAACTACTAATTATGGTTATCCTATTAATCAATGACTTTTCAAATAAACCTATATATATATTTGTAATTTTGGTATTTTTGGTATCAAGATGTCAAGTTTAATTTTAAAGAGAAAAAACAAATTTTCTATGATGTGTGGAGTATTGTAGCAGAGCTAAATATAAACCTAAAACTTCAAATTATTTATATTTTAATAACATACATACGAAAAAGGATTTATTATTATTTTAGAATCTCGTTTTAGCTGACAGTATAGAGTAGAGAAATGTTTTAAACAAGATTATCAAAAGGAATATTGAGAATGATTTCGACCATTTTGTGCTTATTTTTTAGAGCTAAAACAAACCTTAGCATTAGTTTTGGTGTTCTAAAAGTTGTCAGTTGGTGAAGCCCGGAAGATCAACTTCGTTATTTTCACAATAGCATCTAATTACTAATGATTGTGATATTGTAAGTGAAGATCTGACAAATGAATTAATTTCACTGAAATGGCAGCTTATGATCTTTATACCTACTTCGTCAATATCAGATTCTTCAAACGCAATAAGACATAGACGGTAAAGTGAACCCCTTGTGACAGACAAATGTAATCGATTATACGTGATACATTGTTGATAAATGAAATAGTATTTACCAGGATTCCTCACAGTGACTGAAAGTTTGTGTACTTGACTTACCGTCTTGCCTTTCTCTCTGCGGAGAAGTCTAGTTTCCAAGGAGGGTTCTATCGGGGTATTTTTTTGTGGAAACAAAATTCGAGAGGATATTCTTGTTTTCACATATTTTATTAATACATGATTAAAACACTGTGGATATTAATGAAGGTTGTTTTGATGACTTTATTCAACATTATAAAGACAAGCGCACATTGTTGAAAAATAAAAACAATGAGAACTGAAGTCGTTCATTGTTGCTGCGAGTGGGGAACACTTTGCTACGGCCTAACAGCATATTGTTTTAGTTTTATGACAGATTATGTGTTACTATGTGAATATTCTATCAGTGTATATCTTTTATTATCAAAAAGTTGTAAAAATAGGTAAATTATAGCATTTTTCATTTCACATAATGAGAAAGACAAAGATGGCGGATTTTGCCCATATGACAGTCACTTTTATGTTGTGTTTGATTGAAATCTATGACACCTACTATTGATATCATTCAAAGATATGTGATCCGCTATGGTATGTTATTGTGAAGATTTACATCATATTTGTCATGTTGAAATATGTTTGCTTTTGTTTAGATGAATACCTTTCAAAGGCTATGTCGTGGTAATTGTTCGTTTATATGTCTGTCATTTTTCTTTTTAAAAAAAAAAGAAAAAGCTTCATAAAATGTGGTTTTCATGTTGATAGATTAAACATTTGTCACATATTTCTTTAGAATATGCTTTTCTGGTATTCAAACTTGTCATTCTTATGTAATTGTGTCATAAATGCCTGTCATATCTATATGTTTTGTTCCAAAAGAATGTTTCAAAGCCATGCTGTTTTCTACACCAAGGTACAGAGTAACGAAACTATTAGAAATACATTGTACCCGCATACCTTCAATACTTCATCTGCTATTGTCATCACTGAACATTTCTTAGTTATGAATCAGCAGCTACGACTTGTTGAAGGGAAAAACTCCAGCTTATGATGCAATTTAATTGACAAGAGTTCTGCCGCGTCACTTTCCCCAAACCTGTAAAAGCTATCTCCTCTATCAAGCCTTGGAAAGAAAGAAATGATTGAGTCGAGCCCATGTGCTCTACTTATTATACGCTCCATTGAGCTAAAGACTGTTTTGGAACAGTGCGGGAGGAAAAGAGCACCCTGGTCTTATCATCTTAATTTATGCTTTACGCTTTTCACAGTCGCTGCTAAAAGATGTCAAAGGTGAAACTGCATCCGCCAAAATGTGGCACGTATTTCAATCTCTGGTGAAAGTGATCTCCTTTCCTTATACTTACATGATGGTTTTATGAAATTTAACTACCTCCTCGAAGATTCTTTTCTTTCTTTTCATGTGAAATTTGTACGATTTTGAATCTTTCAAAATTGAAGATTATAATCTTCATATTTACATTTCATGCCTTTACGATACTTGAACCTCTTTGAATATTAATATTTTCAAATTTCATGCCTTGGAAATTTATCATATAGTATTCTCACAAAGTTTATTATAACTTGCAAACTGTGAAATTGAATTGCAGGTTTCACATATGAATGAACCTGAATGGTTGTTTCACATGGGAACTGTAAACTAGTTTCAGGGTTGTGGCTGATAGTATTATAAAGATAATTTAAAGACAGTAATTTGTTTCACCTTTGTAGTGCACTTAGATGACAGGGCATATTGTATCACTGTTACCAAGCTGTTATACTGAAGCCCTCGAAGTCAACTTTTAGAATAATAATGGTCTATGATTTAAAATTGTTTACACATGATTAAAATCTGTGTAAAATTTTACCTTACGATTAAAAATTAATTAAAAACATGTTTAGATATTAGAATATAATTGAGGCTTTCAGCATGGGAAAGTTGGGTCATGACAAGGATAATTTATAGGTTCATGAGTGTTTGATCTGTATATAAACATGTCATGGTTGATTGGTTTTGTTATTATTAATTTAATATTGCACCGATATAAATAAACTATTATAAACTTGTACATCTGAGAAGTAATTGATTGAACTTTAATGCCATTTTTATTTTGACAGGGAATTCAATTATTCAATTGTTATGACCAGAATGAGAATTTAATCGCTAATGGTGTGCTTGATGATACCACACTTGTTTTAAAGGGGTAGAAGCACATTTTTTGCAAATTTTATCTTTTTAAATTTCCTATTTATAATGATAGATTATGTCATTTATATTTACGAACATATTATTACACAAACCAATTTTCTGTAGTGGTAAAAACAGTGCTGCATATAAAGCAAAAAATGCATGGCGGCCATTTTATTGTGAACACATTTTATTATTTCGATTGACAAAAACGATTTCCATGGCTATAACTTGATTTTCCGAAGAGGGAAGGGTGTTTTTTCAAATACATTTCACCGACTTATTTCACCGAAAAAACGTGCTACTGCCCCTTTATGGTTGAATCAGAAAGTCTTAGGGTAAACATTTTCAAAGCTTCTGTAAATATGGTTTTCAAAAAGAATCACAACTAATTAAGATGATGAAAATCACCACTCTATGGCTAAAGAAAGGTTAAACTTAAATATTCTAGGTATGTTAGGGAACAATTTTAATAACAATCATAAAACAGTGTATATGTATACAAAGTGTGTTTCAAGCACTTGTTAAAGACATTTCCTATAGCCATTTGCAGTTTTAATTGTCTTAATGGTAGGTAAGTAGAATATATAGCTGTAAAGTACATTAAAGTTATGTCTCAAACTTAACGTATATATAGAACCGAACATCACTTGTACCGTCTGACCAATCAGAGCATCTCAACACCTCCTTCGCTGAGAAGAAAATAAACGGTTACCTTGCAAACTCTACTCTCCAAGCCTCTGTTGGAACAACAATTTCTCCCACAGTGAGGACACGAGATCAAAGTGAATGTAAATAATCAGGGGCAAAGACAAACACGATATCTATATCAAGTCAACTGATATGTATATCAAAAGTTGAGCTAACTGGCTGATAATTAGCGCTAATCTAGAAGCGAGCATGCCAATGGCTTCCATGCCTGTTACCATGATGCTAGACCTGCCTGCTGGAGTGTTGTCTTTATCATTGGCTTGTCTTTATCATGGTGTTTGCTTTCCTTATCCTTGTCAGATAGCATTGGAAAGTAGAAGCTTGATTTCTGATAAATCTTACAATGCATCCATTCATGCCACAAGAATCCTGACTGCAGTTGTAAAAGTTCACCGTATCAAATAAAAATATTTAATAAAATTGGACTAGGTGCAAATAGAAAGATGCTTTGGCTTGGTTTGGTCAGCGCCTTTGGAACTCCAGATCTCTGACTGCAGTTGTAAAGATCTGTCCTCTCAAATGAAAGTATTTCAGGACAGACTTGTTGCAAGTTGAAAGATGGCTTGACTTTCTCCTGGTTAGCGTCATTGGAACTTAAGGATCCTGGCTACAGTATTGGCAGTTGTGATGGTTCACCACATGAAATAGAATTGTTCGGGTGCAAGTTGGTCGAGGCTTCTTGTGCTTTCTTGTGGTTAGCATCATTGGAACATAAGATCCCTGACTGCAGTTGTAAACGTTTCCCTCTCAAACAAAAGAATTTCACAGAGCAAGTTCAGTAGATGCTTTTGCTTGCTTGTGGTTAGCGTCATTGGAAGTAAGGTCGGCAGATTTGATGGTTTCGCATTATGAAATAAAATTGTTTCATCATTTTGATTCGGTGTATATTGATAGAAGATTTAACCTTGGTTGTTGGGTGAAACACTGGACTTCTGGCTAGATTCTTGGTAAGGTAACCTGAAACATTTCTAAAGTAAACTGCAACATTTCTAAAGTTTATTCTTCTAAACAAAATTGTTTGCATGAGTAAGATTATGTGTAAATGAAAAGATGCTTTTGCTTGCCTGGCTGTAAGCTTTGCAATGGTGATGGTTTGTCATAGCAGATGAAAATATTTCATAAGTTTGAGTAAGTGAAAATTGATATTAGAGGTACATGCTGTAAGCTAGAATCCACATTTATTTATTTGAATAAGTTCACTGTTTCAAATAAAAGTACTTTGTAAGTTCAAGAAGGGAAAATTAGAAATACATGCTTTATTGCGGTCAGTTTCAAGATTCTAATTTATGTTCTTGAATAAGGTCACTGTTTAATTAAAAGTACACTTCATTCCACCAGTTGGATTAGGCGTAAATGGAAATATGCTTGGAGTTTGGCTGTGGCCAGCATCAAGGGAATTGTAATCTTGTTACTTGGAGTAAGCTGATCTTCTATGGGTCTCATCTTGGGATAAGTATATAGGTTTCTCTTGTAGTAGTTAGAGCTAATAGCTTACTCACTGTACTTTGAATATGGATATATTCTGGTGAATGTCAAAATTGTTCCAATTGTAACTGATGATTGTGAACATAAGTATGGTTAAAGATCTTTGAATCTTTATTTACAATGCTGTCTTAACGTGGTTCGTTTAATATTACTTTGATACAAATATACAGGTATTACTATTCACATATATTTTTTTGAGTTTTTCTTAATTGGCATAAAATATCAAAAGGCTTTTCTGTGATATGAAATAAGTTCAAAAGTTCATTTTCACTAGACTCAATGGCATCAATTTGTAATTTTTTTAAACAATTTAAAAAAACTTTCCTTGAAAATGCTTTGTCAAAATATTTTGTAACTGAGGGCAATGAGTACAATATCACTTGTTGAGCAGTTTTCATGATTTTTCTTGGAGGAATTTCAATTACAAATTTCATCATACGTATATTCATTTTAGAAAAGACAAAATCAATCTTAAAAGGTATGCATATGATGTGACAAACATTGCCAGTAGGTGTTTAAACCCTTTTGAAGATTTCTACTCTTAAACAAGGTTTTTTCTTTCAACAAACAAGTTGTTTTTGTCAATAAAATATTTTCTTCAGAAGTGTGACGAAACATTTTGAAGATTTTCGTTAAAAAAAGATGAAACGGAATGCTAATATAGAAAATTTGTTAAGAAGAGAATATTAGATTACGTTCGGTTCCACGGTGCATCCAAACTTAAGTATTTGCTAAAGGCCAAATCCTGATTTTTATTCAAAATATATTTTCTCGTGTTGAGAGTTGAAAAACTGATTGAGCTGATTCAACAAAATAGCTACTTTGAAATGTTATTAACTACGTCGATTTACAAACCATTTGTCTCTTATCAAAACTGAAATGATGTAGTATTTACGACCCTGGGGACTTGCTTATGTCCCGCAAGGAATCTCGGCAAAGCAAATCCAATAATATAGTTGATTACCTGAGAAGAAGCTCAAAGTAGATATAGATATATACGGACACAGTCAAATCTAACTAGACCAACATGTCTATGGGAGAAAAATGAGAAACGAGATTTGTTGGAGATTTATACAATGGGAAATTGGGTTTTAGGTTTGAGGGTAACAAATGAGTCATGGAAGACAGATGAAACGCTTAGTCTCATTTGAAATCTTGTAGTGATAAAGCCGACTTCTTTCAGAACATTCTCACTTCAAATACGGATATCTATGTTTGAAGTGATTTGGATTTGATGTGTGTGACGTTGACGTATGAAATGTTTATTTTTCTGTCGAAACTGTTATTTATACGCCAGACAATGGGGAAATAATGAACATGATTATTTATGTCGAGCATAAATCTTGATTTTATTGTAAACGTGTCTTGTTCATGACTTTGACGTATTCATGCGGGTGATGACTTTATTTCTAATAACTGATAAATAGTTTTTTTGTAACTGAATATGTTCAATGTAAATGAACTTTTCATTTGAAAAATGTACATATATAAAAAAAAAAAAACGTTGATAAAATTTAACATTTGTAATATTATGTTTCCCTTTGTGTTGAGTAAAAAGTTGAATTTGAAGTCCTTTGCTTTGACACGAAAGATAATCCAATAACATATCAATATGTCTGAAAATGTGACACGAAGAAACTTTTAAATGTCAAACAAAATAACGTCATACATTCAGGGAGTTTATTACGAACGTAAAATTTTAAAGGGATGTTTTAGTAGCACTGGTTTGAAAAGGGGATTTTAACTTCCTTCGTTAGTTACTGCAGTATTAAAGTACTATAGGCGTAAATGTCATAGGTGTAACCGACACCGAAATAGATGGTGAAATAGACAATGATGTCTTGTACAATAACTAGCACCTGTTTACAGTCTGGGAAATGGACGTCCTTAGCTGATTTAACTTCGCTCTGATCTCCTAAACTTGATCATCATCTGGCGCATATATTATTCAACTATTCCTAACAGAGCCGGATAGCATATAGTGGTATGTGTAGCTACAGATCAAGAGGTCTGGGGTTCAATCCTACACGGGCTCAGCAACTTTGCTGTGGAGAACTATTCTACGTGCAGTAAGGTTTGGGTGCAATTCTACACTGAATTTCAGCGCTGTACCACCCATGGTTCACATTTTTGGAGTTGCTCGCAGGTTTCACTGCAATACACATCCACCATGGTGTTGCTGGCTTTCTCTCTGTAATGATACTAGCAGCCGTGATGCAAGTGAAATACTCTTAAAAGTGACGTTAAACCACAAATCAGCTCACTATTCCTATCTCTACAGTCTAAAAGGTGTATGCTGTATGTTCCTAAGTACGTAAGTGTTTGTTCGTATTATTTTATTAATCGGTAGATGACATAGATATACTTCAGTGTCTTGATGATATTTCATTGTCACTTACAACTTGGATAAAAAGTTCAACTTTGTATGTAAAATACAGTGTTAATTGAAGTATGCTGTGTTTACAAGCACAGCTTGGTTTTTAAAGGGGCTGTAGCACGTTTTTTACAAATTTTATTTTTTCAAATTTCTCATTTATAATGATTGTTTATGTCATTTATATTTACTTTAGAGGGTAAAACATCTTATTACACAAACCACTGATCCATAGTGGTAATAACGGTGTTGCGTATAAAGCCAAATTGCATGGCGGCCATTTTATTGTGAACACATTTTATTATATTCGAATGACAACAAAAATTCCCATGGCTTTACGGAACCATGTACACTCATTTTTAACTTGGTTTTCTGAAGAGAGAAGGGTATTTTACTATTGGTGAAAATACATTTCATCGACTTATTTGAGCGAAAAAACGTGCTACAGCGCCTTTAAAATCTTTTGAATGTAAATTGTGTCGACTGTGAGCTAATGTCTTTCAGTTGTGTACACATTAAAGTATTTTTTAAATTGAATTTGTAAATGTCACTTAAGATAAAGTGACAGTTGCCCCTGTTTGACATAACAGTGACAATGGACTTCTGAGGCCTCGTTAACTTTGTAACTTTATGTCACTTTTATTGGCTGATGTCAACGATTAATGATTATTTATGGTCTTGAAATTTCAATTTTTTCTGATGGAGGATGATCACGATCTGTTCTCTTTCTTCCAGATGAGAATTTTTTTTTCAAGATACTTTTTTGTGAAGATATAAAATATACCATTCTAAGGAATAGATCTAAAATTGAATAAATATGAAGTTGAAAAGGTGTACTGTTCTGATTTGTTTTGTCATGTTTTTATTTAAATGTTTTAAAACTCATATAGATTTTAAACTGAAGAAGTTAAACTAGTTTGCAAAGGAAGTTTTTCATCCAAAAAGGCTAAAAAATACAAAAAATCTCACCCTCTATCCATACAGCCTCTAGTGTTATTAGAAATTATTTAAAATTAAATAATTACTCTACCTTCTTTAAGCTTTCAGTTTGCCGAAATTTAAATAAGGACCTAGACTGTATTAAAGGCTCTTATTTTATGAACAGTCATTGAGCAGGACTAAGTCTTGTGTTCAAATGAAAATAATTTAGATAAAGATCTTGAACATAAGATCAGATTAATCTTATTCTTAGCAAGAAATATTTGACAGTTTATATCAAACATTATGAAACTACATGGTTTATCAATCTGAGGTGTCGTGTTTGACACTGAGAGCTCCAATAATTGGCATTGATCGAACGACAGCAAAAAACTCATGATTAATTCTGTGAATACTTAGCTATTTGTAATAGGATTATCTACATGGTTCGTTGTCTCACTTAATACTCACCTGATTCATCAAGATTGATTTTTACCTTTAATTAGAAAAATGTCATTGTCCTATTTCCTATACCTGAGGATTTTATATTTCATCTTTTGAAGAAACTTGCCCCATATTTTCTGTGTTGGTGAATTGTGCTTTGTATTTCTTCTTACTAAATGTCATAGGTCATTTTGGTCTTGGTTTCAATTTTGGTTGGTATTATATTGGCATTTGATGTCCAGCATTGATGGACATTTGGAGAAGGAAGTTCATCAAAAGCTTTCTCGTAACTGCTGATTGACATACTAAAGCAAATCAGAATGTTTTGATAAATGTCCCTGTTCTTTAAGTTCTACTGCATACCATTCCAAGTCATATACATGTTTTGTAAATCAGAATTATAATGTACCTGATCTTTGAAAATATGCATACGTTCATCCCCAAAGAATACTATGCATGACATTCAAAGTCATTTATTGCAAATGAATAATGTAGACCTTTGCTTTCTACCGCATATCAGCATGATTTTATAGCAAATCTGTAACAATGTACATCTCTAAAGGGTTGAATGCATGACATCCCACTTTATACAAGTGAACAATCATGAACTGAGTCCGTCCACAGTGGCTTGATTAACAATGACCAGGTGTATCCTCCCACATTGGTTACATGGTATACAGAGTATACACTTGATGGGGACTTGAAGGGGGACCAGGGGGGATCTTCAAAGAAACCTGGACCCAGGGGGTACGTTAGTGGCTCACCCTCCCTTGTTGGGGTAGTGCGGGAACGGCAGGGGTTGGTAAGGTTGGGAATCCAGAGCTGTTTCTTGTGGGTGTTGAGTTCTAGAATATATGTATCAGTTAGAAGGAGAAGATTGTAAGTGATTAAGGTTGTGGGTATATCTTGTATCAGGTGCTGGGGTATTTCAGAGGTTGAACTCCTTTATTTGGGGAGTTGCAGAACAGCAGGGATTGGGAGGGGTGTAGAGAGCCTTATTTCTAGGGGGTATATGGGTTGGGGAAGAATAGGTTGTTATCTGTGGAGATCTAGGATATAGGTATCAGCAAGACAAAAAAGGTTGATTATGGTGTATATTGAGGGTGAGGGTTTAGAATAGTGGGTGTAGTTAGGAATAGCAGGGGTTTCTGAACAGGTGGGCATGGTGCAGGAAGAGGGTGGGGAGGGTTGAAAGGAAGATGGATGAAAGGATAGGGTTTGAGGAAAACTGTTTTTCAGAGATTATTGTGAGGTTACAGGTATCATAGAAGATGTAGTTGTAAATAGGTTGAGTGTGGTATTGATGGTGGGAGAGGTTGTGGTGTGGGGTTAGCTGGTATGGGATGCACTTGAAGGTGGATCCCTCAGAAGGTGGGGAAGTTTAGAAGCAGAATGGCATTGTGGGAAGATTGTTATAGGTAGTAGTAGTAGTAGTAGTAGTAGTAGTAGTAGTAAGATTGTTATAGGTAGTAGTGGTAGTAGTAGTAGTAGTAGTAGTAGTAATGTAGTAGTAGTAGTAATGTAGTAGTAGTAGTAGTAATGTAGTAGTAGTAGTACAAATAATCTCTTTTATATATTTGGAAGATGACAGAAAGAGATAAAATGTGACTGAGATATGGGTTGGGCATACAGGTTTGGGAATGTGCATAAACGAGATGGAAATCGGTGAACAAAACATTAAGAAATTTGTTATGATTATGGCAAGGAAGGCTGAAGATAAACGGTCACAAATGTTGCAGTTTGAAATGTGTTCTTATTTACTGCATGTGTATATTGGATTCATAATTAGTTCCAGAATTGATCATTAACATAATTGCTCTGATAAACAAGCCACATATGGTATCAATTAAAAGCTTCAGTTCGAACTAATCTTTTTAATTAAAACATGTTGTGAAAGGGGTAATAACTACGTAGAAGGCATAAACAGGAAACGAAAATGGTAACATGGAGATCATTGTTGTAAGTATCATAAAAGAACAAACAAGAAGGGCCCAGGAGGTTGATTAAACAGTGGACAGCTGCAGGGGAGGGGGTCTGGACGGGTGTGGAGATCAGGGAAGGTCAGGATATGGATTCAGTGAAATCAGTGAGGGTCAGGATATAGATTCAGTGAAATCAGTGAGGGTCAGGATATAGATTCAGCGAGATTAGTGAGGGTCAGGATAAAGATACAGTGAGATCAGGGAGGGTCAGGATAAAGATACAGTGACCACTCCCTGGGTGGGAAGATGATAGGGTGTGAGCACCAGGGTGGTAGATGGGGGTTGTAAGCTAACCAGCATCAAAGCCTTAGGCAAACAGGTGAACTAAGATAGGCAGGGGCTGGTACTGTACATTGTACAGAGCTAGGTGAGGGGGGTAAGGGTGCTGCTTCAGGATATGGTTAGGGTGAACTCTCCCCAGGGTTCAAGATGAGGGTTGTAAGACAGCATCAGTTCAGGACTACAGGTTTGGTGATGCAACCAGGGTCTTCTACAATATCTATTGAAATATTGCAGGGATCAATATGGGTGGATCAGTTGGGTAGAAGCTGCATCATGGGTGGGAAGATTGATAGGGTGGAGTCTCCCAAGGGTGGGAGATGAGGGTAACAAGATAGGTTAGCATCAAAGCTCTGGACTAGCAGCTTGGTGTCTATTGAAATATTGCAGGGATCAATATGGGTAGATCAGTGAGTAGAGAAGCAGCTTCAGGGGTGGGAAGATGGATAGGGTGGACTCTCTCCAGGGTGGGAGATGAGGGTAACAAGATTAGCCAGCATCAAAGCTCTGGACTAGCAGGTGGGGTGAGGCAGGCTGGGCTGGTACAGTGGCTCTATTGAAGTAGCTGACTCTACAGGGGGTTGTAGGGGCAGTATCAGTGTACATCTCCAACTTGTTACTGAATCACTGAGACACAAACAAAGAGGTGCCTTCTGTTTATTTGGGAACAGTTGGTCGGTGTCATGGAACCAAGGTGGTGGCTGGGGTGAGGGAGATAGGGGATGATTGTGGTGGGAGGGGGAGGGGAGGGGATTGACGAGGGAAGTGTCAGTAGATGTGAGGGACCAGATTGGTAACAGGGAAGGTGAAGGGTCATTGGAGGTGATGAAGAGATTGGTGATTTTAAAAAATTGAGGGGCTGTGATAAGTGTACATTTCTAGTGAAGGGAAGGTAAAAACACCCAAGGAGAATGTTGGAAGATGATATTGGGGACCAAAGAAATAAAGGGGGGAGAGGGAAGAAAAGAAGGGAAATAGTTGGTGATTGTTAGATGGATGAGGGATGGGAGAATTACATACAAATATCAAAGCTAGATCATTGTACACAAAACATAAAAATCACACAAATGACAAATCACATCATTTGTTCACAATCTAAGTGGCATGTAACTCTATCTTTTGGTTAAGTGTTTCAAATGTTGCTGAAATCAATTTATTCACTTGAAATCTTGATGGAATTCTAAATTTTAAAAATGAAATCTGTACTTCATTCAGATGTTTTATGTTAAAATGTTGATGAAATTATGGGAAAATTAATGATAATAGAAACTGAGACTGAAAGAAGAGATAGAGTGGAGGGGGACAGAGACGGTTAGATGGAGGGAGATACATGGGGATAACTGTGAGGTTAATGGGGAAGTGGTCAGGGTATCATGTTCAAGCACGTGGGGGTCCAGAACAAGCATATGGTCTGAGTGTCCAGCCCAGCTGACCAGTCTCACTGACCGGTCTCTCCAGCCAGATCTCTTTACATCAGTGCTCTGTACCCTACAATATCCACCGGTGGCCTATACAGGGACGATTACAATACACATCAGTGCTGTACGGACGCTACTACAATACACACTGGTCGTCTATACTCCGCTGTGCAGCTATCTTGATGAAGAAACTTCAAACGCTGGCATTAACGGACTGCAGTTTGAGGCGAGATTAAAAGAGTCGGGATGGATTTAGCAGTGCTCTCAGCCAGTGTACTTGAGCGCTTCTATCATACTCTTTAATGGAATTACCTTCTTGCCCTTTTATTCCTGGATTTCCTGGATGGAAGGTAAAACTTTTGTCAAATGATTTTTGCAGTTTAGAGATTATTCTTTGATGAAGGTGTGGTTATTTTGGTAATTGATCGAATCTCATTATCAAACTGCTTTTACTTTGTTTAGACTGCTACTTTTACTGTGTTTAGGCTTGACAGTTTTACCGTGTTTAGATTGACACTTTTACCTTGCTTAGACTGACTGTTTACCGTGTTTAAACTGACACTTTTAACTTGTTTAGTCTCACAGTTTTACCTTGTTTCGACAAACTCTTTAAAAATTATTGACATAATTTCAATGCATTAAAAACATTGAATATTTGTTAATCATTAAATTCTGAATTAACTTGTGCTAAACCATTCTTAAGTTAAATTACAGGAATCAATTTGTTTTAAAAATAAAAGACAGACATGCAGCCGATGAACAATTAATTGGTAATTATGAATAAAAATGAGACAATATTGATGTACACCATCATATATATGTATAACAAATTTTTAATTAAAAAATATTTTGTTTACAAATTGTACAAATTTGAGTAGATTAGTACACTGAGTATGCTATACTGATCTCATGGCATGGACAAACATTGGCAAATGCTTAACTAAAACTAAGAATAATTTGAAATTCACTTAATTATAACTTGAAGCTGTGTCGGATGGTTTATGTCAGATAGCAATGTTTTCTTAAACTCATATTGCCTTTATCGGTCCCAATTGTTAGCTTTTTTGCTTGACATTTAAAGATATTTTTACAAAGTAAATGTAGATAAGAAAAGATCAATACAGTTTTCCCAGGTTACATGCTGAGAGTCTTTTCAGAATATTATCACAATGGTCTTCCTAAATAATTAACTTAAGTTCAATTCATTATTAACTACTACTGATAAGCCTCTTTCCAAATATGAATATTTTGTCTCGTTTGTAGTTCATTCCATATTCAGGTTTTTGCAGTATCCCTTACACATTGTTGTAATTCAAAGGATTTCTCAGAGTTTATTTAAAATATTTTTATTTTCAGAAAGTAAAATTCATAATTTATGAAAACTTGATAAATTCATTTGAAATCATTGACTGTATAACAGTAAAAAAATTATTCAACACAAATATGTTTAAAATTTCAGCGAACTTAATTGCCACATAATGCTGAAACTGTAATTGTAAACATGAAAAGAAAATAACATTGTACCTGTGTATTGTTCACCTTACCTGTAACTTTGAAAGGTAATTATCATTAATCTGCAGGTAATAACCTAAATAGTTGCAGACTGAAAATTTGGATTTTGAATGCAAATCTGTGATAAGATCGTGCCTCGACTTTGTGCACCGTGCCCCCTGGCATTTCATGAAAGGCGAAACTTCGTGGTTTTATCTCAACTTGGTTAATTTTTGTGTAAGCACTCCTTTGAGGCTTCTGTTTGCCTTCAGGTGCCTTAACGAGGTTGGCGACCAGGTACGACAACAGCACACTTCTCGCTTACCTGTGAAAATGTACCTTGGTAAATGACTACGTGTGATGAGCTTTGTTGTTTACAAAACTGCTGTAAACTGAAGATAACTGTGGCATTTCTGAAATAGTTCTTCACAAGAGGTTCTGTTGACACTTCAAGAATATGTTTCTGTTCTTTCATAATATCTGTACCAAAAAGTCTTAAGGCAGGGTACATTATAATATTATATTCAAATTTGAATTTATGATTTTAGTACAGAAATCAATACTTCTGTTGATAATATTCAATAGTCAGTGATGACAGAGAATTCCATATGTTTGTGTTTTAATAATTAAGAGATTATTAATTAATACAGGTGTTTCATCATTATGACTTATTATGAAATATTTAAATTTTGGAAAATGAAAATATGATCAAATAAATGAAGAATGAATAATTGAATTGGAGTACCATGACTCACAGTGATTGAATGAAGAAATAAATGAATGAAAAAATGAACGTTGACACTCGCCCCTATAGGTAGGACAGCTTCCCTGCAGGTAAGACATCCACAAATTAATCAAGACACCGAGGGTATTGCCAAGTCAGAGACAGAGAAAGCCGCTTCCATGTCCAATTAATTCCTCGTAATATTACATCTCCAACTCCATCTCAGGAACCGTCCAAGTTAATCTTGTTTCTGGTAAAAAATTAATGACATTAGACAAACAGTACAAAATTTGCAATGTAATCATTGCACAAAAAGCAATCGCAGGATTACATTGTTATCAATAATTAACAGTTTTGCATTAAGACAAAACAAGATCAGGATACGAGAGGCGAATTTTGGCAGGAGTCGGAATTTCATTAGCTGCTTGTCGTTGAATTGTCTCAGGATTTGATCCAAACATTTTACAAACAATGCTGTGGAACATGGCAAGCATCAAAAGATATAGCATAAAAAAATAGTCAAATGGCATTATTTCTGATGGTTTGGGTCCTAAAGAAGAAAGGGGAGGATTTGATGGCTTAAAAATGTCTGTTGTGTCTTCTTATTTGTGGGTTTTGGCTGAAGTCAAGAAATTGTAAGAAGGATGTTTTTTCAATTTTGCAGTCTGGTCGTAGATGGTTGTAGAAATATGAAAAATTGACACATGATGAGAGTCAATGCTTTGGTTCAAGGGACCATCATTCTTATAAATAGAGTTGATGATCCGAAGTAATCAAGGCAAAAGATCTCCTTGTATTCTCTTGCTAAGAAACGAGGTTGAAATCATAGAGGAGAAGGATATCTCAGTAAATCAGTTGGTATTTTGAAATGGTTCAGGAAGAATATGAAATATCTCTATCTATGTTTGTGTCTCTTCGATCTTTCCCTTCTACTATGTCTCTGTTCTGTCTTTCTTGTCTCTCTTCTTCTTCTGCTCTCTTAGTTTCCTTCTCTCTATTATTCTCTCTATTCATCTCTCCATGTCTCCCACACCTCTCTATCTGTTGACAATGCATATCTCTCTGTCTCTCTGATCTGTCTTCTCTCTCACACCTTCTGTCTCATACCTTTTCTCTCACATCCCTCTATCTCACCATCTGTTGATCCAACATATTTCTCTGTCTCTCTGATCTCTTTTACATCTTCTAGTTCTCTCTCACATCCCTATCCCAGACCTTTTCTCACATCCCTCTATCTCTCCATCTGTTGATCCAACATTTCTCTCTGTCTCTCTGATCTGATTGTCATCTCTCCTACATCTTCAATTTCTCTCTCACACCACTCTCTCACACCTTTTCTCACATCCCTGTATCTCTCAATCTGGTGATCCGACGTATCTCTCTGTCTCTCTATGATCTGTCTCTCTGCACATGTGTCTCTCTGATCTGACTGTCTTCTCCCTTACATCATCTCTCTTAAATCTTCTAGTTCTCTCTCACACAACCCTCTCTCACACCTTTTCTCACATCGCCTTCTCTCCATCTGATGATCCAACATATCTCTCTGTCTCACTATGATCTGTCTCTCTGTGTCTCTCTCATCTATCTGTCTTCTCTCTAACATCCCCTCTCTACCTCCATCTATCCGTCCCTCTGCAGATGACTAGTTAATCGTAGTGTGGATGTAACTCTGATGTAGCTGGTAGTGTTTTTGACAGGGGAGCTGGTTATGAAGCCCAGGAGAAACTCGTCAAGACGTGATGCTAATTATCGGTCTTATCGGACAAAGCTGCATCAGAGCTCTGTCTGTCTCCATTTAGCCTGATTACTTTAGCTTGTTGATTAAAGATGCTCACAGATCCCTCGGTGTAAAGTTTGTCAGCCTGAGTTCACCCCGACCATTGTTTCTTGTATACGTTACTTTTGAGTACTGGAAATTGTCTATTTGTCTGAGATGATTTACCTAAACATACCCTAGAGCAGGGTTTTATAACCACATCTCATCAACAGAGTCTCAGATAGTTAATGGATGTCACAATGTATTCCTACACTACTCCATCTTGATGCTTGTCGTTGTTCGAACAAATCCATATCTTGATACAACATATTTTCTGATATGTATACATATGATAGATGATTTTGAGGTTACACTTAATTTATCTTCATACAGAATTTTTTGGATTTGAAAATGTAATTCCAGTTTTCCTGTGACAGTTGAAATCCAATTTCAGAGAAATGTAGGCTTCTTGGAGCTGAATTGCCGATCATTTACAATTCTATACAAATGAAATTATTTTTTAATTTCTGGTACAAATCTTGGCTACTTTCACTTACACTCTATCAATTTGAATAAAAAATACATTGTGTTATTGATAATAATTCAATTCTTTATTCAAGGTGAAATATCAATATTACACTTAAGCATTGTTCAAAAAATCCATTTTGTATTAAATTAAACATCTTCCATTATATATCAACAGATAACAAAATCTTGTCTCCTTGAACACTAAAAATCAATTATAGGAGTGAAACTCCAGGCCACAATGGGGTATTAGATTTGCTAGAGGACTTGTGACATGTGCTCCATCATCTAGTAAACTGTTTGACAGGACAGGGTCATGCTTCTACCTGATAGGAGGTGTACTTGATTTGTAACTACCTAAATCCTGTCTCAACGGCTTACGGTAACAGCTAGTCTTGTGCCTGAAACCATAGAGCACTAGAGTCTATGGGACTTAATCCTGGGGAAATAAATTTTCTTAAATTGACTTTGATTGTGGAGTATCGGAGCTTTACTAAGCTGGTTTGAATACAGCGGTCATTGCAGCGGTCATTACACTGGTCACTCAGGCATTATGACCACTGGCTGGACCTGTTCAAATAGCCATTTGTAGAAACTACAGGGGAAATGTGTGCTTGAGTTGGTTTAAATCCGCTGAATTACCTGACAAAATGAAAAAAGAGGTGGAAATTCTCATTGAATTTGATTGTCTTTCATTGAGTAGGTTTCGTCTGTGAGGTGTGAACTGGTGAACATTTGTTGTCTTGCATTTGAATGAGGCTTAGATATTTGTGAATTTCAAATGATACAGGAAAGCTGGTGGCTTAGTGGGTTAGGTGTTCAGTTTTGTCCTGTCGGTGCATGAGTTTGAGTTCATATCCTGCCCAGACCCTAACACCTAAAAGTGCCAGGACAAACTGTCTCAATGGTTGAAGTGTTTGATAATGCAGTACTGACATGTTGCCAGACTTGAGTTCTGATTCTGAGTTCGAATCTTGCATCGATCCAACCATGTAAGAAGGAGAATCAGTACTTCATATTCATTATGATTTCAAACACAGAATCAACAAAACCTGTTTCATTATTCAGAAATTCTTTGTTGAAACTATTTTAAAGCTAGTGAAGGGTTTAAATCACAAGTATCTAAAAGTTATCAAAACAACTACCTTACACCCCCGCCCCACTAACATAGATTTCCTAAACCCACTAGACTTGGTGACTTTGAAAGCCTGCTTACCACCAAGTCCTACTCATTGCCTACACTACACAATACCCAAATCCTATAATAACTAACCCGAGTCAATATAAGCTCTACTACTCCCTGCTACATGATTGTTACTGATGGAAGCTATGACTAAGCTAGGTATTGTTGGACTTGATTTATGAAGTTTTACTCGTTTTACCATTCAACAGCTAATCTTTACCTCCTGTAATGTTTTGAGAGGGTTTATCACAATCCAGATGTTATGGTAAAATTTAAGACTCTTTCCTCAGTTCAACAGAAATTTTAATTTCCATTCATTTTTCAAGTTTATGCAAAATGCCTACTGAATTATCCTGGATTGTCTGAAGTAAAAAGTTCGTCGCATAAACGCACCAAACACGCCTACTTGATTAACTTGGATGATTTGAAGTCGATAGCTTTTGCATATGCACACCTACTGAATTTGTATCCTCTTTAGTCTGTAGTCCATTGCAGCTAAGCATGCCTTACTTGTTCTAGTCAATACTTGAAGGTTTCCCTATAAAGCACATCCACAATGGTGTTGCAGGCTTTCCCTCAAAAAGTTTGTCATAGAATTTAATCATTCTTGAAAGCATTTTTACACTCAGATCATTTCATCTCACTTTAAAACAGGTCAGATTTAATGAATTAAGGATTATTATTTCAATTACAACTCAATTTGGTTCAATATTTTAACCATCCACCTTCTTTATCATTTTGGAATGTAAATGATTCGGCAAATTATCCGGCCTTCAGTTAGTAGGAGGTTAAGTCACCTGCTGTCAAGATATAACAATTTGTTTGTTATATGTTACATAACCCCTATTCAATCAAGTGTAAAATTTCCGAGGCCACTATTACAGCGTTAATCCTCAAAAAAAGCCATTTCTTATAATTCCAGAAATATGAATCACAATTTCTATTCATTATGTGGGATAATGGCATCAATTTCCCTGAGCAGCTGTGTTTTCAATGCTTCAATGACCTTTCAATAAAGCAAACAAGGATTATGGTGTCAAAGTATTGTTTGTAAATATATATCTGCCCTCGGCTGAAGCGATCCAGTTTCGCTTTGACCTCACACTTAGAAGAAAAAGAAAACAGAAATTGTGCTTTACTTAGCCTCTGGTCAAGGAAACATTATATGCTTTCAGCATTCATATGTTTTGAAATTGGGATATATATCGTTTAAGCAACTCGGCCTGAAAAAGTGCAAGAAATTTGTACTATTGAAAGTAGTGTTATTCTTATGTAACCTTGTTATATATGCAACTTAAGTTGAAAAATGTTTTTAAAAATGTGTTTGTGTTAGACGTTTTTCTGATATCGTCAGCGAGCACCTATCGGTGGATATCAGTCACTATATCAATCCATTATCATCGTGGTGGCAGTCGTGGGTGGTGGGGAAAAATTGTTGTCGCTGCCATAGTAGTAGTCATTGTCGTTATTTACGTAAGTTACTTAAATTACTGGATATTGTTATTTTACTAAAGTTATTCGATGAACTTATTTTTGTCAAAAATATTTTTAAAGTTGTAAAACAAAGTTGTTTTTTTACTATGGAAATGTTTTTTATGAATAAATGTTTACAATAGGTGACAGGTTCTTGAAGTCAAATAAGGTTAGCGACCCTCTGGTATACCGATTGGTATATTTAGAAATTCAATTTACTTGCAAATCTGAGATTGGATCTATCAAGGTTTTATATGTCTGTTCATCGAAATTAGTTTTGTAGTTGGAATTAGATGTACAAGGGTCATTTGCTATTGCGGCCTTTCATAGATCTTTTATTACTAACGGTTTTGGCCAACATGTATGCATGATCGTTGTTTAGGTAATCATGAATAATACGTTTTTCATTTAGACTATCTGAATGGCAAACTTGTATACATGCTCGTAGTCTCAGTGATCATGAATTATACGTTTTCTTGTAGATTATTGCTCTGACAGACCAATGTGTATATTATCACTTTTTCTGATCGCGAATAATAAGTTTTCGCCTAGACTATAACTCTGACACAGGGTTATAGAAAATCAGCACTGTTGGGAGATTGGAACTGAAGAAAATAGATGCGTTATCGGTTTATTCTTCAAATCATGTTTGTGTCAAACGAGGCGGTTGTTTTGATTCACGGCCGTATACCTTCACCCAATACAGATAAACTACCAATCTCGTCACATGATTTTTGGCACTTCATGTCGTAATATTTGTACGCTCGGACAAACTGCCTTTAAAACATAGTGCTTTATGGCGCGGAAAACTTGGCCAATCTTTGCAGACGAAATTCAATCATATTAGTTGGTTTTTGCGTCAGAGGTATGGATTGAACATAATCTATCGTGTTTCCGCTATAAGCCAAACTGTTACGTTCCATATCTCTCAGAACGGTTTATCCTGACATTTTGAATAATTTGTTGCATTTTCCCTGTAGATATGTTCTAAATAAGTACCAGTTGAAAAATGAGATTTGCCTTTATTCGTTATATACCGTCCGTTGTTAATTTGGCTGGTGTTTTTCAAGGGAATTGGGTTTAATATGATGTGATCTTTCATTTTCCAATAATGCCTCTGGATTATCCGAATAAAGAGATTGTAAATGTTAGTAATATAAATAATGACTCAATAATCTTTGACAAGTAGATTAATCAGTTGATCAGAAGATAATTATCATCCCTGCAATAAATCTTTCACCTTAACAATGGCGTGATAAACCTTTTATCATCAAATAGCTTATAATTATCTTTCCATTTTGCCTGAGGTGGAATAGTATTTTTTGTTTGCCAAAATGAAAATTAATCTAAATTTTTACTAAATTTGTAATTTTAATAAATTGAGGGAAATAGGTTTGTAAAAGAAGAATTATTCCTGCAGGTTATACACAAATTATAAAACTGTGGCTTGAAGAGCAAAGTAATTTATGGAAAGCACAAATTTCAAATATTATAAGCCATCGACATACTTTTGTTTTGGTAAAGAAGCTATCAAATGCAACTCAAAAGCAAAAGGTGTTAATTTTAAGAGAATTTCTTATGAAATTGTCCAAATTGAAGTTCACA
Organism: Gibbula magus; assembly: GCA_936450465.1. NCBI lineage: Eukaryota > Metazoa > Mollusca > Gastropoda > Trochida > Trochidae > Gibbula > Gibbula magus. Next base: position 59,288,685 of record OW388294.1, read on the forward strand.
ATACCCCTTTGCAACTTTGATAAATGAAAAGGTGATAATATCAATTCCTTACATTATTGAAGGCTTGTGCTTTTGTGAAAACTACATCAATTTAGATTTGACGTCTTAAGGATTGTCATATTCTCTTTGACAAGAAATTCCTTTTGATTCATAATTCGAAAGAGATAAGGTCTTTCACTTCACATCATAAGGACAAAGATTGAATTACCGGAATAAAAAGTTGTCGACACTTTTCGAAATATTTTATTTGATGCCACAATTAACGGTTATACGAGGAAAGTGACTGGAAAGCGCAATAGGCCTCAAGACATCTGTTTCATTTACTTTTTCAAATTACCGAGGCACGAAAATGTTTTTCTTCTGTTCTTTTCTTCTTGGAGTAATTGATTCTAACACATTATCTTTATTCATTCATTACCGCTCTTCCACATGGATTAGCATGAGAGAAAACAAGTGATTAATATTTTTATCAATCATTGGCTTCAGTAGTCATATATCTTAATTATTACAATATTTTTCATTTTCTTGTAAATAATAAAAATTGATGTTAAAGTACTGTTTCTTTGATTTGTAATAAAAGTGAAAATTGGAAAAAAAATTGCAAACCATTCTGTGTGACCAATTTATAGATATCACAACTCTCAATCAAATGAAATGTTCCAAGATTGGTCTCTTGCAAATATGAATATGATATGAATCTGTGATACGAGCAGTCAAATATCTCTCACATATTTTACAATAATTTGTCATTTTGTTTTGACAAAGATAAAGTATTTGTTTATAGATTTAGTTCTCCCCACTTCTTGTACAAATAGAGTTAAGAATTTAATCTTTTGATTTAGTTTCAAATCACAAATAACATGGTCATTCATTAGATTTTATTCAGGAGATTTTAAAGTGGCTTAAAATGGTCATGAATAAATTAAGATAAAAAAACCTTTAAAATATTTAAATTTGAGAGAATTGGAAGCATGACCACAGAGTTTGGTTTCCATACCATGAAGAACAGTGTCATTTAAATTGAAACAACAGTATGGGGTGAGAAAACATTGCATTTCATACAGAGATGGAGACAAGATTCTGAAGCAAAATAAACAAAAACGTCTTGCCATCACATTCACAAAATAAAAATGAAAATTTTGTAGGAGTAGAAAAGTACACTGTGACCTGTTTGCCTAATACAGGGGGGTTTATTTTGTTATTACATATTGTGATTTGATGCAATATTTCGCTTCTTGATACAGCAGTCTGTGTTGATATTAATATGTGATAAAAATATTGTTCATAGATTATTTAATTATTGGAAGTTAAAATGTAAGAAAACATGGCAAAATTATATTCTCTTCTTCATATACAAAAGTAAATGTGATAAAAATGTTTGTTGGATAAACAATTTATCTGATAAAGGTGTTGTAGATAAACAATTTATCTGATACATTATGAATAAGTGACAAGGGGAGACACAAAATCGACAGATATTTCTTCCAATGAAAGTCATATGACACAAATTGACGGACATAAATCAAAACATGATCCGATTGCTCACACTTAAGGAACCAAAACAGAGGCTCTAACAACTCCAGTGTTTATAACAACGCTGATTGAATGTGACGAAAATGAAATATGGCTGCTGTGACTTGGAAGAGATGATTTGAGTCCCGAGGGTGCTGCATCAGGGTGTCGGATTATGATGCAAGGTGTCAGATGCATCTCCTGCTATAATGGGAAGCTCCCGTAATGATGCTTGACATAGCCCTGATAAATTACGACACCACGCTCACTCCAGTTAAGCAGCCCCTAAATCCTATCAAAGGCATTTCACGCCAATCTGGTCAGGCCAAGCTTTGAGGCATCCCTGCCTCTCGTTCAAACTCTGATCTCATCAGTAGCGTACCTGGGGGCTCGTTCGCTCAGGTGTAAACGAGCTTCCTGATCGCGACACAAGGTAAAGCTTGAAGCTGTCCAGGTGATCACTTGGACGTTGGATTTACACCGCTGTGATGCACCAAGGTTAAAGAGAGGATCTTCATGTTGAATACTCTCACTGTGGAAGGTGTTTATTGAGCAATAGTGCACAGTGACTTGCTTTGTGAGATATAAGTGCACAGTGACTTGCTTTGTGAGGTATAAGTGCACAGTGACTTGCTTTGTGAGGTATAAGTGCACAGTGACTTGCTTTGTGAGGTATAAGTGCACAGTGACTTGGTATAAGTGACTTGGTTCGGGAAGCTATTCCTAAGTCCAAGAAGCTATTCCTCATTTTGGAAGGATATTCTTAAATCAGAGAGGCTATTAAGTCGGAGAAGCAAATCTTATTTGGAGAAGATATTCCTAGGTCTGAGAGGATATTCCTGTTTCAGAGAGGATATTTCTCACTTTAGAAAGGATATTCCTGATTCGGAGAGGATATTTCTCACTCCAGAGAGGATATTCCTCACTCCAGAGAGGATATTCCTCACTCCAGAGAGGATATTCCTGACTCGGAGGATATTCCTAAGTTGGAGAAGAACGCCCAACTTTGGAGAGGCAATACCAATATAGCAGTGTTCTGGAAGAAGAAGGTTACCAAGCATTGCTTAGTGCAAACCCTGGTTTCTGGCCTTTCGTGATATTCCTAGGATTACCTGAGTTTTATGTAGGTATGTAATTTTTCTTATGTTATAATAGATATGTGAAGGAATTGATTAACAAGTTTTTGTTTTGCTGACATTTGCGAAGGGTAGGAAGTCTAAGTTGAAATTCATGTCATATGAGAGTAATGTGCTTTCTTATGATACAGAGATAGCTTTGCATTCATTGCTTGTGGAAAAAATGGGAGAAATAATGTTATTGTAATACATCTCAGGTTAATGTGTCTGTTAATTTGGTTTTAATGATACATGTAGCCATTTAATTTACATAAATTGTTCATGTTATTTGCCTGAGTCGCTTAATTGTTATATTGTTCTAGTTGCAACTTTCCAAATTTACGCTATATACATGAAATTTGATTTGTTTTGGTTTATTTCTCAAGTTCACCTTTTGTAATATGGAAAAGCAGATTGTAGTTGGATTAAAAAGTACAAATCTTTTTTAAATTCAGAATAACCACTTTTCCTGGAAAAATCTAGAACGTCAAAACTGTTAACACTGTCAAAATATATCTACTTTTGAAAAAAATACATTAATTGTTTATTAAGGTTTCATAATTTACCATATAAAGACTACCATAAACAAAAAGACAGAATTTGTTTATTTTCCCCAAAAATTAAAGGAGAGATTATATATAAATCGTTTATTTAGTCCTACCAGATACGTTTACATAATAGGTCAATCTGCTTCTTTAGATTACCTGAATATGTCAGCATATGTTAAACTGCTGTTTTTTCTCAACCTCCGTGTGCTATGAGCTGATGAAATTGATTACCTCGTCGATTGCAAGAAGCATGCTTTCTTTCACAGCTTCCATTGTGATTTGAGCTGTAATATGTACACAATTGATTTGCTGTTTGAAAGCATAGAAGAGAAAAATCATTACATTTTAACGCATTGCTTCTTTTTAAAATCAAATCAGGAGTTATGTCAATATTTCTGTTCTCATTTAAGAAAAATGTAAAAAACTATGGATCATAAGTGTCAATTACAACTGTCAACTCAAATTTAGCTTCCATTAAACTGTGTATTCTCTATTGTTAACCCGTTTGGCTGTGCTATTTCAGTAGAAGAAGTCATGTTTTTGCTAACATCAATTTCCAAATGGAATTTCGCTTAGATTACTATACTGAATTTATCAAAAAAAGGAGTTTTTAGTTGAATGATACTGAACTTGTCAATTTACATTATATCTGAATTTTAATTTCTTTTTATGTGATATTTCAGGTTTTTCAAGAGTAATTATCATATATCTACTACCATAAGAAAATGCCAATTTATTCAATCTGAAATTGACTTCTCTTCAAAGATGTCAATTTCAAACTTACATTTACCACTTTTATATCAATCAGATCCAAATTGACATTTTCTTCAATGATGTTCATTGAAAAACATAAATTAACACTGTATCTCAAAATGCACATTTCACTCAATCCCAAATTGACATGTTTTTCAATAACGTCAATCTGATGTCCATTTAGCGCCATATATGAAATTGATTGCCAATTGACAAGCATTGTTTTAGTGACAGATCCATAATGCCAATTAACAGCTCTGTGATGAAAGCTTGAATGAGAGGGCTAAAACTGTCCATTGGAAGGCAATGATGTTTGTTATTATTAGAGATAAGAGTGAAATTTACGCATGTACTTGCACTAAAGCGTGTCAGCCCGGACTGTTGATTTGTTGTGATAGCAGTGGGTAAGCAAAGGATAATGAAATGTATTTGTTGTTTCTAGAGCCAGGGTGATAACGAAATTGACGTGTTTGTTGTAGTTTGCATCATTAATGTCATCTTTAAGTTTAGTTACAGAATAAACATTTTCTCAACACATTAATGGTGATGATTGACATTTAATGTGTGCCATTAATCTTAATTTGTGCTTAAGAAATAGACTTAATGTTAAATTTGAAATTTGAAAACATGAAATCTCTCTCTTGCATGCCTAATGAAGGAATTATTTATTTCACAAATTCTATATCCATTTGTTTTTTGTAAGAAGTTATTTCAAAGCATTTTTATGATAATTGACATTATGTGAAGCATTAATCTTAATTTGTGATTATGAAATAGACTTCATTTATTTAAAATAATACGTTAAAATTTTCTTGAATATGAAATCTCTCAGTTGCATACCTAATGAAGTTTTCATTTTACAAATTTGATTTCCCTTCTATTTTGTGAAACATTATTTCAAAACCATTTTTTATATTAAATAAGCAAGACATTCCAATGATTTTACAACCTTCGGCTATCAAGAATTAGAATCAGCATATCTCGGATATCAACAAATCAAGTTTCCATTTTTCATATCTCTTACACTAGACTTGTATGTTATTGATAACAGTGATCGTTATCGACGTACCTATGCAATTGACAGGTGCTTGTTTCGTTGACACAGGTATGACAGACTAATCATGTCCAGTAATTACCTGCCACACTACCTGTCTCTGCTGATACTGAAGATATACCTTCACTACTTAAGTGTCTAGCAACTTGTCAGGAACACTTGACAACGGAACTATTTCAGACAGGGGGTTAATTTTGTAAGGAAATCAAATATTATTGCAGTAGTTGGGATGATGTTGTAATAATGGTAAGAAAGTGTTTTAACTTTCTTTTCTGCATATAATATGTTTTTCTTTAGAGTAGGATTTTAGTTTGACTTTGATGTTAAAGTGAAAAAGGAGATTTGTTATAATTGAACAAAATTATTTTCACAAAAGTTTTCTTTTCCACAGCTCAAATCATTTTCTCTGTGAATTAAGATGGTCATCTATATACCATCTGCTTAGCTGTAAATTTTACATTAAGCTTAAGCATTTCAATTTGTTTTCTGTGAAGTAATATGAACTTTGTTGTTGAATTTGTTACAATGGTTTGAAGGGCATTTAAGAAGTAAATCTTGATGATTCAGAATGAACTTCATACATCTCTTTGTCAATTTTCCAATTAAATCTTATTTTAAGTCAAGTCCATAAAGCTTAGTTCATAAAGCACCAAATTCAGCCAAGTATATTAAGGAAAATATTTTCTAGCCCAAACTGTATATTGAGTCCCTATAAAAACACTGAGGTTGATTTGCCTCCAGTTTGCCTAAGATCTGCACAGTAGCTGTCAATGTTAAAGTAGCCATATAATCCTCTATTCAAAGGTAAAAACACATATTTGGAGTGACCGTCACAGTTTCCTGATCCTAACACTTCCTCATTTGCTTCCTTTCTCATTGTCCTACTATCAAAACCCTCAAAGTTCACTCAATACCTTTAAGAAAATACCTGTTAATTAAGCTACCTGTTCAAATGCCCTTTATCATAAAACAAAGGAGTCTTTTAAGAAAGTTAAGCCACTGTGAAAATTCTTTCAGTGCGATCAAGTAGCCGTGAAAATCGTGGTAAGACATAGAGTAAACATGTAATTACCTCTCCAATACAATACCTGAGTTTTACCTGTTCAGGTGTGCTAAAATAACAAGACTTTCGTTTTCACGCCTCACCTGGTCTACCTATTGTTGTTGGGTAGGTAAGGATAGGTACCTGTCTTCAGGTGTATTGTTTGATCAGGAGCTACCTCTACTTTTGAGTGTGCCTTTTGTTTCGGGATTTACCTGGATTCACTGATGAGGTTTGGCAGGTTACCTGATTTTCTCACCTAACGCTAATTGATGCAGTATTTGATATGGGGATGAGTGTCATGCAGATAGGTATAAGACAGGTGGTCGAGGGAGGGGCACTAGTTGGGATGCTCAGGTGGGAGGGACTATTCATGTAGGTCAGCAGGAGGAGGTTTACCTGGACAGGTGAGTTTGGGATCAGTTTTACCTGTAATCAGTGTAGTGTTCCCGTACCTGAAATTGAGGTAATGTTAGTATTTATGTTTCAAAATCTATGGTATTTGATGAGAAATCTTTGAACAATTTTACTGTTCACTAATTAGATTATGTTACCTGTGATCTGAAAATTACCTTTAACAATTACAGATTATTTCATAAACATTCCTTCTGATAGGATTTATTGATGCTAACTTCTTCATTACTGTGAAGAAAACAATGTTTTCAATAGGACCAGAGTTGTAACTGTTGTATAAATTGTAGTCTCCAGAGACTCTATGTACCTGATATCATCTAATCATGTATTGTAAGTCATGATTGAAGTTATAATTGCAATAACTGATTAGGATGGAAAACTATAAAACATATTCATATTTTGGTGTAACCATAAAAATTAATACATAATAATTTCTATTTTTGAATATCCTGAAGTCATCATAATCATCATCACAATTAACATCTCAAAAATCCACAAGTGGTACATAAGATATGAATTATAGATACATTTTTCAGAAATTTGTATTCTGTTCTTTTCCTTCTATAGGAACTTGTTCAAAATGTCGTCAATTTCAGATTTAGAAATATGATATGACTTCTAGAACTGTCAAACACAGATTTTGAAGATCGATCGGTTTGGAGATTTGACAAGAAGTTTTAATTTGAAATTCTTTTTAATGGATGCAGAAATTTGTCTATTATGCTATGAACATTTCAAGTGTCAAACCTGGCCGAAAAATATTTGAATTAAGTTACAGCTCTTTCAAATCAATTTAATCATTTTCCAAATATTCAAGATGCAGAGGAACTCATACCGCTTCATTTCATAATTGTCCCCTTAGATGGTGACATATTTCAAATCTGAATTGATTTAGTGCCATGAAAATCCATTTGAGCAATTTGAAGATGATATTATTTGTGATGCAATGATTGACTATGCCATGTCAAATGTGTTCCCATGCTGGGTGATTGACAATCAACACTCGCTTATGTAAGAAACTTGTGAATCCAACACAGCCTGGTGAAATAATTGGGCTTCAATAATCAGCTGTTCCCCAATCAATGACCATCTGATGTCCAGTTGGTCATCTTGACCACTGGCCAGGAGCTATAACAGTGGTCGGCGTGACAGGAAAATTGTATTGTCTTGGAAGTGATTGTTGAACCTCCTGTCACTAATTGGCGCCAATAGTTTACCGCCAGTCTCGGAGCTAAGTTGGAACTGTTAAAGCTCTGTTAGTTTTGGAACTTTGGTACAAGCTTGGCGGTAAGATAACTATTAATTTTGCTTGTTAGTATAACTTCTTGAAGGATGTTTGGTCAGTATTTTAAAAGATGAGATGAATGTGTAAATTTTGCTTGATAATTCTTTGGAGGTTGGTCATTGTTTTAGAATGTGAGATACCTGTATGTCTTCAAATGTCTTCAAATGATGGCATTCATGCTCTTAAGGACATTATCATATTCCTTTTCAGAAGAGATCGTCCTTGGGGTACTAAATGCAATTTCATATTCCAATTGAAAATAACACGAAAGTTGTAACGAATATTTGACGAAAATATCGTCTAAAAACTAAAAAACTTACCTGTACGACCACGCCCAACAGAATATGTCCCTCTCTCGCACAAGAGCGGTCTAAGGGGAGTAACTCTGTCAGACTTACCCAACCTCTCACTTTCAAATCTTTCGTCGCGTGGTTCACACCTCTGTTCACAGAAGACACGCTCCGTTTGTTTCCAAGTTTAAAGAAGATGACTGACAAGACAAATGTATGTGTGGTAAAGTTAAGTTTTCGCAAAGGCGTTAATTTACTCGCATTGTTTTTCGTTTTGTATGTTGTAACTTTTTGCGAGCATGCCGCATGCTTTCTTCGTGCGTTCTACCCTTGCTTTCCCGACTTGGTTTCTCAACTTCGTCGTTTTTAAAGCAAGTTATATCTCGCTTTCGCGTATTTATTGCATTTATTACGTATATTTGCTATTTATACCTTATTCATGTTTTTGAACTTCGATTTTCAACTGTTTTGTGTTCGTTTCGTCACGGCCAGTTGATCATCGTTCAGTTTCATTGTGCTTCTTACCTACAGCTTAGCTTTGGGGCCATAATCCCAATTCCGTTTTGTATGCCGTGTGTCGCATTTCTATACGCCTTTGCGAGTTTAGTTATGCTTTTTATTTGTTGTTCACCTTGTTTACATTTTTAAAATGTTTTACATGTTTTACACAATTGTTACACTACATGCACGGCCTTCAATGTTTTTTGTTTGACTTTTTGACAGTCATTCAAAAACTGTGAGGGCTGCCAGGGCTCTTTGCCTACTGCTGACGGACATCGGCTTTGTATAAGATGTCTCGCCATCACTCCAGCTCATGACCTGGGCAACTGTGAGATATGCCTGTCTTTCACACCTAAGACCAGGAAGACTAGGGCGGCCGACTTCTCCTTTTTTCAAGACATTGTGCTCTCGGGAGGGGATGTTTCTCTCCATGACCCGCCTTCCAAGAAGGCACGTAAGGATAAACGCAAAGCCAAATCTGCTAATGTTCCCTCGTCTTCCCCTAAGGGTGGGGAGGAGGGTCAGCAGCAGGTGACCGCTGAGGTTGAGGTTCAGGTAATTCCAAGCACACCTTCACCTACACCAACACCTGCACCTGTTACCATTGATATGCTAAACCAGCTGCTTGCAGCACAGATGGCTTCTGTTACGAGTTTGTTCCAAGGGTCGATGGCAGATCTCCGCAAGGAGTTACTGCCTCGTCCTGGACACATCTCGTCTACGGTAACATCTGGGGGCGCTGGTGTCGATCCCGGCTTTGGTCGCGGTTCGAACCAGTTCTCCGGGTTGGGGCCCGAACTCGGCAGGGGTCGAGGGCGAGTTTTCAACCAAGGGGTTCCTCCCCGTCCTGGCTTCGGCCTTGACGCGGGTACGAACCTCGGTGTCACAGCCACAGGCACTGGCCTGCTGTCTGCTGATGCCCTGGCCAAGGGGCCGTTGGTGATTCCTGGTCTGGGACCGGTTATCTCCACGCCCCAAGGCTTTGCCCAGAGCCAGTTACATGTCCTACCACAGACCACTGTAACAGAGTCTCGGATCCGGGCACCGGCACCGAAGCAGGGGGGCGAGGTTGCGGGTGATCTGTCAGCACAGAATTCTCTGATGCCTCCTTTGAATCAGAATCCCAATGAGCGGGAGTTGGACCTCGAGATCGAGGGCTCGACTTCTGGCTCTGGTGATGATGAGGATATGGAGATTGATGATGGGGATTCTGTGTTGACGGAACAAACACCAGCTCTTGCTTCCACTTTGCGGCTGATGAGAACGAAGCTTATCTCAGCTATGCCGCAGGTTGCTCTCCCTGTTGAGGTTCCGGGGCCGTCTGAGTTTCGCCTTCCAGGGGACGCCTTTGCTCCGGCTAAGACTACCCAGACTCGGCTCCGCATTCTGCCATCCCTGTGCTCGGAGGTGATCAATCCTCTCTTATCGGGTACCCGTACAAAGCTCGATCACCCAGAGCTAGCTAATGGGTATCTGATGGGGGAGGAGGGTCTCTTCTCTGTACCGGTGGTGGATGAGTGTGTCTACTCCTCGGTCACCCCGCCAGGGTCAATGACCCCTTCTCTAGCTTCGGCTAAGCGGGGCCGGCGTCTACCTCCTTTTCCACTGGCTGGTCAAACTCTGAGTGCAGCGTACCTAGGCTTTGAAGAGCAGTTTAGGAACGCTTGTCAGCAGATGCAGATCTCCCTCCATTCAACTTACCTTGTTGCCTTGCAAAAGGAGTTGTCTGGGGACAGTGCGGGCACCGCTGAGTCGGGTAGCCTTACGGAGGAGTTGATTGAGGTGCATGGGTTCTTGGCTCGGGACAGCCTTCGTAGCTGCTCGAGTCAGGCCATGAGCGCTGTAATGGGCATGCGCAGGCTCTGGATGGCGGTTTCCAAGTATCCGCCAGCCACCCAACAGGCACTTCTGGCTGCCCCCTTCCGGTTCGGGTCTACCCTGTTTCCGGGGGCGCAGCAGATAGTGCAGGAGGCTGCTGCTGCTTTGGCTGCCTACAAGGATCACAAGGCCTTGCTAGTACAGCCAAAGTCTTTCAAAAAGCACAACTCCAACCTTGCAAATCCCTCCTCTGAAAAGCCGGTTCAGAAGGCTGATTCATGGAAATCTTCTATGTATCAGCAGAGGAAAAGCAAGAGGGGTGGAGGCCGAGGCAGGGACGCTAAGTCGTCTTTTCGGGGCAGAGGGAAGCCAAATGCGACCCAATAGCCGCCGTAAATGTGCCTCAGGTGGCCCCGTCACCCGTGGTGGTAACACTGCCGGTGACAGGGGTTCATTGCCTGCTGCCCCAGCTCCCAGTTGGCGGCCGACTGACACTCTTTATCGAGGAATGGGAGAAAGTCACGTCGAATCCCTGGGTACTGTCCACAATCAGGGATGGCCACTTGCCACTGTGGAAGCATGGTCCTCCTTCCTTCTCGGGAGTGCGGCACACTCCAGTGCCAGCCTCCCAAGAGAAGTCGAAAATCCTCAGGGACGAAGTCCAAGCCTTGCTCGACAAAGCGGCTATAGAGGTAGTTCCGAAGGGGCAAGAATACACGGGTCATTACTCGACGTATTTCATTGTCACCAAGAAGGACGGGGGGTTCAGGCCTATTCTCAATTTGAAGAAGCTGAACAAAAAGATACAGGTACCGTCTTTCAAGATGGAGACACTGCGTTCAGTGATCTCATCAGTGGAAGAGGGGGAATGGCTTTCGTCCATAGACCTCAAGGATGCGTACCTGCATGTTCCGATGCACCCCGAGTTCAGGAAGTTCCTCAGGTTCTCCTTCGACGGGAGGTGCTACCAGTTTCGAGTGCTCCCCTTTGGCATCTCTACGGCGCCAAGGGTGTTCACCAAACTGATGCTGGTTCCGGCCCAGGTCGCCAGAGCTCAGGGCAGGTGTTGTCACCCGTACCTAGACGACTGGCTGATCAGAGCGTTGTCTCAGCAACTCAATCGAGAGTCTACTCAGTTGCTGTTGGACATCCTCACGAGGTTGGGCTGGATTATCAACCTCAAGAAGTCCGACCTAGTTCCTTCTCAGGACCTGGTTTTCCTTGGGGCTCGTTTCAATACGGAGCAGGGGCTGGTATCCCTGTCTCAGGCTCGTATTGTCAAAATCCAGCTAGTCACTTGGCAGTTCCTTCAGTCGGCCAGACACTCAGCACGGACCTGGCTCCAGTTGCTGGGGAACATGGCGGCAACGGTGGATGTGGTCTGGCGAGCCAGGTTGCGAATGAGACCCATTCAGCAGGCCTTGGCAAGTCTGTGGTCTCACTCTCAGTGCTTCGAGATGGTTCTCCAGACACCAGAGTGGTTGGCACCCCACCTTCAGTGGTGGACAGAGGCAGGGAATCTCTCAAAGGGGTTTCCTTTACAGGCCCCTGTCTTTTCTCTCACAGTCCAGACAGACGCCTCCCTCACAGGGTGGGGGGGAGTGTCAGGCAATCTCACTGCATCGGGCCTTTGGACCGAGCAAGAGTCCAAGCTGCATATAAATGTGCTGGAACTGAGAGCCGTCAGACTGGTGTTTCAACACCTCTTGGATCAGGTCAGGGGTCAGGTGGTCCGTCTGGAGATGGACAACCAGACAGCCTTGACCTACATCAAGAAACAAGGGGGGACGGTTTCTCCGTCACTCCTCCAGGAGGCCTGGGAGTTCCTGTTCTGGTGCGACCTGTACAACATTCTGGTGATCCCTGTCTATCTCCCGGGGGTGGACAACGTTCGAGCAGATGCTCTCTCTCGGCGTGTCCTAGCCCCACACGAGTGGATGCTCAGTCGGGAGATATTCGGGATTATTTCCCAGTTGTACGGGTCGTTCCAGGTGGATCTGTTTGCCTCTGGAGTGACCAACCAGACCCCAGTGTTTTGCTCACGCGTCCCCGACCCAAGGGCGGTGGCAGCAGACGCTTTCCAATTAGATTGGACGGACAGGGTACTGTGGGCGTTCCCTCCAGTGCCCCTGATCCCGAGGGTTTTGACCCAGTTGACCATGCAGCCTCCTCGTCTACTTGTGCTATTAGCACCACTGTGGACGTCGCAGAGCTGGTTTCCGGTGATTCTCGGGAGACTGGTACAGCCTCCCGTTCTATTGCCATGTCGGCCCGGTCTGTTGTCACAGGACGGAGAACCGCACCCCAATCCCAGGATCCAGTGGGTGGCTTGGCCTCTGTCAGGGATCGCCTCCAGAAGAGCGGAATTCCTGCACCAGTTGCAGACACAATTCTGGCTTCGCGGAGGGATTCGACAAACCTACAGTATGAGGATCGATGGGCCTGCTACGCACGCTGGTGTGTCGGTAGAGGGATACTCGATCCCTTTTCTACGGATCTGATCACTGTGTTAGAATTCCTGCAGTCCCGTTTGGAAGCTGGCCTCGCAGCTTCGACTGTCAGGGGTTACTCCACAGCGATTTCAGCGTTTCATATCCCTGTAGACGGTGCGATCTTAGGATCTCATCCGCTAGTTCAGAGATTTCTAGCAGGCGTGGACAGGATCCGACCCGTTTTGAGAAGGGTCAGTCCAATCTGGGATCTTGCCATAGTTCTGGACTGGTTGTCAGGCCCAGCTTTTCAAAATCCTTCCTCTCTTTCAATCCAGCTATTGACGTGGAAGACAGCCTTTTTAGTGGCGGTTACATCTGGTAGGCGGGTAGGCGATATCCATGCGATGTCTGCCGATCCCGAGCTGACTGTTTTTCACAAAGACAGAGTCAGCATTAGACTACCAGATTCGTACCGCCCGAAGGTTGACCATGCGTTCCACGTAACGGCACCCATAGAACTTCCCGTCCTCCGTCAGGCCACTTCGGCAGGGGCCTCGGCTAGCAGCCAGACTCATGTTCTAGACGTTAGGAGATCTCTTAAGATTTACCTTAAGCGCACTAAAGAGATCCGTAAAGACAAACAGTTGTTCTGCTGCTACGGGGGCGGTAAGGTGGGTTCACCAGCCACTAAGCAGTCGATATCTCGATGGCTGGTCTCAACTATCTACATGGCCTATATTCACAAGGGAAAGAATCCCCCTGATGGTCTGAAGGCTCATTCAATTAGGGCAGTGGCAACGTCGAAGGCGTATGCTGCAGCCCTGCCTATTGAAGAGATCTGCTCAGCGGCTATTTGGAGCCGGCCGAGTACGTTCATTAAGCACTATCAACTCGACAAGCACTCTAGGGAGCGTGCTCGGTTCGGTCAGTCAGTTCTCTCCAGTAGGCAGGGCCAAAAACCCTAGCTCTTTGAGCTTCAGGTGTTTTTTGTTTTTAACTGCACTGTTAGTCTAATACTAATTCTCACGTGAGTTGACGTGTTTTATCCACTTTGGCACTCCAGAGCACTGCAAGAGCACTTCAGGGGTCTCCTGCTGCTGGGGGTGGATTATTATGGGTTCTTTTGTACCCAATCCCTCATATTGCTTCCAAAAAAAAAAAAAGGGGGGGTCATTCTTGTATAAATACCGAATTTGCCTTTTGGCCTGGTAACACTATACGACCCACTTACCCCGCTACCTCGATTGCACTATGATTCTTCTCGTCACGTGATGTGAGGTGAGTGGAATAATTGCTATTTTTAGAATTATTTTCTTAGTGGAAGCATGTTCGAGGTAGCTAAATTTCAGACAGTTGACCACTCCCGATACTTCTCTATGGGAGTCTGTTTATTGCATTTAGTACCCCAAGGACGATCTCTTCTGAAAAGGAATCGAACAAACCTGTATAGGTTTAGTATTCCTTGAAGAAGATCGTCCTTGGGGTACGTTCCTCCCACCTCCCCTCATCCTGTCTGATTAATTAAGTTTAATTAGATTTGAAAGTGAGAGGTTGGGTAAGTCTGACAGAGTTACTCCCCTTAGACCGCTCTTGTGCGAGAGAGGGACATATTCTGTTGGGCGTGGTCGTACAGGTAAGTTTTTTAGTTTTTAGACGATATTTTCGTCAAATATTCGTTACAACTTTCGTGTTATTTTCAATTGGAATATGAAATTGCATTTAGTACCCCAAGGACGATCTTCTTCAAGGAATACTAAACCTATACAGGTTTGTTCGAGTTTTTCAACTTTGAATTATTACGTTGATATTAACTGAAATTTAAAATCATAATCTTGATGATCTTGAATATCTTTCATGGATTTATCATTTATTTTATTGTCTGTTCAGTACATATTGATACACCTTTACCATTTATTTTTAACTACTGTGTCTCTGTAGTTTCAAGTACGTCTTTGATTATAAAGTTTAAAAAAATAATATATCAATTTACAAGGTTAAAAATTGGATATCCTATTTTGTTCTGTTCACTGTTCTCAGAGTTCTTGTTGGTGTCTTATGGTGTATATCACAGTGTCTATTAACTGCACATTAATATTGACAAATATCTCAAAACCGATATTTTCCTCATCCTATCTGTATTTCCAATCATTAAGGATGTCTGGCAAATTTGATCAAGAAGATTAACTGTAAGATTAGCGTGAAGAGGAAGGGCAAAAATTAAGATACAATCTTTGTTTGTTTGTGAAGCTTTTTGCTAGAGGCTTTTTTAACATTTTTTGGACATTATTCATACTGTCATTTTTTGTATTTAGATATGATATTTTCAAAGATATTCAAAGATAAAAATATGTTTCATTTTTGGTTCAATTCAACTTGTTTATTGACAAGAAAAAAAGTTATTATTATATATTCTTTGATCACATCTGTTTGTTGTACTCGTTTTGATTAAGATATTATGAAAACAGAAATTGATTTGATGCTTAAATCTAATCTTCAAATGTTAAGTGTATGTCATTTGTATTATTGGCTTTCTTATATACATTTATCTCGTAAGTGATTTTCACAGAATCTAATAAGTATTGCTATTGATTATTGATATCTGTCAATAATCGCTAAGTTGTAAGAAGTAATTTGACCAAAGATTTGATAAATTACCAAAGCATTATTAAATAATATTATCAATCACTTTCATTTCGGGACTAATTGAATAATGACTTGGAGTTACTTTTATAAGCTCAACGAAACGGAACAAAGAAAGAAAATTACTGTTCAATTTTTACTTCATTAATTATTTCGTTGCAAAGATCAGAGTTATTATTGATAACGCTCGTGTCGAGTGCTTCATTGGGAAGCATCATGTTACAAAAAACAAAAAAAATTGACAATTGTGATATTATTTTCTTGTGACTTATGAGAAGTTTCATGAATACTTAATAGAAAATCTTTACAAAGTATTGAAATGATATTTGCCTTGATGTTTCAACCTTTCCGCCATGACAGGTTTCGGTTAAAGATAAAATACGATACCGTGAGTCTTAATTGTTAACGAATTGACCATTGTCTCACGGTATACCTACTACAAAGGAATTGGATTTCAGATAACGGACAGTTTCAATGCATCTTGTCAAATAATAATGGTTCGCTTTCTCTCACGATTTCTCGATGAATATGTGACATTTTTCACGTATCACATTTTAACTGGGAGAATACTTTTGATGTTGAGGGGATATTGAGTTTAGAATCGGCAGGTATGTGGAAAGTAATATAATCACTCGTGAGGAAGAAAAATCTGTTGATAACCCTTCTGAAATTACATCTGTCAGGTATACGATAAAGCATACCTGTGTTTAAGAGCGAACAATTTGAAGGTGCCGTACATCTTATTCTGTCATTAAGACGACACACCTTGCGGCATGCTTTAACCATAGAGGCAGATAGCGTGTTTTGTGGAATTACCTTAAATATTGACAATGATTCAATGGACAGTGGCTATTTTTTCTGGACATGGAGGTCCCTTTTCATGTGTAGTGATTTGATTATTCGTAATTACTGTGTTCGGAAAGCAGAAAATGTTGACATTGACTTTACTGCCTGCCCATGGGAAATTTATGAGGAGGAATTAGGACAAAGATTGTAATCTTTGTAACAAAAAGACATCGTACAGCTGTCAAGTTTGTGATGCCTTCTTTTGTGGTCAAACCTAATTGACGAAAATTGCCTAAAATTGCATTGGTAAGTGAGGGAATATTTTTTCTTTATCACGCAAACAGGAAATGTTAAATATTCTGGAATGTTTACAAAACATTTTCTGAATCATATTTTTGTAATTATCTCTGAACAGCTACCAGAGTCGCTGATGGTGATTTCATTGTGTGACTGTTGCTAGCCTCCTTTGACAATGACAATCCTTTTGAAGTGCCCATAACCAACTTAAAATTTTGTCAAAAGAATTCCACCGATCCTTCGCTGGACAGTCTGAGTTAAAGAATTAAATGACAGAAATACCTTGGTTTCAATTTCAATGTGGCCGACAGGAGTCTTACACTAATCTTTGCCGCTAATCCTCTACGATTTCACAGATATTACCTGAACGGCGCAGGTATTAGTAACCTCGGCCTGTTACCTTGTCACGCAGGTAACCGCTCCAACACTCATTAGGCTCAAAAATCACTCGCAGGTAATCTGTCCAGGTAATCTCTCCGTCTCCCCATTCATCCCCCTTACAGCATCCCCCGATAAGATATACCTGCCTCGTTAGGCCTGTTTGTACCCAGTACACATTATATCTACTAGTGGGGGTATTGTTACAAGAGTGTTCTCCCCTTTGTCCCTTGAGGGTTCCACCTCGAGTCATGATACAAGCCGCCCCTTTAAGATGCCTCTTCAACTTCAACCTCTACTTCTAACTTACACACTGGAAATGTTTTTTCATCATCCGACTCTTGAGTATGTGCGGAAGCCTTGTTAACTTTCCACCTCTCCCTCTTTTCTTTCCAATTATTCTAGCACAGTATCAAATCATTACAGAAGCTGTTTCAGTCTTGTAGACCTCAAGACTTTTCAAGACATTTCTTCAGCATCAGATCTCATCTTCAGAATTTCAAAGTCCTTAGATATTTTTATCTCCAATTAAAAAATCACACCCATCTTTAAGACCTTTTATGCATAGTTTTACAATTTCAGTACCCTACCTTGATAAGTATAATACCAAACACTCCATCCATGTTACCCCCAATTCATCAATCCCATATGTTTATTACATTTTCAACATAACCATACATTCTCTTGCCAATTTTAAACAAGATTTCGTCCTTCCCCACTCTCAACATTGATATCACAAACATCTATTTCACTACAATCAAACATTGCCCACCAATTTCTCCCAATCCTTTTTAAAAAAACTGCAACTGGCTAACCCCACCTACCTGTACCGCCTTAACGAAATAACTTCCATCTATAACCTCAGGTAGATTATCACATTTTCGCCTAAATATCTACTCTATACAACTCTTTAAGTTCGCACCCAACAATTTCATCTTGAAGAACACCTTCGACACCCACAACCGAACACCATCTCCTTTCACCAACTCTACAGGTAAACCACTTCCAAAGCACATCACCTATAACGGGAGACAGGTACATAGTCAGGTAACCCGCAATTTTATAGTCCTACAACCCAAATATCTACTCTAGACACACCTTAAATTCCCTACACCACAATCTTTCCCATCAAGAATACCCTCGACCCCAAACGAGAACCACACTTCTCTTTAAGAATGTCCACAACATCTTTTACGAATGTCCACAACTCTCTATTACGATTGTCCACAACCCACGTTTATGATTGTTTCCCTACCAGGTAGACATCTCAACATGAGACTCACCTATAACCCGAGACAGGTAGATGGTCAGATATCCCTCGCTTTTAACTCTGAGATAATCTGCGGCTTATTTACCCCCTGTGGGGCTTCAGTCGTACACAAATCATTCATTTCATGTCCTCACTTTGAATGTTCAGTGTACATCAGTATTGGCAGCTGGAAGTGATAATAGTTCTTTTTGTGGATGTTTAATTTCTATGCACAATGGTTAGTACCCTAGGAGTATTCTTTTGTGGATTGGTATTCTCTGGACAATGATTTGTTCAATATGGAACATGATAAGTGTTGGTATTTTGGTAGGTATTTACGATTTTGTTGGTTTCTTGAATGATAAGTGGAACTGTTTTAGTATGTTTTGTACCTTTGGCAGTGTATCAACACTAACCAGGTGTTATCTATTGTTTACATTAGTTCAGGTAGAACATTTGTTACAATAATATTTGTTCTTGATTGTCATATTTATATCTTCTTCCTACCTATGAAGTTGGATATTAATTGACAGGTAAACTGCTTTTAACTATAATATTCATATTTATTTGTCAATTGTTTCAATTTGTCTATGCAGATGGCTTATGTTCTTTATGTTTCATCAAAATGCTTAGACAATCACAATTACCCAGATTTATTTCTTTATGTCGGACAATCATCTAAAATAATAGACATTTATTTGAGAACTATTCACGCATATAACCCTTTAAATATTACACTTCCATTATTGTATTATTTATATAAAAATCTTCAGAAAATGGAAATTCTCAAGATATTTTAAGGTCAGAGCAGTAATTTCCCTGGAGTACATTATTTAACCTCATTGTGTGTTTGCAAACAAGAATTTAAATATATTTACACTTTTTAAAAATTCATTTGTAACAATCTTGAAACATTTGGTATTCCCTGTTGAACAAGCATTGAACATAAAGAATTCTCTCTTGTTGAGAGACATAGATTTTAGAGCTCTCTGAATGAAGTTTAAAGTAAAAGGATTTTGTCTTAAAGCTTGGCTTCAATAGGATAGAAAGACATGAAATCAATAGATTGTGCGCGGAAGCGTTAAAAACACAGTTTCTTTCCAAGCATCCACTTTGAAGGTTAAGTGTTAGCATCACACTGTATGGAAATTCAGTTGTAGATTAGGAACGATGCTTAACGAGCTTATTGCTAATTACATGCTTGAAGAAGCTACTGTTTATGGTAATTATCACTGTGTTTTATACCTAGGGGCATTGTGAGATCTTAAAGAATTGTTTAGTTAATGCTAGCACTGATAATTGTCTGGTATCGATCTGTGGCAAGATATAGAGGAATTTATCAAAATCTCTTGGTTGATTCTTGAAGCATGATTTTCATTGCTCCATGTTAAGAAAATATTTTTAAAGGAATAAATTTCTGCTTTTGATATTCAGAAAAATTGGCATTAAAATTTAAAAATAACAAATAATTTCATTTTTATTATAAAATAGAATTATTTTCACAAAATTGTAATAATCAAATAAAATTTTATGATATTTTCTTCTAAAATTTAATAAACAAAATAACATTTTATGATATTGTCAATAATTATGAAATAAACAGTAATTTGGAAATTTGAATATGCATTATGTACCACATCTCAAAACTTTAACTTTTCATAAACAAACAGTAGCTAAAATTCAAACACTCCAAACAATGAAGATAATAGAATGAATTGAACACCAGTAAGTAACAGTTGTACTGCTGTAAAAACAACTGTTACACATTACACAAGTTTATCACACCTCCACAACTAATAATCACTCGGAATTGACCAAGCAACATTACCAAATATCAATGAAAGGTGTAAATTAAAGAAGGTAACACGTTGTCTAGCCGCTAATTAAATCACAATACCTCGTTGTAATGAATTCACACATAAAAGTCATCCCTAATTCACAGGTAACAAGACTGCTAACCTGTTGCTTTGATCTCCCCCCAAACTCGTCAACAGGTAAAAACAACAGGTCACGCTTACCTGACCCAGGTAGATTGATTGTTTAGCAGTCCTCAGCTTGCTATACAGTAGCCGTTAATTGTTATGACAATGTTAAATGGCTCAGTTACCAAGTATAGTGTGCTAGGAAAACATGCATAAGTAGCGAAAGCTAAATCTATTGTCCCCTAGACTGTTGTTTGAACTGCAATAAGGGTTTGACAATAACTTGGGACGTTTATTGCATTAAGCCAATCACGACCCTGTCCCTATCTAGGCTGTTTGGTACGGGGTCTTTAAATCAGCGAAACTCGAGAGGGACTTCAGTTTGCTTGACCCCTTGAGACAGTAAGGACTTGGTTAAAGGATTTATCAGGAGTTTTAGTACGGATAGATCAGGAAATTTGGTGGGTGTGAGTATATTGTAATTCTGTGGATATAGGGTCTTTAGCAGATTTGGGAGAGAATTTCTGTCAGTGTGTTCCGAGAAACCTCAATTTGAAATATATGTAATGCTTTAGGTGTAAGCTGTTGGGAGTTTATGAGGACATTTAGATAGATTAAGCAATTCGGCATGACAGAATCACAATTGGAGGGTTTGCTCACAAATTTAGATAGAGACATTTGGCATGACTTAATTGCAGTTCCATGGATAAAGTGACTTTCACACATAGTTTGTCATGTATGGTTAAGGAACTTTTGTGTGGAAATATGTCAGAGAGGATTCTCCGATTTGTGTATTTATGTCATAAACATGTTTAGGATGCTTTTGATAAGCAAAGAATATAAAAGACGAATATTTGTAGATGATCAACTTCTTGAACTTCTTGAAATTGAACATCCTTAAAAATCCTTGTCTTTATTAAACCAACTTCCAGTTCAGAGAATATGTGGACAAATGAAAATGTTCGATCAAATAAATATTTCGCAAAGTAGATCCTAGTCTCACTGTTCCTTTAATGCTGAGATATTGAAGGAGATTAACCCAGTGTTTGCTCTAGAACTTGTAATGGCAGGAAGCTGAAAGGTTTTATGTACAAGTTAAGCATAGATCAAGAAATGTCCTAGCAATGACAATGTTATAGTTCTCTAGTGAGCACAGGTCTCTAAATCACTGTTCCTGAAGTTTGCTCTAGTCCTTCTGATGGCACAGAGTTCGAAGGTTTTATGTGCAAGTTTCGGATACATCAAGACAAGAGTTGGTATTACTATATTATGGTCGTAATTCACTCAAAGGATGGGCGATGGGCTAACTTCATTCTGTTTGTCAGTCGTTCTCCATTTGTGATGATTTTATTCATTTATGTATATGTAATTATATTTATATCTTGCTGTCGCAGTGCTGATCAAATCTGACATTTTCTTTAGCGGTTTTATTAGATTTTGGTGTTTTGATTGAGGATTTATTGCCATGTGAGGGCAGGATTGCTGAAGCCTCTTTAGTAAATGGAAGACAAATCAATTCTAATCTAAATATCTTTTTAAATACAGGTTTTAAAAATGGGTTTATTTTCCCTTTATTTATCCCCTATTTTAATCTTTATGAGTGTGAGGATTCAAATTTAGGAACCAGTCGGTTTTATATTTTTTATTGAATTGGCATCTATAAAATTTGTTTTATGCTTGGACTCTTAAATGGATGAAAATGTCATCAGTTGATTAAATATTTTTTCTCTTATTTTGTAGATACAACGATTTTGAAGACAGCGCCATACAAATTTGAGTGAAAGTGAGAAAGGACTTTTGTACACAACATGATCAGCATTTTGTACCTATCTTGACGAGAGTTTGGAAAATTAATTCTGCGAGATGTTTGCCAGCACGATGAGACTGTTTTACCCTCTTCTCCTTCTCCCGACGCTGTGTTGGGGTCAGGAGGTCATGTTGACCTACAATCTGAAAGAGGAACAGGACGAGAACACATTTGTAGGGAACGTGGCCCGTGACAGCTATCTTTATGGGAACGTCACTGATGACATATTCCAACGATTAAAATTCAACTTCTTTTCAAAAGGCAACCCATTTTCATCGTTATTCAAGATCGACGAAAAGAGTAGCACGATTAGGACTGCAACTGTTATAGATCGTGAGGCTCCCGATGTGTGCGAAGGAAAGACGGATTGTGTTCTTAATTTGGACATAGCTGTGTACATCAAGGATGTTTCCAGGAATCGCTACGATCTCTACAAACTCATGCAAGCCAAAGTTAATTTGTTGGATATTAATGACAACAAGCCAGAGTTTCCTGCCAAATCAGTAAGTCTGAGTTTGCCCGAGTCCGTTCAAGTTAATCACATGTTATTAGCCAGCGGAGCCATTGACACGGACACAGGGGGCAATAACTCTATCAAGAGTTACGAGATAATTCCGCCAAATGGTATGTTCGGCCTCCAAATTCAGAATGACTTCGGAACCTCTGACTTGGGAATTGTTGTCAAGCATCGTTTAGACCGTGAGACAAAGGACTTCTTCCAAGTGACAATTGTAGCCAAAGATGGCGGATATCCTCAGATGACGGGCACTGTTTTGATAAACATAACTGTCACGGATGTAAATGACAACCGACCAGTATTCATCAAGTCAGTGTTTAACGTGACCGTTTCAGAGAATCCTCCAATCAACTCCACAGTGTTAATGTTGTCGGCCGTAGATCAGGACCAAGATGATAATGGGAAGATTTCCTACCATTTCAGCTCGCGTGTATCTGACGAGGTTAGAGCGGCACTGGACATCAATGCTAACACGGGGAAGGTGTATACAAAAGGTAAAATTGATTTCGAGGCGCGCAACCAATTCCAATTTATGGTGGAAGCGAGGGACCATGGATCTCCTGCCCTTGCCTCGTTAGCAACTGTTGTTATTAATGTGCTGGATGAAAATGATAATGCCCCACAAATAAACATCAATCTCTCCCCAGAAGGGACCGACATCTCAGAGGGGGCTGAAACTGGGAAATTTATCGCTCATATTTCTGTATCGGATGCCGATCTTAATCAAAATGGTCTTATAACATGTGACATGAATGATGCTCACTTTTCCCTGGATAGATTTTATAAAGACACTGCCAACATTTACAAAATAACTCTGAAAGAAAAGCTAGATCATGAAAGCTCCCCCAGCCACAATGTCACCATCACGTGTAAAGATAGCGGCAGTCCGCAGCTTGAAAACTCTACAAGTTTTCTTGTGACTGTTCTTGATGAAAATGATAATTATCCTGGATTCAGTCAAGAAACATTCACAGGTTCAATCGTAGAAAATAACAAGATTGGGGAGGAGATTCTCCAGATTACAGCTCATGATTGGGATAGCGGTGACAATGGCCGTGTGTCCTATGCTCTGGATGTGGATGCTAGTAATATGTTCACCATTAACTCTAACACTGGCGTAGTGGTAGCCAACATGCCGTACGACAGAGAAACACAGGCCGAATACAGATTCGGTGTCATCGCTATGGATCATGGGACGCCATCAAAATCCTCTTCCGCTCATGTCATCATCAGCATTAGGGATCAGAATGACAAACCACCAAAATTCACCGAACCTGTCTTCACTGGATTCATTCTTGAAAACCAGCCGATTGCAACACCAGTTCTGACTCTGAATGCTACCGATGCGGACGTAAAACCACAAATGATGTTTTCGATTTCATCAAGCTCCCCTGCCAGAAATTGGTTCTCGATTGATCCAGCGAGTGGCTTAATTAAAAGCAAGGTGACATTTGATCGTGAAATTCAGAAAAAGTTTAATTTAACTGTAGTTGTGCGAGATCCACAAGTTTCAAGTTTCCGGGACACGGCACAAGTGACTGTGTACGTTCTGGACGACAACGATAACATACCAGAGATCCTCTATCCGACGAAATACAACAACACGGTGCGTGTCATGTACGGAACAAAGGTTGGCACCGTGTTCACCAGAGTCACTGCAAAGGACACTGACGATATAGACAGTATGTCATTCAGGAAATTAACTTACTCCATCCAGAAAGGCAACACCAGAAGTCTGTTCAATATCAACATGATGAATGGGGAAGTAGCAATTTCCCGTGTGATGCGGCCAGCGGATAGTATAAGCTACAAACTGGTCCTTGCTGTTCACGATAGTGGAGCAAAAGCATTATCTGCCACAGCGACATTAAATGTTATAATTGTTGATGGAAATGGCACATCCTCTACCGGGGAGCAGGAGGGCGGCCTGGATCAGAATATGATGATCGTTATCATTCTTATTGCTGTGACTGTAATCCTGGCAATAGCAATATTTGCAACGATATGCATGATTCGTAAGATCGACCGTGAGCGGCAACATCGACGAGCGGTCATGATGAAAGCTGATGAGGATAAATCTTTAGCGCACATCACGAATAGAGACACTTATTTAGTCATAGCATCAAAAGACTCGAATGAAAATGAGGACGCTAAGTTGAAGCGAAATAAAAAGGAAGTGAGTTTTACGTTTGAGGATGATCGAGATATGCATAACCTGAGTAACTCGTCAGGTCATGCGTCCATGTCAACGTTTGGTGTGCCAGCACCGTCAGAGAATCCTCATCATGTAAGTAACATATTATATATATATATATATATATCATTTATTATTTTTAAATATGTGATCATTATTGCTTAGAGACTATTGTTCTTAAAATTATGAAGGTGTTCCCTTTATTCATATTTGACACTTAAAATGTATTATAATTATCTCATCTTAATAAAACTTATTTTGCAATTTATTTCCTTTAATCCAAAGAATTTTGTCAATAATAATCAAAATAGGTTGTTTGTGAAGGTTTGATGAGGTCTTTGATCATCACAAATATTTTTGTTTAAAGTAGATAATTTATTGATGTAAATGATCATTTTATTATATTCATATAAGAATAGGTTATTAAATTGAATATAGTTGAATTTGGATTATTTTGCATGTAAAATAGAGCTACATTTTTTGTCAGTTTGACATAAAAAAATTGTCTGTCATTTAATTCATATCAAATAGATTTAGTTTGTGAACAATACATGGAATATATCATGTTTCTATTTCATTGATTGGTTTTGAAGCAATTACACAATCATTTATTGCCAGTATGCCCATAGTCTTCAAAAGTAATAAAATGTGTTTTTCTTATTTTGTAAAATGAAACATTTAATCAATATCTAAAACTTTAATATCTTTTTACAATTCGTGACATTCTGCAATCACGCCTACTTCTTGTTTTGATATTTTTCCACATTAAAAAGTTGAAGTATTAAAGCAACATAATCAAATTTCGATAAATCAAATTAAACCACTTTTTTAAATATTATATTGTCATGCCAAACCAGTGAAAAGAAATTGATCTTGACTTAATTAAATTTCTTGTATTTGTTTCCGAGAGAAATCCGAAATTTACAAATGATAAATCCGATTATGAATTGTACCCAAAAAAATTCCTGAAAAAGTGACATCTAAAAAATCATGAATATCAATTAGTTTTTAATATCAAAATGAAATTTGCTCCTTGATCATTCCAACCCACCTGTATCAAATACAAAATCAAGATTAAAAATCAAGTTTAAAAAAAGTCCTTCATAATCAAAATCCATTTACACATAATCCTTCTTCCCTGCTCCAAAAGACATGACATTTTATAACCTTTGTTCGTTTCGTGATATTTCGACTTCTATTTACGCCGTTTTTGCTATATTCCCAGAATTCCCAGGAGGTTAGTCTGGTGATGAGTACCATTGTTCCTCCGATAGAGGTGAAACAAAACAACATCAATAATAAGGCAGTCCAAGAAACTAGCACAAACAATATACCAGCCGCTCCCCATCCCTCCGATAAAACCTGGATGCAAAATATTAATGAGGCGGAGGTATGATAGACGTAGAATGTATATATATAATTTTTTTGTAATTTATTTTATTATTTTTTATAATTAGTCAATCATATTTAGTATTGTAGTTTGTGTTTTGTGGATTTTGTTGGTATTTTGTTTATTATTTTTTTTAAATAATTTATTGATTTATTTTATTATTTTTTGTAATTAGTCAATCGTATTTAGTGTCGTAGTTTGTGTTTTGTGGATTTTTTTATATTTTGTTTATTTTATATCATACTCGTATCTTTATCCATCATAGTAATCGTTTGATTTTAATTTCTTTGGTTTTTTTCACCTATGAATAGGTTCAATATTCTTGTTGTTATCCCAATCCACTCTCTAGCACCTCCTGAAATGTGACCAATATTGTTATTTTGATATTGATTATCAATTCATTATAGTTATCAACATTTTTGTTTTACATGATTTCAAAAATTACTGTATATGACAGACATTTTTCATACATTATTTTTGTGCTCTGTTTATTTTATAATTTGGGTATATTCTTATTGTAGATGAATGAGTGTGTGATATCGTAATGTCTATATGGAATGAGCAGTATATAGTTGTTGTCTTGTTTCATTATCTGTCTATTTGAATTTCATCCTTACACAATATCTTCATGACATTAAAACATTACATTTATATTTTGTGTAGATAAAGTCAAAGCTATAAGTGATGAATAAATTTGGACTGAATTCAGTTTAAGCGATAAAAAAACTCCTAATAATCTAATTAAACATCAGTAACTTTGAGCAAAGTTTTGAAGTTAAATTCTCTAATATTACATACATAAAATGGCTTTTACTCTTTTTAGAGTGGAAAAAAAATCTTCGACACTAGATATTGAAAGCAACCCATATAACAATTAACTAATGACTGATTCTTTTAGGCGCGACATTTAATGGAAATATTGAAAAAGCCTGACGACATCATGAGCGAGACGTCGGGTGAAACAGGAACGAGTGATAGCGGCCGAGGAGGAAGTGATGAAGATATAAACAGCAATAGAAGTGCTAACCACGATATAGGTAAATATACTTACATCTTTTATTACTTAGGTAAACTTCTGGGCCTAGATTTTCAAAGATATCTTAGCGCTATGATGAATGTTACTTCAAATATCTTCGTATTAAGAGAGCTGCAAGAATCTATGCTCTGGTCTTTGTTGGTTTAAAAAGCTTAGAAAGTTTTCAGTGGTGTATATTTTCAATTAAAAGTTAATATTATTCCAAAGGCTAATGGCTTCTGATTGTTGGTTAAGAGAACTGAGAGATTTTTCATGTGTATATTTTGAGATGTAAGAATTTAATATTGTATGGCAACAAAACTCTTAGAACCCTACTGTACAATATATTTTCTTTAATTTCTAAAATGGTTTTACAATGAGGTGACCTTAACATGTTAGAATGTCATATTTATATTCATACAAAAGATACAAATCTTAGGACCCTTTTGTAAATTATATTTTTATTTCTAAAACGGTTTTACAAAGAGGTGATCATCATAGAGATGAAGTCACTATTCATATTTGTATATATAATGACCAATAAAACTTTTTTCAAAAAGATTTCTTATTATTGAAATAATAGGTTTTCATTTGTTTATCTGACATTTGGTGATACTGCAAATGAGTCGTTCTTTGATGATATGAACAATATTTTATGTTTTATTAAAAGAGGTGACGAACAAACATAAGCATTCAATAAAACATATAAATAAGAATAAACTTCTATTAAATCAAAATAAGTGTGTAAGTAATAAGAAATGTGTTCAAATACTGGCAGTAAATTAAAAAAAAAAAACATGGCACAAACATTTCAACAACAAAATTATAAACTTGACATTGGCATAAAAACTTTCTTTGATCGTAAATCTTTCAGAGGATTTTATGTCAATGTATAAAAATGAATTGTCTCGTTGAATTCATGGGTTGTTTCTTACTGTGTGGATTTGTCAGGGAGAATGTACAGGCCTTCCAGCTGAGATACTTTGATAAACTCTACTGTCCATTATAGGATTTCTTATGCATTGTCAGACTTGTTAAAAATACCAATATCAGAAAAGCTTTTAACCTTTTGCTTTGGCAATTATATAGAGCATTCACAAACATAATAGAACAAATTGTTCATTTCTTGCACTATAAAAGAAGGATTTAGCCATGTCATGGATGACTGATTAAGGATGATTTGGGGAAGGGCGCCATCACATCAAATCTCCATATTGCTATCATGATAACATCATCGCTTCAAGTCTTGTTTCGGAAAGATGTTTTCTATGTCTTTTCGCCATTGAGGCACCCTTTGACCCTATTTTATAGGAGATAAGAATATTTTATGAGTTCGTCATAAGATAAACAACCATCCTGACTATTTACGAAAGCTGACTTTTGACAGGTTTTAAATTACTATTTCAGTTCATAAATCTGATATTACACAATGGAGATTTCATTTTGTTAGTTTTTGTGATTTACAGTCGTTGATTACAGTGAAAGAGCAATATTGACAAGACCTCCCTTTAGATGGAAAGTTGAGTAGAATGTTGAAGATAAATGACGATTTATTGCTCAGATTCTGTCATTGCAAGGTTATAGATTGTCCTTATCAAATACCCAAATTAAAAATTCACCTGAAATCAAACAATATAGTCAGAATATATTCAAATGTGAAACCTCATTATTTTTATACTGTCGTGTCAAAGTTCTAAATTTGATCGAATATAACATTCGATATAAGTATAAAGAGACACATTTCCAAACATGATGTCACGCATTCATCATCTGTCATGTAGAGTATAGTAAATTTAATCCAATAGTATGAAATATCTACCCTGGCTTAGCCCTATTTTCATGAACATCTTAGGTGACACATTATATTGAAGAATTTGAGTCCGTGAATGCTATATTTGATTGTTTCATTACGAATGTAAATCTTTCTTTCAAATCTGTCAAGATCATGGTCGGATATATATTCTATATATGAATCTTACATACCATCATTCACTTGATAAAGAGGCAAAGAATAGCCCAGAAACAGTGTGACCTACAATAAAGAAGAAGTTGTCATCCAAACTATTTGTACTTGATTACACCAACTGCCACTCAAGAACCTCATGGTAGGAGAATTCATAAACTAACTAAATAAATTATTTTTTGCCTTATGGACTTAAAGCCTTAAAGCAACAAAATTCAAATATACAAATTTCGTAAGTTTCATGTCTTAAATCAAATAATATGAAATAATATCTGACAGTAATAAAATATATAACTTTCAGATGAAATATGGGTTCCATATCGCCCCTGCGTAGGCACGGAAATGTTTCCATTTAATTTGTCATCTCCAGCTGATAAAACCCAGATCACAACGTTGAAGTTGATATAAACAATGGACCCTAGATCCTAAAGTGTCTAAAACAAAGTAAAGTTTATCTATCTAAAGTAGTATAAGACCAAAGTTTTCTTTTGACCTGTTTTGTTTGTATTAGTGCCAATTGAAAGCTTTTAGATGCTCACAAGTTATACACACCAGACGAAATAGGAAATAAACTTTCTCAAACAATGCTTTACATTCAGATATCTGTCAATGATCCACGTAGAATTGTATATGGGTCTGCTTTAAGTCGCAGTGTAGACAAGCTATTTGGTCATTCAGGGAATTTGAATTTTAGAAAATGTGTTCATGTAAATTTGAGTGTTAGGTCACAAACTTTTCAAATAGGGTGACATGTTTTTAGAAACTTTATGCACTGTTAAGACTTAGTGTTTTAAAAGTGAAAAGTTTGTGTTAAATTGCGAGATTTATCATAACAGTTTGTCTAACTTTTCCGATTAGCCAATCTGTCATTATTGTTTGAATTTTTTCTGAGTTCTTTACGTCTCTAATGTAAAACTCCTTAATAACGATTTGTCAAGCTATGCATTTGTCTTATAAGATTTAACATGTTCAGAAAGCTTTTTAAATGACATGCATCATACAAATTTTAATCCATTCATCTTATTTCAAATCCATCAAATCCAAGGTGTTTCACAATATTTAGTACCTAAAGCGAAATACATAAAATACATCATAACCAATTGATTATTATTGATATCACACCAATTCTCTAAACTATTTTTTGATCCAAAAATTCTGCCTGAAATACATAACCAGTTTTGATCATTTCATTCAAATCAATCACGTTACCAAATTCAAAACATTTATTTAAGAAACATTAAAACATTAACATTTAATCAATAAGATCTAAATTATTAATTTCAAAGCAATACGTTTTCATAAACAGTATCAAGTCAAAATTTATTTTCACTCCGTCAGACGAAAGTATTTTTCATTTTTTCCATTAATTTTTAAGTTTCTTAACAAATTTAACCTTTGTGAATCAATCTTCTTTCATAACAAACTATTACTTCAGAACCTCAATCTTTAGCAAATGCTTCCTCTATGAGGCAAGATTATGTAGTTGACACTTTGATAGTAATATTCTGTTAATGAGGATGGCATTTATTAGAGAGGGAAAGCAGGCCCTCGGGGAGGGAATTGATAAACCCTCGATAGTCAATCTAGACCTGGCAGAACCTATAACAGTCTGATTGGACCCATGGGAGTTGGGGGTGATCTAATGCCATTAACGACCCCTACAATAGCTGTTAATCACACTTAACACCTGTTTGTATCATAAACAATATATCCATGTAAACCACCTGCTTAAACGCACAGGGTTTACTTATAAATATAGTGGATAAAATGCCAACCCAAGGGTATTTAATATTTTTGTATCTTATTTAAATTTATTTGAAATAAAATTTGATTTATCGATTCATAATTTTTTTATTGACCTTCAAAGTTGTATCTTGTAAGGAAATAAATAAATGAATTAATTATAATTTATCAATTCATAAATAATCATTATTGATCATCAAAATTGTATGTTGTAGAAAGAAACAAATAAATCAACAAGCAACTAGCTAAATGCCAAGGTCATTTGACAATGAAATATGAATAACTTTATTGCTGAATATTCAACAATTTAGTCATTTGAGAATGGTATGTTATTATGACAACCCATCAAATCTCCAAGTCTAAATCACTTGAGATAATGGTTTAGAAAGCCATAATGCTCTTCTTTCAAGGGTTAGTCCACAAATTCTCATGGCTTTTTTAAATCCCATCAAGACTACTTCAAGGAGAAGAGTTTACATACAAAATTGGAAGAGCTACTTGAAAATGACGGACATACATCAGTGACAGAGTCCATGTTTCCTCGGGGAAGAAGTTTGAGTATACACACACACACAGAGTAAATTGCTAAGAAAAAATCAAAGGTTCACTTATAAATAAAGTCAAAAAGGCATTTTAGCAGGCCATTTGGTCCTTTGTGCTTTGTTGTTTTGAAAAGAAGCTAGAACAGGCTTTGAAAGAAGTTGAATGGACAGAGCATGTTGATAAATATATATGAGGA
Organism: Gibbula magus; assembly: GCA_936450465.1. Taxonomy (NCBI): domain Eukaryota; kingdom Metazoa; phylum Mollusca; class Gastropoda; order Trochida; family Trochidae; genus Gibbula; species Gibbula magus. The sequence continues at coordinate 59,320,089 of OW388294.1, forward strand.
CTACAGTGACTGAAAAAGTTATTTGTTATTTTCTAATAGTATTTATAATTTTAAAGAGAAAAAGAATAAGGATAACAGAATTGTCACAAGTTTTTAAATTCACACATATATGGCAATCGAATTATGAAATAACCATTGAGTATTTACAGAGAGAGATTTTAATTGTTACATTTTAAAGAGAGAAAAAGGATAAGACAAACGTTTTAAGCAGACCTAAAATAATTGGCAAACGAAAATTATTCTAAGTCGGGATAGTTTTTTATTTTCTCAAGTGAAATCTCTTGAGGAGAATTTGCTTCCTGGTTGTATCTTCAGCTGGAAAAAGATTTTAAAGTTTAATGTGAAAATTTAGAAGGAAATAAAGGCTCATTTCAATTCACAAAAGCATCCATTTCTTTCTGGCATTACCAATATTAAAAAAAAAAATCTATTATGCAAAAAGGTTTAAACCGAAATAAAGCAAGTTCACTTATAAAAACGAGTTTGTACTTAAAACTCCTGTATTTAGTGTATAAGACATTACTTCGATTTTACTATTTGAAAAGATCGTTACACTTTATTGATTTCCATTACCTTCGCAAATTTCCGATTGGACGATTTGTTTATAAGCAACTTGGCACAATCAGGTAGTAAAACGTGGTCATAGGAAGTGCTCTTTAGTAAACGGAGTTAGGAAGTAGGTATTCGAGACAGCAGTTGAGTCTTGGTAGGCAATTCATCCGTTGACTGATCCATTTGTGTGGAAATAAAATAAGACTTTGTAGCGAAAATGAGGTGTTAAAGAAAGAGAGCCCCACGAGATGGATGTCTGGTAATGACTCACGTCAATTTCTATTGAAATCTACACAAGGTCTCGTAGATATCACATTTGTATCAGTCCGTGATCGTTAAGGAAATAGGACAATTGGTTGCTTTCCTCTGATTTTCATCACATTTCAACCAATTTTATGCTTTTTTCGTCTTTGGAAACAATTATCAGATAATGTTTTATTTGTGATATATCATCCAATTTCGTGGGTTTTTTATCATGGAAATTAGATATCAATGGTTATTGTTCCTTTGACTTTCGTGAGGCATTTTTCTAATTTAAAGTTTTAAAATTCTGAGAGTAATTTATTCAAAATCCGGTGATTTATTTGTTCATTCAGAAGAGTTTTCTATATGTACAATGACAGCAAATCTTTAAAAAATTATTCTTTAAATAAGCTTATCTTCTCTATAAAGACCTTTATATAAATGGACTTAAAGATATTACAAAATGGTATTAATATAAAATTTTATCAGAAAAGGATAAATAGAGATAGATTTTAAATGTCTAATGTTGACAGAAATATATGGAAAAATTGTGTATGGGGATAAAAATTAATCATTTTAAATGCAGCAACGTCAAAGTTTAGTTGATAAATCTAGTGTAAAGTCCAGTTCCTTTGTGCAATGACATAAATTTGAACATTAATTGATTAATATATTTGTATGGGAAGTTAAAGGTTTAAGAAAGATTAAGCTGGGCAGCTGATGGAAACTAGATCCTTTGAGCAAAGATATAAGACATTATTTGTCATCAGAGATTTCAGATCATGTGTGTAGTGGATTTAAAGTTGATAGACTGCTCATACAATCCTGGGCATTATAGATAAAGATTTGATTAATGTTTACTTCATAGCAGATTTTGTTGACATTTTAATGACTTATTGTGGAAAATCGCAATATCAAATAGTCTCGTGAAACAAAGCTAACAAACTGTCGTTGAAGAGTTATTGTTCTAAATATCATCTTCTTTACGTGATCGTCTGAACATACAAGTAAACACAACTCCTTTTATCCCTGTATTGTAAATCATCATTTGTATCCGATTATCGTTGATTACCTGTAATAATTGTCGAGTCGGGTCAACATGAATTTTTTTTCTTAAAGTTATTAGAGTTGGATTGTGTAGATTTATATTCCCAGACACGTCAATTGTGCAATAGAAAACTGTAAAACTATTTTTGTCCTTTACTAGCAAAAAATACTGCTGAATCAGCTCCAGCGAAACCTATGGTTATAAAACAGTGGTATGTATAGCCCCATAACATAGGGCTATAGTACGCATGGTAAGTTTGTTGAGCATGGCGCTACTCACATCATTGACATTTTACGCTGATTTTCAGTTTGATGGAGTTTTGTGCCGTGATGTGGTAATGCTAGGTTGTTTTATTGCAGTGACGTGAATAGTTACATAGATCATGTTTGACAATTGCTTGTTGTGAAATCACCCATTTTTATTTTTGATGGTTATTACCATGTAGGTTATCATTGGCTCCGGCTATTCCGTTATCATTTCGAAGTTGTTCACTAAAACGTTGAATTTTCGTTTCACATTTTTGAAGTTTTTGGATCTAAAACTTTGGATTTTTGTTTCACATTATTTAAGTTTTTGGTAATAATCTCAAACTTGTTTCATTACCATTCTGAATGTTTATTAATTGACCATTTAAACAATAAACTCATTGTTTTACTTACTGTTGATGAGATATTGTATTTGTCACTCATCTCATTGTTATCACCATCACATCATGATAACCCATTTTGTTATCAAGCATGGTGTTCAAGTTTATTGTTGCCTGTTGATGTTGTTATCATTAACAATCAAAATTAATTGATTTTGATAAATAAATGAGAAAAATGTATATTTAATTTTTTCTTTCTTGAATGTGAAAATGTCAAATATGCAGCTACATTCTTAAGAATCATCATTCTAAAAAGTTATGATTTTAAAGACTTAAAATGTATATTTTGTGTTTAGAAATATTTTAAATAAAAAATTATTTTGATTTTCCAGATGAAACCCAAATCCTTCATCCTGCCCATCTACTGGGAGCTGAACAGTTCACGCGATTCAAAGATGGCCGCCACTCGGAGGTGTCACGATCGTCGCATAGAGGTGGACCATGTCGACATGTCGTGTCGCCAACTCCAGACCGGCCCGTCAAATACGGGAGAGAGAATTCCGGAGAATACAAGTCTCAGAACCTCCCACGAGGTTACACGGCAAGTCCATGCCACTTCGAACATTATCCGTCACATGCCAGTGCCAAAGACTCTCTGTCCCAGAGCTTACAAAATGGTGGTTACCATCGAATGGATCTTCCAACATACCCGCCCCGACAAACAGACTTTATGCTCACTGGTAACTGGCGGGCAGATTCTATGAGTTACCGTGATGACGACGACAGAACGACAACGTCGGGTAGTTACACAATCAACCCCGAAGAGCTTCGAAGTGACATGGATGACGTTTTCTACATGGAACAAGATATTGTGGTGTAGGAAACTTACAGGGATGAGAATGAATGAAGAACATTCCAAGCCTTGTCAATGTCTGTCTGTTTGTCTGGTTGCCAAGGATTCCAAATTGTGTCCAACAGTCCAGGACACAAGTGCCCTGTGAAAGCCAAAGCTGCCTACATAATCCCTTGAGGAGAGGTGAAGAGAGTATTGGATAGATCTTCCTGACGACATATCATCCTTCTTGCTAACAGAAACGAACTGTGCCATTCCTATGATACAAGAAGGCTTGTGGTGTTGATATCATAACAACAGATTATCAAATTATCAGACATTTCGATTTCACGATAATCTTATAATGTAGATCCAGCTTGATCATTTCACGATTGCTCTATGCAAGAGTTGTTGTACGACAAGTAGTATAGCTTTCTGCTATGCAGCCATCTTGTTTTAACAGAACAAAACCCTTTCTTTCATCTTCCCATCGACAGACATTTTACAAATTTAAGGTGTCAAGCATTGTGATAGATTTGTGAATGTTGACACATTTGGTATCGAAATGAATAACAAACCAGTCAACAGCAGACGCTATCAAATGGTGCTATTTGACCGTTATGGTCGGACATTTTGTATTTTCTATTTTCATTGACAAGTGTGCTCAGGCTGTGCCCAATTGAACGGGCGCTACAGTTTTATTGTTGATTATTCTCAATACAAAAAAGATCTTATGAGGTCTTATAATAGTAATAAATTGTAATTATATTTACCCATGGAGAAATTAGTGCTATGACTGCTTCTGGATCTTGTGATTGAGTGTTGACAGCTTCAGCTTAAACTGTCGTTTAGTTTACCTTAGAGGTTTTTTATGCATATTCTCGGATGCTATCAAGAAATAGAAAAAATAAACATGAAAGTTCTCAGACTTAAATGGAATTTTTATAACCTTGATGACATTTTTTCTCAACACAAATTTATTTTTCCTCTCACATCAACCAAGTATATTTATGGTCGTCAAAGTCATTAACAAACTTCAACTTTCACTTGTATATTTTTCAAAATTATTTATTGACATAATAAAATTGCCATGTGAAATAAATAATAAAAAGTTGTGTCTTTATTTGAGGAGCAGAGTTTGAAGAGCTTAACAGAGACATTATCAGATCAGATTCAAGATACCCAAACCCAATGGGATTTCATTTGTTGGTTTTAAGCACTGAAAATAGAGCAAATTTCATCAGATTCTGAGTTCACAAGGTTGTTGGATGGAATAAAGCTTTGATTGAAATCCATAAAATGGAGATAAACTTCATTGGTTAATGGTCCCTATTAGAGTGGTCATCAAAGCTTGGACAATAGGATGGACACTCCAGTGGTCATCTGTCCATCCCGACTGACCACTTGAACACCCAGACTCAGAGGATTGTCCATTGTTTGCATGGTCAACCACGAAAGTGACCATTATTCAATTTGGTGCTGGAAAAGTAGCCATAAATGCAGATGAAATTTAATGAATTTGTTGCCAATTATCTGTGCTTTCGATGTAAGATCATTCATCCATAACCACAACAATGATTTCTCCAGGGAATAAGCAGATTAATTTTGAACATTATTGCAGCTTGTTGAACAAATTTGGTCCTGAGACTATTTTGGATCTTTTGTTAAGAATAACAGGAAGATTTTGTTTATAGAGTTCTCAGCTGTTAGGCATTGAATGCAAGCATCTCAGACGAGATTTATGAGCCGTGTTCAAGACAGTTCCAACTTTGGCTCTTTGGGTCAGTCTGGTATTCAGAATTGCAGGAATAAATTCTTCATGCACAAACATTAGATGAAATCTTGACAAATTTAATGGGCTCTACATGCAGAGGGCATGAAGTTGGAACATTAACTGCACCCCTTGTGTTAGAATCAGCCTCAAACATGTGATATACCAACAGAAAGTAATTATGATAACATCACATTGTTTATGGCCTTTGTACCAAGCCTTCTCCAAGGGTCAATGATTTTTGTTGTGTCAAGACTTAATTTGTAGACCTCAGCTGTTTAGCCTGTTTCTAATAAAGTTATCTTGAAATTGGCTACATTTGTCTACAGTATGTTCAAAAGCTGCCATTGGCATTTCACGCCTCTGAAGTCAAGATTGGGCTTTAGCTTATTCCTCACTGTCATGTCAAATTGGCCACTTAAAGGAAACCTTTTCATTGCCTTGTAGTACTGTCTGATTAAAAACAGCAACAAATTGCTTTGTTCTTTTGAACCGGTAAAATTGAAAAACAAATTACTACTTCATTTTATTACAAATCCATTTAACATCTCTATCTAAATATCTATGGAAATATTTAAGACATTTATATTCAACTATAATATGTAGAGGAAATGAAAAGATTTTACAAAGAAAATTTACTCTCTATAAATCAGATAAAATAAGGTTGTTTATATTGGAAAACAATTTTGAAAGTTACAGAGCAAAGTTTCGTGGTTTATTCATCATCTGGTAATGTCTCTGTAGCAACTTCAAAGAAATGGAATTGTGTTGAGTAGGCTAAAGTAGCGCTTAGTCAAATCATTATACAATTTATTTCTTTCTCTTCTGTTCTTAACCATTCCCGTTTATTTACTCCAATAGTTCCTGTCACAAGTCATTTTTTCCACTTTTATTTTCTTGTACTTGCGGTCAAGATTTTGTACATTTGAGTATGGGAAATGTCTCTTGTTTATAAATTTGTATATTTGTAAATATCAGGTTTTTACCATATCATGGAAAACAATTGTTGACTAATTTTGCTGATCATGTTGTGTACAATTGTATGAATATTTGTTGTTCAATGTGAGTGTTTGTAAACATTTGCACTTTTATCAACATCAGACTAGTCCTTTCATTTATATTATGATTTATGATAAAATTTTATAAAGTCTAATATTTCATAAAGAGGTAAACTATTTGATGACAAATGATTTTTAAAAAATGTCTTCAATATATATAATTTATATCTACAAAAAATCTTTAAAAAGGATATCAAAATCATAATTTGATTGTTGTCTGCAAACATTAACAAAATTAATCTTGTTGATCTCAAGCCAAATGTCTTAATTCTGTCAAATGAAACAAACAATGACTTCAATTGTGTTATTCTCTATTGTTATTTATACTCAGGATGTGCTCAGTTAAATTGAATTTCAATGGTATGATTGTCAAAGAATATCCCTCAATGATATTGTTATCAAGAATATCTGCCAATTATTGTCAAAGAACGTTTGTCAATGGTATGATTGTCAAGTTACTTTTGTCAATGGTATTATTGTCAAAGAACATGTCAATGGTATGATTGTCAACACTTTTACATTTAAGTAATCAGAAGTTTATGGAAATATATCTCATGCCAAAGATGTATTAAAATGTTTAAGTATTGCTAATAAAATAAGTCAAATATTTTTCCAAAGAAAGATTTTGTAAGAAATGAATATAACAAAATATAATATAAAGATGAAGTTATTCAGATTGATTGAATGACACTGGACCTCTCATTGTATGACACTGAATGAATATCAAAGCTGTACATGTATTTATTTTCTCATACGAATAAAATACAAATATCACTGAAAGATTTTTTTTATTCTTGAATGTGGCTGAATAAGACGATGGAAACTGAGAATTCCCCTCAGATCCATGGAGACCAGCCTGATTGTATTATCATGATTGTCTTCTCATGATTGTCCATCATGTTTGTTTTTTTATGATTGTCTTATCATGTGATAAAGACATGATGCATCTATTTATATAGCTTCAGATCTGGGTCTAGACTTTTGAGGCTCTCTTATCACTAAGATTATCATAAGTACCATACATTAACACTGGGTGAAGACTATCTTAGTGCTAAGGGAGCTTTGAAAATCTTTGCCCTTTTGTCTGGGATTTAAATTCAACAAAGGCTTAGCAACTTTGTTTGGTGAAGAGAACTAGCTGTCAACATGTAGTAAGGTTTGGGTAAAATAATAGATCCAGCCATTGTATGCAGGTTTCACTGTTTCACCATAGCTACAACAGCATTTCCTGGTTTCTTCCTGAACGAGTTGAATCCATAAGACTCACTTCTGCTTCATCTTAATAACTTCTTTAAGGGGCAGTAGCACGTTTTTTCGATGAAATAAGTCGATGAAATGTATTTGAAAAATAATGTCACCAATAGTAAAATACCCTTCTCATTTCAGAAAATCAAGTTAAAAAATGAGTGTACATGGTTCTGTAAAGCCATGTGAATCGTTTTTGTCATCCGAAATAATAAATTGTGTTCACAATAAAATGGCCGCCAAGCAATTTTTGCTTTATACGCAACATCTTTATTGCCACTGCGGATAATTGGTTTGTGTAATAAAATACTTTACCCTCTAAAGTAAATATGAATGACATAAACTATCATTATAAATGGGAAATTTGCAAAAATTAAATTTGTAAAAAACGTGCTACTGCCCCTTTAAATTCTTCTTCAGTAAGGAACTTCAAAGGCTGTTGTTTTCCATAGAAGTTGTTTCTGCTTCATTTTATTAACTGCTTCTCCAATAAGGTAATCCAAGTTCTGTGCAAATTAGTTTTTGTCTTGTTTGAGACTTCATTGCTTCATGGGTAGTTTGCAACAGAAACAGACACAGATAGTCTACACTGACAACAAGCATGTTTGAAAACATTTACTGGTCACAAATATATTACATACATACACAAGAAAAAGAAATAAAAAGATCTATAACAGTGAAGTTGTACTTCTATAGAATTGAAATACCATCTTACACTGGCTTGCAAAAAGAAGACCTCCAAGTAAAAACACAATATATAGATTAACCCTCAAGAGGCGTGAGTCCTGAAACAATGAAATTAGGAAGTCACAAATTACAACAAAAAGGTTGAGGGGAGAGACACTCGAGTGAGAAAGCAATTTTCAATGTTTAAAAAAGCATGAATAAGATTGTTACTTATTTGCCCTGGTTGTTTGTTAGTGCATGGATGCTATGTTAGTTTATGATAAAGGCACTATGGCTAGGAGGCCTTTTGGGGGAAATGTCAAATGGGGATTCTTTTCGATTTAAATTGAAATATGATTCTATTCTATATGAATTATATTTTAATCTTCTTTTTTTTATCAGTGTCAAAGTTTCACCTTCCTATTATTTACCAAGATGATCGTCTGTCTAAAAGTTATACACTTTCCTGTATCCTGGTGAAGTCAGTATTTCAATATAGATAAATGTTGTTATCAAATTGTTGGCTTCCACGGAATAAAAAAGTTTGTATCCATCAATCTTCATCATCCTCATAGAGAGTCCCAATCAAAGAATTATCATCTCGTGAAATACAAATTTTGAAAATTCAAAACCTAGAATTTTATTTTTTATATCAAATAAAATATTTCCATTTCAATTAGTAGTAAAACATGAATTATTTTGATTAAATAACTAAAACTTGAGACTCTAAAATAATAAACTTCTCAATATTCAAAAGTTAATATGTTAAAATTTCTATTTATAATATAAATCTAATAAGAAACACTGAAAAATCAAATAAATTCTGTCATCAAGTTAGGGTTGGAGATTATGTACCGGTAGATAGATTTCAGTTATTAAAACAAAGTTTCAAAAGTTTGTGCTTAAGTTTGTATTTCAAGATGGTGCAAGATTTCCAAATAAGGCTATCACGCCAGAAATCAACGAACAGATTTTGTAATTAGAAAATAAACAAACTGTGACTTGGTAATCTATCTCCAAAGAAACAGATTTCCTCAAACTTTGAGTGCAAAGTTGTGTTTTATTTCAGCTTTAGCAATCCAGAGATCAAACATGCTTTCAGACATAAGTGCGTTACAGACATCTTAAGAAAAGACGAACATATGCATTATCAGTGATAGTTTAAGTACCGTTAATTAAGATACCTGAACTCAAAGTTATAAAATAACAGGTGTTCCAGGTCACTTTGTTAACGATACTCCTATGCATTGAACCGTTTGAAAGACACCTATTCACACCTGAGTCGAGAAATGGACAACGAATGTTAACGAGTTTAGATGCGTGCGTGTGTCGATCATAAACATAAATAGCTTTTTGTCCAATTGCCTCAATTATGTACTTCACTGATTTAGCATGGGTTTGGTTTCCAAATCTCTGCAATTGCTCTTTGTTATGTGGTGATTTGGATTTTGAAATTGTAATGTATAGTTTACGTGAACCACATGTTGCTATAGGTATAATATCTCTCCTCTCGAATTTTATCCACAAATAACACACCTTGTGTAATAATTTGCATAGAAGATCTTGTAGTGTACTATTTATACAGCAATATAAACTATAGAGGATATCTGTCTTTTCTTGACTAATACCATGTTTATCTCATTGAGGGAGGTAGAAAAGTTATATAATTTCACGAGTGGCGCAGTCACAAGTGAAAATATATAACTTTTCTACCTCCCTCAATGAGATAAACATGGTATTTGTCAAGAACTGACAAATATTCTTATTTTATGATGTCATCCTTGTAGTATATACGATCATATTTATTTATTTTCATTTTTTAAATTGACATTCAGAGACAAAACGATTGTCTTAGCATACATGTGACGATTGCCTAGTCCATGTTTGATTCCCTAATTGATTTCAGAAATTTTACCTGCAATTTAGAACTGTTTGCTTTTGATGCATTACAATTCCATGGTTTGTTTATTCCAGCTAAAGCTTTTTTGTACAACATAAAGGAATAATAATTGCTACTTGATTTGAAAGACGTTATATTACAGATAAACATCCTAAAAATATCTATAAGACCTAGCGCAAGAAATAAGAAAAAGAAAAGAAACTCATGAGTAATAAACATGAAAGAATGTATATAAGGTATTCATATTTCAAAGATACATATCTAAATTATGTGGATCTAGATGTACAGGTATAGATATACATATACTTATATACTGATAAGTAATGTGTGAAGAAATGTGAGAGGCAATATCTCCTCGTCACATCAAAAGTTCCAATCTGAGGAAATAAAAAAACACATATATAAGTATAGTATGATATAAGTAAAACCAAGGAATGTGATGAAAGATATATTAGATTTCACGATTAGGTGGTTCATTGATTTTCAAGAATTTGAAATATTTTTCGGTTTTTCCTTACTTTGATATGTAGAGATTATTACCTGAGGAAATTATGATGACTTTTACTAAATGAGTGTGAATTTATGTATTGGCCGAGCAAGAGCGTGGGTTTTACACAAAATAGCACAAGTTTCGTAAATGTCATATAGCACACTTCAAGTGTAATAATTTCTTTATTACCCATTCTATTACATTTTATTTGTGTAAAATTGCCAGTAAAAGGCCCATTTATTTTCAATGCAAGCTGCAATGATGTCATGAACAATGGTTTTATGACATCAAAGATAACGAAAAGCATAAAGCTAGCTGTGTTGACAGAATATGTGATATGTGCACATGTGTTTGTATCAAAATATTAACTTGGTTATTTTCAACCATAATAGATTTACATATATACCCGGTAGTACTCTGAAATTACATGTTTTTATTTATTGAAGGCTTCACTGTCAACCATAGAGAATCCTGAAAATACTTTAGTTGTTGAATAAATTAATGATAAACTTTTCTGCGGGGATACAGGAGTCACAACTCGTTAACAAAAGCAATATGCTTGATTGGCAACCAGAAAATTTTCATTCTATTCATAGCAGTCTGAAGTCTTAAAAACCCTCGCTCTCGTTCAGGCAAAACAAAACTTTCACACTCATTTGTAAAAATCATATGACACACTTCCTCGTTTAGTAATCTCTGAAGATAAAGAATTCTCAGATGCTTCTTTTTATTCTATTGTATATTATAATTTTGAAAAAATCTTCTCGAAATTTTCATTCAGATACCAATATTAAATTAGTCTACAGTTCAGAACCCAGATTTCCTAAGCTCTCTAACTTGTAATTCATAACTGTCATAAATATACATCGCCTTGTGAATATCCCATTTGAGAGAGTTTGGAATATTCAGGCCCCAACCCTTCTAGCTGGCTTGTACACAGGGGCTCTCTACACTGCATAGGGACGACTCAAATTGCAGTTTAAAATCTCCTAAAGCAGTTGGAGGCAATCTGTTAGAGTTCCTCGAGTAATCACCATTTTAGATTAGATACCCCAGAGAATAATTTGTATCTGGATCCCACAAATATCAACAATGGGATGAAACTTTGGTAGGGTGCCATGATGGATGATTACATTTTGCTAATATTTGGAACTCCAAATATAAAAATCATTCTTATAATTGTCAATCAGAGAATTTTGTATGAAACATGAGTAATATGAATATTATCAAAATCAACAAGTTTGAAGATAAAATATGTCTAATATTGGCAAGGTAACCCATTTCAAATATTTCAAGTATACAACTTTTAAATAGATAAAAAAAATTTTTTTAAATATTTAAAATATAAAATTTTCGATCTCTACAGAATAGAACAGTTACCTGTGGTTACCTTGGTCCCTTTCCTAAACCTGTTTAATCTTATGTTACCCAAATAGAGCATGAGAAAACAATTTTGAAACATTTTTTATTTTCTGGTCTTATATTGGCCACAGACCTGAAAAAAATGAATAATGATAAAGATAAATAAAACAAGTCCAATATACTGTATATTACTGTGTATAAGGTGACGTTGTGTATGAGATGACCCCCTTTCTCAGACCCCTAAGATCTGTTTTAATTCAGAAAATCTTTTCTAACGTATTTCATTTCTAAATGCACAGACCTTACATACCCTTAAGTATGCATAGTCTTAAAATGTGACAAATTTTTACAGGCAATGAGTCTCGATAGATATTAACACAGCTTGAGAATCATAATATTCAATATCAATGAATAAAATGCATCAGCTTATATCATATTTCAGTATAAAAATGTTTCATTTATTCATATCTTGTCTTTGGAACCCAGAGATAAAAAATTATCCTGTAAAAACATTTTCCAGACAAATTTTAAGTCATAAATTCCCCTATTTGGCCTCCTCCATATAATACATGAACACTGCAGCCCCTTTAATCAGTCAGGTCCATCTGATTGGTAAAGGGAGGTAACTTGTGTCATCTTGCTTTTCTTCTGATCAATAGCCGTGATCGGAGCGATTGGTTGAAGCGGCCGGTTAATCTCAGTTTCATGTGGCTGTAAATGGAAAAGCGATGTTTTCGTTAGAAATGAATTGTTTAATATTGATTAAGAATATATTTTATTGAAAAAGGGTAAAATATGATTGATTAAAATATTCTTGTAGATTGTCTAGTTTTAGTGTGTTTTCCAGATTTCATTTTGATTTAAACACAATTCTTTATTTTTTAGAAGTTTTAAAAATAAAATTAAAATAAAAATCCTATTTGACACTAATTTGAATAATCTAAATCATCGTTTAAGACAAAAAAGGCATAAAAGAAATATTATTATTTTCATACATGAAAATGCTTTTTATTTTGTTTGAAGGATAGATTCTAAATCATAAAACAATTCTCAGGAAGTATTATATTTCATGTTTAATCCATCAAGTGACATTTCTATGAAGTCAAGATTTTATTTTTCGCTTGGAATAGATAAGGCATCAAAAGGAAATATAAGTAACTTGATAATCACAAATCTAGATAGGTGATGTGGGGTCATGAGATATCTAAACGAAGAGAGAAAATTGACTTTTCCTTAGACTTAAGACAAAATAAACAATTTGGACGTTTTGAAACGGATGTGCATTATGGCTTTTATCTACCACAGGTGGCACCATACGCAAGAAGGGAGTTAAAAGAACTGCCTGGGATATTTACAAACAAAGACAAACACGTGGCTCGGAAATCTTGAAAAGTCATAAAAAATGCACAATTAAAATAAGTGTCCCTCTTGGGGAATGACGCTGACTCTACAACCATTTTAAGTGTCTGATAACAGAGTGAAAACGATGCCCTGGGCGATAAAGGTGATATGCAATCCCCTAGGGAGCAGGAGTTATGTCCCTTAGATAAACTATCAGCGTCCCATGCTTTGATAAATAGGCTTGCTGCCTCTGAAATGGAGAGTTTTACGGAAAGTTATAGAATATTAGAGCTGCAACGGAAATTGTGAAATACTGGATGAACATAAAATGTGGTTTGAATTTTGGCAAGGAAATATTCTTTCAGTCTGCATGTTGCTTCAAGAACTTTGTAATTTCCTGTTGAATGTTGAGAAGCTTGCATGTGTTTCAGGTGTTAAACAGTGTTATTTATGTTCATGTTTCTAGATTATAACTTTTTATCTCAGTCATTCATCTTGGTCAGAACTATTGAAATTTAAACTTTTCATTCATTTAACTGTTTATTTGGTCATATAAATTAATTATTTTTACAGATATATTTGGAGGCAAGATAATGGCAGGAGGAAAAAAACTTTGCTGTTCTGGTTTAAAATAGTTTTCAGGTAAAGAAAACAGTCTCAGAATTTAATTTTTAAAATCGTAATTTTTAATATTTTCAGTTCTAGTTCATCAATAAATTTTGCAATATTTTTAACTCCTACTATTCCCCCAACTCTCCCCCCTATTTTGTAATTTTATTAATATCAAACACTTTTACACAAAGTATAAGACAAATTAAAAATGTTTTCTTATTATCCATTAATCATCATTTAAGTTTTTTAAAGTCTTACATTTATAATGAAGGATAAGTTGTTTTAATCTTATTACATAATTTTATACTTAGCTTTAATTTAAATTTTTTGGGGAAAAATTCACAATATTTTGGATCAAAGATTTTATGAACATTTACAAAATTTGTACATGTGGTAGCATGTGGTCCAGTGCATAGGTCAGTCGACAGTGGAGTTCAGCAACAACAGGCACCGCTCGCTGGATGGGTTGGTCACCTGCTTCATTGCTAGATAAACAGAATTTGAAGTGTTGATTTCCTCCCCCACATTGAAACTTGAGTTGAGAAACTTGTGGTGACGGCCTGGGTAAGTGACTTTATTAAAAATTGCCTCTTCACCCAGCAGTAAAAATGGGTACCTGGTAATGGCTGTGACCTTTTAGCAACAAATATGTCAGCTGGGGTTAGACCAGGGTAATACTCCTATATACTCCTTGAAGCAACCTCTGAGTGGATGGATAAGTGCGCTCTATAGATGGATCATATTTTTGCTGGATATTAAATTATGAAAGTCAAAAACATAAGGTGATATATTGATATGAAAACATTTTCTAAGCTGGCGGTATGATATATGAGTAACCTTACTTACAACTACACAATATCACGACAAATGCATTATTTATATTGTGGAACATTTTCAAATGAGAATTTGTTTAAATACAATACTGTAAAGAATTTGCAACAAAACAAGTATTTTTCACATTTCAAGTTGCATATAATTTATTTTCTTGTTTCTTTCAAAAGTTATAACATGCAACATTTTTCAGATCTACTATTTGAATCATGTTACTGGTATATTGTCATATGATATTGCAAATATATTGTATTTCTGATTTATTTCCGAAATGATTCAAACTTTGTATGAAACAATGCATAAATTGAAAATATTATGCTAAAGTTTAACCATAACTAATTTTCAACACAGTGACATTCCAAAAGTTGGTGTTAAACATAAACACAGATCATCATTGTTCATTGAACTTGAGTTTGATTCTTCCATTCAAATCTGGAATTATGTAGTAAAAACCAACAAGACATTTACATCTGGGAACTTTTACAAAATTCATTCAAAAGAATTTAGTAGTAACAGAATTCGCTAATAAACTCCTCCTCATAATTCCAGTTTTAGCTTCAGTCAATCTTTTATTACTGAATGGGTATATTTTTCAGGTGGAGCTGTTAACAATTTATGTCATTTCCTTTCCACCATGCACCCAAGCATGCCCCACAGGAATTTCTTTTTCTTGTACACCATCACTATAGATTTCTATCTTTATTCTACCTTAACCTTTCGTAAACATTTTAAGAATACAAGTTGGTTTCCGTTGTTTATGTGCAGGGAGCTTGTTTTTTGGCATTTGAATGTTTTGAGGCAGTCTGCACATTCTTGGTAGAAGTCTGGCCGACATTTTTATGGCACCACCCATCCTCAAAACAACTCTGCAACATGCATCTCCATCTATATACAGGACTTTTGACTTTTATACTGATCTTTGCATTCGATGTTATAAGTTTGCAGTGTTTATGAAAGACTTGAGTCTATCTTTGAATATCTTATGGCACCACCCATCCGCACAACTGTTATGGCACCATGCACGCATCCACACAACAAAACACAACAATCTCTGCAGCATACATAATCTCCAAGTATACAAGACTTTTTTATTTATACTGATCTTTGCATCTAATGTTATAGGTTTGCAGTGTTTATGAAGACTTTAAGTCTATGAATATCTCATGGTACCACCCATCAACACATGACGACGCAACACAACACAACACAACACAACACAACAACTCTCAGCATAGCTCTATGAATGAGACTTTTGACTACAAGTAATAATACATTTTTAGCTCATCAGGCCAATAAACTCTGGGCACCCAGCAACAAGCGTGCATCGCCAGATAAAGCTTTGTTTTATTCTTATATTGTAACATGATTTTGGTGCATCTTTGATTCTGGTTGGTTGATTTCCCTATGTTGAATGACAATGAATACCCGCAAATTACATGGGGTGATTCACCGCAAACTGATACGTCATGTTCACTAGATTTGGTCTGACTCAAGGTTTAATTGTTCCATTTCTCTTAATATTTGTGCCTTACTCAAATTTGGCAGGTGTTATTGTCATTTTCTTTCTTGTGTATACCCATATAGGTCACAAATTACTCTCAAAACTGAATTAGTTTCAAGGACCTAAAATGTTTTCAACTAGTTAAATTTGTCCAAGTATGCCGTTGCCATGGCATGATGTCATGGTGATCAACCGTGTTGACGTCACAACGTTAGCGTCATTGTCACAATGGTCTAGGGAAAGTAAAAGATTTTTGTTTGCAGCCTGCTAAGGAAATGAACAATACCCAATCATTTAACATCTTTTGATAAGACGCGTTTGAGAATCAAACCCCAGCCCTCCTGGTAATAAGCAAACACTGTACCAACTGAGCTACATCCACAGTCTTTGATGACTATGAATAATGTTATAACTTTGCAATGTCCATGCATTAATAGAATGAGTTAGATGTTATTGAGGCACTGCCCATACTGTCAACAATACTGAATGCATCGATGTCCCATACAACAACACAAAGGTCCCTTATATCAAATACGATGACCTTTCAGTGCGTATCATTATCAGAACATGCTGGTCAAGAGAGAAATGTTCCCTCTGCATGATGTTATCTTGTTCCAGAGGATTAATTGAGCGGAAGTTTGCATGAGAAATAGCATTTATCATATGTGTTGCCGATGTAATCCAATGTAGCATGGGATTAGGAGGATTTGTTGTTGTCGGTTTCCAACTAAATACTCATAATTATTATCCTGTTTGTCTCCAAGCACCAGAAAATCTATGTCTGCATGGAATAAATATCAGCCGCTACCAATTAATGTTGATATGAATGGGATTTGTATTATGGGGTTTTGTCTGGTTTGAAAGTATGGTAAATTTAACATGATGAAGATTTTCATGTTTGGTGGTATTATATTGTATCTGTATTTTAACTCATCATACAGGCCTGAAAGATGGGCATATGGCATGGCCCGTTGTCCTGGTCTGTCAGCCATCTTCTCAAGAACCACTGCAAAGCTGAAATTTTGTGGGGAGGTACCTGTTGCACCACCAAAGTTTTTTGTTCCCTGTTTTCAAGGTCACTACAAGACTTTGACCATTTTAAAACTTTTGCCCGATATAACAATAATTGAATCAAACATGTTAATGTCACTACTCGGTACAAGCTGTGTGTCCATTCTTTTAGCTCATTTCTTAATTGCGGCGGGGGACATGGTCACGTTTGTGACAATTACTTGTTTAAATTAACTCTTGATTTCAGAGGGACTCTTACCCAGGTAGCAAGAGCACCATCGCAATAAGAAAATATAGCAAGATTTCTTTTTTTTTTTCTTTTTTTTTTTTTTTGATTTTGCTTTTTTGACAAGACACATTTACTAGCACATTCACCCACTATACATTGTGAGATTAAATTCATAAGGAAAGAAGAAGAGATGATCATAGAAAGATTACTTGAAATTTACAATATGATGTATAACATCCTGACAACCACACATAACGTTGAACAAATATTGCTTTTAGCAAAAGTCAAGAAAATAAGTTCTATGAAAAAAGCACCAAAGTTTGTTCATTTGGTCCTATCCCCTACAAAAAAAAATGTAGGTGTGGCAAGTGAAACCTTTCGACGACTTCTTTTCTGAAACCAGTTAATTTTACAGAATAACGTCTTTGTTAAATTGAGACTAAAATTTGTTCAGTTGGTCTTGATCCCCCCTCAACTATAGTCAGTGGTGGCTGTGGTCAGGTCTTTTAGTGAATAGGTGAGTCTTATAGTAAGGAGGATGTATATACTAACGTTTAGTCTTAGAAATATTGTTTTTCCATATTAACAACAATATTTTACAAACAATTCAAATACTTATACAAAATGGAGCCCTAAGGGTGCCTAGATTTCTGAGGACTTTTACAATTTTCTTGACTGGGCTGGTCGTCAATTTTACATTCCTTGGAGGAATTGTGATACTTGGACAACCAATTTATTCCCCAAATGTAAAAGAGATTTCTGTAACAAAAGTTAGGAAAAAATATACATTGATGCACATTTAATGAAATAAAAATTAAATATAAATCGGTAATTTTTTTTCTTTTTCCACCATTTCTTTCCTTTGAATTCTACACCTTATACATACATTTAAACTGTATCTGTGATCAGGAAAACCTAAATTATTGAGCAATAAATAAAAGTTTACACGTATTCATAACATGTATAAGGGGATAACAGTGTTTTATTCTAGATGAAGATGATCACTGCCTTTATTGAGAAGCATTATTTGCCACGAGCATGAAATTTATCATGCGTGAAGCTCATGAGTGTTTTTATAGTGACGTGACTGTCAAGATTTATAGAGATCCTGTTACTGAAAATTCAAATGATTGTAATAAAACGTCTCTAATCTGTCACATTCGATTGAACACTGTCAGCTTAACTATTTGCTACAAATTGACAATGTAATTTATACGCTCATCCAAACACATTTATGGTGCAGGATTGAAACACTGTCATAATCTTCTAAATGTTCGTAATTCATATGAATTATAAATGGTGATTATGTAATGTATATATACTTTGGGAAGAAAATTAGAAGAATTGATTGATTGTTTTGGGTTTTACATTTTTGTTCATAAACTAGTGTCCAAAGAAATGCTACCAAATTTTCAACAGACTTAAAGCAGAACACTGCTGCATGGAAGCAGATTTTGATCTATTTTTTGCATCGAAAAGTACATAATCTCTTCATCGCTGTTTTCAGGTTTAGATAAATATCAAAATTTATTGTATAATATTGCTGATATTGTATCATGTTTTGTCTTTTTATTAATCATTTTCAGTTTTATAATTTTGTATTAAAAAAAAAACTTTACCATACAATTATATCATTGATATATTTTACATAGTTTCATTTCAAAACTGTTATTGTTTTAAGAGTTATCTAAAAATAACATGTTTAGAGTACTAGTAGATACATAATAACAAATACTTTTCTATCATAAGATATAGCATATCCCCCTCCATTAGAAATAATACTGAATAATATCAATATCATTAAGAAGGCCATATAACTGAAGCAAATAGTGAACTCAGAAACCTCACAATAACCTTTTAAAATGTTACATATGCCTGTCAAGATCGTCTTAATCCTTTGATGCTTTTGATTATCATTAATCCCTGCATATAAATCCATTATGCGGAAGAGTCTGACAAAAGGATGGAGTGACAGGAAGCCCCATCAATGCAGTGAAATGCAGAAGCTATTCTCTATTAATGGTTTACATGCCGGCAAGCAGGTAGAGGAAACTTGATTTGCGTCAAGGCACGCTTTCAATTACTCTGAAATTCATGCGCCGATAAAACTCTTCCCCCAGTGTTTCCTGGGAGATGAAATGCCTGTAGAATGTGTTTTAATCACTGTTAGTGG
This sequence comes from Gibbula magus, assembly GCA_936450465.1. Taxonomy (NCBI): domain Eukaryota; kingdom Metazoa; phylum Mollusca; class Gastropoda; order Trochida; family Trochidae; genus Gibbula; species Gibbula magus. The sequence continues at coordinate 59,339,540 of OW388294.1, forward strand.
GTCGGGTTATATTGAAGGTATTACACTATCATTGACTTGCTTCATTTCATCATCCTCGCGGCAATAATTCAAAGTTTTTGGAATTTAAAGAATTTCTCGATTTTGTGGTTGGTTTGGAAACCATTTTCAAAATGTTTGTTTTTAATTCATTTTGATTGTTTAAAAAGTTTGGAATAGAACTGTTCTTGAATTTCATCCGCTTTGGAAAGATGAGGTTTTAATTTTTAAAGTTTGTTTTTGATTGATTTTAATTGTTCTGAAAAGTTTCGAATTGAATTCGGTCCTTATTATGATGAGTGTCAAGCAAGAAAGCAACAACGCCCATCTTTTAACATCTTTTGGTATGACACAACCAGGAATAGAACCCAGATCTTCCGGGTGATGAGTGGACACTCTACCAACTGAGCTATGTATACCAAGCTTGATGATAATAGAGTACAACATAATGACTTCAATGACTTATGCCAGTTTTAAACTAAGCACCCTTAGTAGTCTTCTATTTTTGAAGTATATATAATATCCACCTTTATTATAGCAGAATATAGCTGCTCACTTGCACTTTGTTCTTTCCAAATCATAGGATGTTACTCTCAATGGCACTTCTTGTTTTTCAAACTACCTTTGGATCATACAAGTCATACAACTCCTGCAACATAACCACCAGCAAACTGAGTTAATGTGACTTGCCCATCTGTATGCAGTAGTTGGCTTGACTGGAAAACTTTTTGTGTTTGCTTGCTAGACAGGAAGAGTGTCACTGTAATTTGTCCAGGAAGACTGCAAATTGATGTACCTGCAACCAGAGATCTGGTTGTGCATTGTACAGTAGAGGTTGTGCAGTGTACACTAGGGGTTGTAAATTATAGAAAAGACGTACATTATAGGCAAGAGGTTGTACATCTTAGACTAGAGGTTGTACATTAGAGACAAGAGGTTGTGCAATGTTCACTAGGGGTTGTGCAGTGTACACCAGGGGTTGTGCACTGTTCACTAGGGTATAACATGGTTATATTTGGGATAACACTACGTACAATAGTACAACTTGTACTTTCAAGAATTTGTACTATTGAAGGTAGTGTTATCCCAAGTATAACCATGTTATATTTCTTCACTGTCTAAATGGCTTGTTACTTACAAGAATTTGTACTATTGAAGGTAGTGTTATCCCAAATATAACCATATGTTATATTTCTTCACTATCTAAATGGTAAGTATTTCTAATGTTCACTAGGGGTTGTACATTATAGACAAGAGGTTGTGCAGTGTACACAAGATGTTGTGCAGTGTAGACTAGAGGTTATTTATTGTAGACTAGAGGTTGTGCATAGACAAGAAGTTTTGCAGTGTTCACTAGGGGATCTGCAGTGTACACTGGGGGTTTTGCATTATAGACTAGAGGTTGTGCATTATAGACTAGAGGTTGTGCATTATAGACTAGAGGTTGTGCATTATAGACTAGAGGTTGTGCATTATAGACTAGAGGTTGTGCAATGTACACTAGGGGATGTGCAGTGTTCACTATGGGTTTGCATTGTACAGTAGAGGTTGTGCATTATAGACTAGAGGTTGTGCATTATAGACTAGAGGTTGTGCATTATAGACTAGAGGTTGTGCAATGTACACTAGGGGATGTGCAGTGTTCACTATGGGTTTGCATTGTACAGTAGAGGTTGTGCATTATATACTAGAGGTTGTGCATTATAGACTAGAGGTTGTGCATTATAGACTAGAGGTTGTGCATTATAGACTAGAGGTTGTGCATTATAGACTAGAGGTTGTGCATTATAGACTAGAGGTTGTGCAATGTACACTAGGGGATGTGCAGTGTTCACTATGGGTTTGCATTGTACAGTAGAGGTTGTGCATTATAGACTAGAGATTGTGCAGTGTACACTAGGGGATGTGCAGTGTACACTAGGGGATGTGCAGTGTTCACTAAGGGTTTGCATTGTACAGTAGAGGTTGTGCAGTTTACATTAGGGTTTGTTTGTTGTAGACTAGAGGTTGTGCATTATAGACTAGAGGTTCGGCAGTGTACACTAGGGATAGCGATTTGTGACAACACTGAAAAAATCAGGAAACATAGCTGACCCCAATGTTTTTCGATGGCCTCGATTCTGGCACTTTTAGCTTTGTGGATTACTAGTTTGGAACCTTTCCCACCATGCCCCATTCAAATTTGTACAATTTCTTCCTTTTCTCATATTGTAGCAGTGTTATTCGGAAACTGGTAACCGTAACTTAGTATGAAAGCAAATCAGAGTTTACTATAAGACAATGATGAATAGGAAGATATAAACCATTAACAGTGTCTATTCGAAATTGACGATGCTATCTACGCAATTTACATTCATATCAGAGGTTGCGCCTTTGGTGAGTTTAGTCCAATTTCAGATATGTACAATAATCCGTGCCTCCATTGAACACAATAGTTATTGTTGATTTATTGTCTTGGGAGACTCTTTGATGTTCTGAAGAAACTGGCGCCACCAAAAAGCTCAGCTATTACCAAATATTAAGCTCAGGAATTGCAAATAAACGGCATCTTGATCAAATGAAGTACATCAGAGGAATTCGAGTTCTAAGACACAGTATAACTTTTCCTATGACTGTTTTAAGCCATAAGTAAATGGTATCAGGTTATTATCGATACATTTCATTACAAAATCGTCTCAAGTTCTATCCACCTGATTACCTTATTGATTAAAGGCATACCGTTTTCTGACGCCATCCGTAGGATTTTCTACATGAATACTGCCGGCCCCTTTTAAGTTTTAAGCTCGTTATGATCGATCCAGCCATTATATTATGACAAACATTTATCCATTAGATACCTCGTCAAATCACAGTCCTCTGATGATGAAAGACAGGTGAGTTGACAACACCTGTATTTTTCCCTTTGATCTCTCTCGTTTTGCAATCAGCGTTATAGTTTGTTATTTTCGCTAATGAAGACGTTTTTGATAGCCAGTGATGTCGGTAATAAGCTGTCACACACATGTCTTTGTGTCATATTGAAATGTAATATTTTCAATGGTGAATGGACATGGTTACTTTTTTAATGATTATCTTTGATGCCGAGAACATTGTGTTTCTTGGTGTTGGCAATGGTTGGAATTTTGCGGTAAAATAATTTTCATTGATTATGAATTTTTTTTATGTCGATCATCATGGTTTTATTTAAAATTTTTAGGATTTGATTCTTTAATTTATTATTATTATTGGAACAAGAACACTTTATTATAGGGTATTGTGAAAAAAAAATTAAAACAAATATTGTTTTGATCATTGAAGATATATAAATATTATTTTGATTAATTTGTTTTAAAAAATTAAAAATATTGATTTGTATGTTTCAATTATACAGTAATTAAGTGAGAAAAAGGAAAATGCATTATTTTCTTTGATTGATTTATACAAATACTACTTTCGAAACAACACATTTATCCAAATAAATGTATTAAACATTTATTAAACATTTTTATTGACAAAACTTTCAAAATAAATTATAAATTTATAAATAATTCTTGAAAATGAAATTTATTTCATGACCTTTTTACTGATTTGATTTTGTCACAGTGTCAAGTAATTGTCATTGCTCAAAATGTCTGCGTCTTTTTTCATTTTGATATACGACATGTGCCTGAATTATTAATGAATGCACAGAATCCATTTCGTTTTCTTTCATGTCAATTTCAAGGCGATTCTGAATCACATTACTGCCATCAGTGAAGTTCAAAGGACAACTGTGACAGCAGTGCAAACCCAGAACTATAGATCATGTTAATGTCTTTTCATTTGTATTTTGTGATATTTATTCTTCAAAAAATTAATTATTGTATTCATTGAGAAGCAATTACAATAATTGAGGAAAAGTAAGTATATGATTTATTGTCATTTGTATGAAATTTAATTATTTTACAAACAGCTTGTTCGAAGCTTGCATGGTTTTAAATTACTTTCAACTCTTTGATATCATGAGAAGAAATGAACAAATATTTGAAACATTTAAATGATAATGTAATTGTTTACTTTGATTATCAAATGTGTCAATTTGAATGATGTTCAATCCCCTTTTGTGTGTTTATCATGAGAGATTGTTGTTTACATCTTGATGAAGTGACTGTCACATTTTTTTTTTCTCAGTTCTTCTGGTCTCATATTTGTCACTCAACTTTCTCCTTCTCTTTCTCCTACTCTGAATATTTCTGACTCTCTGTTTCTCTGTTCTCTCATTCTCTCTCCTTCAATCCCCTCTTGTACATCTGTCATGAGAGACATTCTTGTTGTCAGGTGTCTTTCTTTCTCTCTTTGTTTTAGTTTCATATTTGCTTCACCTCTTATTCATTCAATTTAACCTCCTCTCTTCATGACTCTCTTGCCATATGCTCTTCCTCCCTCTCTCTGTCTCTCTCTGAATCTCTCTGTCTCCCTGACTCTCTAAATCTCTCTTTCTTTCTCTCTGAATCTCTTTCTCTCTCTCCCTGACTCGTTCTGTCTCTCCCTGACTCGTTCTGTCTCTCTCTGAATCTCTCTTTCTCTCTTTTTCTCTCTCCCTGACTCGTTCTGTCTCTCTCTGAATCTCTCTGTCTCTCTGAATCTCTCTCTGTCTTATTCTCTCTTACTCTGTTACTCTCATGAAAATCTTTTGAAGATGGCTCTACCAACACTATTTCCTCTCAGACTTTCTCTATTTGTCCCTTCTTTTGCTCATTCTCTCCTTCCCTCTGCACTCACATACCATGCATGTACGACTCATTGATACAAACTCCATGAAATATAATAATGATAAACAATTATTATATACACAGAAGATTAAAAAACAATTTTGTCATGTGATTATTTGAAAATATTTCCGACTAACTTTTCCTTTTAGAATGAATAATTTCTTAAACCCTCAACAAGGTTTAGCTAACCGAGAATTCCAAAATGAGTTTATTGACTTTCTCTGGCAAGGGTCTTGCTCTCTTTTATGGGGATTTTATTGATGACTTTAAGAGAAATTTTCGAGACATTTTGGAAAGATTTATCAAATTGTTGCCAAGAACTTGCAAGTTTTGTGATGAGGGCTTGGTTATAACATGACAAGTTATAATCGTCTCAAATGGGTAATTGATTTACTGTTAAAAGATGTCAGATTTATCTCTCGAAATGTCGGACCGTGAATCTGAAATGTACCTAAGTACAAGCCACTATTGATTGCGTTAATTTCAGTCCATTCCCTGCTAATAACAACTGACATGACACTCGGCCCTTCCTATGCTGTTAATCCTCTGTCATTTACAGCGCTATCAACACGCTTTTCCTCAAAATATTGGCGTGTGATCAGATCCATTGACAAATAATTAGATTCGGTGATGATAATGGTGTTTGAAAATAATCTGTTAGTGATGAAGCTTGTATGTTTCGATACCAGTTTGATTGACAGGTGTTTTGACCACTCATTTCACAGCTGACTTGAAAATCACATCAAAGCCTTCCCCCAGATTTCTCTTTGTTCGAAATGGACATCTCCGCCGGTGCAATTGACAAGTATCATTGTGTCCCAAAACTGCTCATTATCAATGCATTTCTTCACACTTTGGACAGATTTTGAAGCGTAGTGTTTAGCCTACCCTGTGGATATTAATTAGAAATAGATTACTCTTAATACTCGCAGATATCCCTCAAGGAAAACGTCCCTTCATGCAAACAGTTTTAATGACAGGTTATCAATTTCCGGCTATCCGTTTAAGATCATTGGAAGTTCCGGCTGATAAGCTTGATTATCATAATCATTTTAAAAATATTTATCTAATATGATTTCTTTGATTGTTTTGAACAAATATCAAATGATTTGCGGTTTGTTAAATGCCACCTGCCATATTTCGTTATCTTGGTGATACGGTTCAATATTGAATTTAAGATTAAAGGATCTGTTTGCAGAGGGACAATTTCTTTTTTGATATCACCATTTTTGTCAATTAAGTAAGGTAATTCATTCATCGCCAGAAATGTTAAAATATGGAGTCATTTTATACCCTATTGATAAAAAACCCATATATATTGTAAGAATATCCATCTGTTTAACAAATAATTTAACTGATCAAAATATATGCTTTTTAAATATCACATGTAAGCATTAAAATAAAAAATAGAGCCTTGTGCTCTGTAGGTCATCAGATTTTTATTGTTTAAAGTATCAAAAACCTAAATAAATTGTTCTTCGCTTGTTCTAGGGCTTTTCATACTGGAGAAGAGGATGAAAATAGTTTGTTCTAGGTTGTGACACCTGTGACTCATATATGGAGTCACAGGGTCACCAGTTCTACAATTTATTATTACCCTTTAGATAAATTTGTTGAATTCTGATTGGTCAAAAGCCAAAAGCACGAAACCGTGTAGGTGGATTTGCCAGGGTGTACCATCCGTATAACTCGTGAAGACAAGGTCATGTGACTAAATAAACAGGTCTTATGGATGACCTTGACCTTAGATTGAATGGGAAAGTTAAAAGGTTGCTTGAATCGTAAGTTCAGAATCAAAATTTACTATAACAAACTTAAGTACGGTGATTTCAACCTATATACATTTTTTATTTTGACTGTGTCAGTAAATTAATTCAATCAAAACATGTGTCTCTTTAGTATTCTTCATGTAATAATAAACTTAAAATTGGTAATTTTTAGTTGTAAAGTTATCTCCTTTGATACAAAGCGGTAAACTCTATACAGCGTTTTCGTTGTTTCACAGTGTTCCGAGTTTTCATCACAAACGGAAATAGCTATGTAGCTTATTTATTTGATCAGAAAATGAGTGAAATAAGTACAGATTAATGATCTAAAGGGTAATAAATTTGTTACACAGCGCTCAGGAAAGTACAGAATAAACAAGGGTCTTACAGTCCTGTACACACTGTCAAAACACTTTGTAACTAATAGAATGCCTATTGTCTAAGGAGTCTATATACACACAGCATTTAAAGGTACATCCATTGTGTTGTTGGGGTCAAATATACCAAACGTTATAAATGGTCTTATTTTATAGAGAAGTACCGACTGTTACCGAAAACTACCATTTTAATGATATTCAACTTAGTATATTGACGATATGAAGGTAAAAGTATCAATTTCTGATCGAAAACCGGACAATGCACCGCGTCAATGAGTCAAACGTAATTTTGGAATCTTTTTTAAACCAGACAGAATATAAAATTTGGGTTGATAATGTTCAATAGGTCATATAACTACTGTGCATGTAAATGAAACGTGTAGTTTCGGTTTCTGCACGTGCATAATGATGTTGCTCGATTTTAATTGGAAACTAGTAATTATTATATTTTTGGCAATAGGGGATGAATATTCAAGTTGAATGAAATCATTTGAACTGATATCAGCACATATTGTATGTAATTGGCATGTATTAAAGGCAAATACAATTTTATGAAACCAAATGGATGTACCTTTAAGCTTTCTAGAGCTTTCTGACTGGAGGAGAAGATGAAAATAGTTTTTTAGGTGACCTTTGACCCACTTGGCATCAGAGGGTCACCCTCCCTAGAGTCAACAGTTCTGAAGAAGAAGTCGAAAAAGCAAAAAGTTTACGGCGGAGGGATGGATGGACGGGAAGGATGGGCTTTCAGGCCTGACGAGCTAAAAATGAAAATGACTGTCATAAACAGTGGCAGATCCAGAAATTGTGAAAGGTTGGGTTCACTCATTGAGAGGGGAGGGACTTCACCTTCGAGGTCCATCAAATTTAAATGTTTATAAATGGTTCCTAATAGTCACAAAGCCAATAACTGAGTTGCAGACATGTGAAATTTACATGTAATATCTACATTAATTTTGCAATGATTCCAAGGCTCATATAATATGGATAATATATACTGCAGGATCTTTATACATACTGTCATGGTTTGGTTCATATTTAATATAGGATACAACATATATATCAGAAAGAATTCTGAAATGCAGGATATGTACCGGTAAATAGCATAGGTAAAATTACATATATATTGTAGAGTCTACATTTGTGCACTCATTACCATTTCTTTATGATTCATATTTGCCACATGAATAGCCCATAACTGATACAGCTATCACAAAAACATGTCAGTTGCACATGTGTGAAATATACACAATTACCGTATTCCTTTGAGCCTAAGACTCCCCACTTTTCGGAGGGTTGTCTTGGTTGGGGTTATTCTCAGGTTATAGCCCACCCCCAATTTATATAAAACCTATTCTGACTGTCTGACGGTTTCTGGTATGAATTTTCATCTGAGTATGGGTCTCTCCCATCTAAAAGCCCATCCCCTTGTTTTCAAAATGTTTGTTTGTCTGGCCTGGTCTTATACCCGGGAAAATATGGTATGCAGTTATTCCTGATATTTCTAATATGTACACATGTTGTGTATGCAGAATGTTAATACACACTGTCATCATTTGGTTCATATATATAATTATATGCAACATAACATAAAGAATTATGAAAGAAAAGGGATATACATTGCATAAGCAAAATCTACACGTTTACATATAATATATAGTGTCTTGTGGCCCCTATCTTCATCCATAAATAACCCATAACTGAAAGTATTATCAGAGGAAAGACATATAGGTTGCACATGTGAAATCTACAAGTGAAATCTACATGCTTATTGTGAGCGCGGATGTTGCGTAAAGAGGTTGTTTATTGCACTGTGTTTATTTATAATGAAAGTGACGAGGTGTCATGTATATATACAAACCATATGCAGTTGATTTACACATCCTTCCGCGCAAGAAATACACCCTATCCTGTATTAAACACTGCATGTGTCTGACAATCATTAGTGGTATCACATGTTTGAATGTTGCATTTAAAGATAATAATACATATATATATATTACCATGTGTTGCATTATATTTCAGTTTGAGTTAAAGTGCACAGGGCTTTGAGTTGTATCTATGTTTGAATGTTGCATTTTAAGATAATAATACATATCATGTCTTTCATTATATTTCAGTTTGACTTAATGTGCACATGGCCTTTGTTTGAATGATGCATTTAAGATTATAAGAATAATCAACGAGTTACAGATTATCTGTCCCGAGTTAATTATTGTGATAAACTCTGAGCTTTAAGGAGGAGTTTGACATAATAATTCACAAGGGACAGATAATTTGTAATTCCGAGCACCGAGTTGGTTATTCTTTTTCTTCCCCAAGATCATTTTAATGCGTAAAACTCGAAAAACAAGACCCCAATTCACGATCTTTGATCTATAGTATAAATGCAGTTGACAAGCTCTGGCATTTATACCAGTTTAACTTGCACCTTTCAATCCGTTTATAAGCCAGTGAACAAACACATTATGAAATCTATTTCTTAAATATTATGTGTTGCATTACATTTCAGTTGGAGTTAAAATGCTTTTACACAAGCCTTATAGCCCTTAGCTTGAGTTCAATCACCTGAGGCTAAGAGTGTTCTTTGCAAGTGGGCTCTTAAGTCCAAAAGTTTGAAGGCTCTATGAATTAATAACCTGCCAAGCATTAAAAGACAATAATATATGGCATACTTAATGTTTTGAGACTCTGACCTCATAAACAGTATCAACTATTTAGATTATGTCTGTGAATTTAACTTGTTTTCAAAAATATATTCTGTGTATGAAATAAACTTGAAAAGTAATCCGTCCAAAAGAGTTCATTTGTCAATTTAATATGTTAATTTATGTTCTAACTGTTTTACAAGAGATGTTTCATATTTAAGAAGCTACTGAGATTTATTTTATTCCTTCTAAATTGTGATAGACTTATTTAATATAAGGGTCTTGTCAACAGATTATAACTAATCAAGTGTTGAAATGTTCGTGAGTTTATCAAATTTATTATTTTATTAGTTTATTTCAAATTTTAAATTTTGACAAATATTGTCAAAGCATTGTCAAAAGAAATTTCAAAATCTTCAAACTTAAACAAAATGGCTAAATTTTGTTAAATAATTAAGACATAATTTCAGAGCATGATAATTACATTGACATTACTGAGGTATTCCTGACTTAACATTTGGTGAGTAGCCCAGGGTATCATATCTGCATTCCCAAACAGTCACAAGCCGAGGGCGGGTATTATTACACACGGAGACACGTGCAATAGACGATGTTCACTTCAAATGTCGCGTGTCCTCGTTTCGGAGGCAACAGGAAGTCTTGAAGAAGGCAGCTGCAGGATTAGGAACCGGACAATTAAATGAGTTGCTGATGAACATCCTCCAGCAATTAATGTCTGCTGACCTCACCATATAATCTCCATTTTCATGTGGGGTTGAGGGTAGAGGAGATGACACATATATGAATCCAGGAATTTTCAGGGGGGAGTGGGGGAGGTCACATATTAAATTGTAGGGGAAGGGTTAGGGGGGAACGGAAGGTCACACATTGAATGTGGGGGAAGAGAAGGGGAGGTCACATACATTGAATGTGGGGGAAGGAGCGGGAGGAGGTCATATACTGAATGTGGGGGAAGGATCGGGGGGAGGGTCATATACTGAATGTGGGGGAAGGATTGGGGGGAGGTCATATACTGAATGTGGGGGAAGGATCGGGGGGATGGTCAAGACTGAATGTGGGGGAAGGATCGGGGGGAGGTCATATACTGAATGTGGGGGAAGGATCGGAGGGAGGTCACATATTGAATGTGGGGGAAGGATCGGGGGGAGGGTCATATACTGAATGTGGGGGAAGGATCGGGGGGAGGTCACACATTGAATGTGGGGGAAGGATCGGGGGGAGAGTCATATACTGAATGTGGGGGAAGGATCGGGGCGAGGTCATATACTGAATGTGGGGGAAGGATCGGGGGGAGGGTCATATACTGAATGTGGGGGAAGGATCGGGGGGAGGTCATATATTGAATGTGGGGGAAGGATCGGGGGGAGGTCACATATTGAATGTGGGGGAAGGATCGGGGGGAGGTCACATATTGAATGTGGGGGAAGGATCGGGGGGAGGTCACATATTGAATGTGGGGGAAGGATCGGGGGGAGGTCACATATTGAATGTGGGGGAAGGATCGGGGGGAGGTCACATATTGAATGTGGGGGAGGAGATCAGGGGGAGGTCACATATTGAATGTGGGGGAAGAATCGGGGGGAGGTCACATATTGAATGTGGGGGAGGAGATCAGGGGGAGGTCACATATTGAATGTGGGGGAAGAATCGGGGGGAGGTCACATATTGAATGTGGGGGAAGGATCGGGGGGAGGTCACATACATTGAATGTGGGGGAAGGAGTGGGGGGAGGTCATATACTGTATGTGGGGGAAGGAGTGGGGGGAGGGTCATATACTGAATGTGGGGGAAGGATCGGGAGGAGGTCATATACTGAATGTGGGGGAAGGATCGGGGGGAGGTCACATATTGAATGTGGGGGAAGGATCGGGGGGAGGTCACATATTGAATGAGGGGGAGGAGATCAGGGGGAGGTCACAAATTGAATGTGGGGGAAGAATCGGGGGGAGGTCACATATTGAATGTGGGGGAGGAGATCAGGGGGAGGTCACATATTGAATGTGGGGGAAGAATCGGGGGGAGGTCACATATTGAATGTGGGGGAAGGATCGGGGGGAGGTCACATACATTGAATGTGGGGGAAGGAGTGGGGGGAGGTCATATACTGTATGTGGGGGAAGGAGTGGGGGGAGGGTCATATACTGAATGTGGGGGAAGGATCGGGAGGAGGTCATATACTGAATGTGGGGGAAGGAGCGGGAGGAGGTCATATACTGAATGTGGGGGAAGGATCGGGAGGAGGCCATATACTGAATGTGGGGGAAGAAGTGGGGGGAGGTCATATACTGAATGTGGGGGAAGGATAGGAGGGAGGTCATATACTGAATGTGGGGGAAGGAGCGGGAGAAGGTCATATACTGAATGTGGGGGAAGGATCGGGGGGAGGTCATATACTGAATGTGGGGGAAGGAGTGGGGGGAGGTCATATACTGAATGTGGGGGAAGGATCGGGGGGAGGGTCATATACTGAATGTGGGGGAAGGATCGGGAGGAGGTCATATACTGAATGTGGGGGAAGGATCGGGGGAGGTCATATACTGAATGTGGGTGAAGGATCGGGAGGAGGTCATATACTGAATGTGGGGGAAGGAGTGGGGGGAGGTCATATACTGAATGTGGGGGAAGGATCGGAGGGAGGTCATATACTGAATGTGGGGGAAGGAGCGGGAGAAGGTCATATACTGAATGTGGGGGAAGGATCGGGGGGAGGTCATATACTGAATGTGGGGGAAGGAGTGGGGGGAGGTCATATACTGAATGTGGGGGAAGGATCGGGGGGAGGGTCATATACTGAATGTGGGGGAAGGATCGGGAGGAAGTCATATACTGAATGTGGGGGAAGGAGTGGGGGGAGGGTCATATACTGAATGTGGGGGAAGGATCGGGGGGAGAGTCAAATATTGAATGTGGTGGAAGGATCGTGGGGAGAGTCAAATATTGAATGTGGGGGAAGGATCAGGTGTGGGTCAAATATTGAATGTGGGGGAAGGATCGGGGGGAGGTCATATACTGAATGTGGGGGAAGGAGTGGGGGGAGGTCATATACTGAATGTTGGGGAAGGATCGGGAGGAGGTCATATACTGAATGTGGGGGAAGGAGTGGGGGGAGGTCATAATATGAATGTGGGGGAAGGATCGGGGGGAGGTCACATATTGATTGTGGGGGAAGGATCGGGGGGAGGTCAAATACTGAATGTGGGGGAAGGATGGGGAGGAGGTCATATACTGAATGTGGGGGAAGGATCGGGGGGAGGTCATATACTGAATGTGGGGGAAGGATCGGGGGGAGGGTCATATACTGAATGTGGGGGAAGGATCGGGAGGAGGTCATATACTGAATGTGGGGGAAGGAGTGGGGGGAGGTCATATACTGAATGTGGGGGAAGGATTGGGGGGAGGTCATATACTGAATGTGGGGGAAGGATCGGGAGGAGGTCATATACTGAATGTGGGGGAAGGAGTGGGGGGAGGTCATATACTGAATGTGGGGGAAGGATCGGGGGGAGGGTCATATACTGAATGTGGGGGAAGGATCGGGAGGAGGTCATATACTGAATGTGGGGGAAGGAGTGGGGGGAGGGTCATATACTGAATGTGGGGGAAGGATCGGGGGAGAGTCAAATATTGAATGTGGTGGAAGGATCGTGGGGAGAGTCAAATATTGAATGTGGGGGAAGGATCGGGGGGAGGTCACATATTGAATGTGGGGGAAGGATTCGGGGGGAGGGTCATATACTGAATGTGGGGGAAGGATCGGGAGGAGGTCATATACTGAATGTGGGGGAAGGAGTGGGGGGAGGGTCATATACTGAATGTGGGGGAAGGATCGGGGGGAGAGTCAAATATTGAATGTGGTGGAAGGATCGTGGGGAGAGTCAAATATTGAATGTGGGGGAAGGATCGGGGGGAGGTCACATATTGAATGTGGGGGAAGGATTTGGGGGGAGAGTCAAATATTGAATGTGGGGGAAGGATCGGGGGGAGAGTCTCATATTGAATGTGGGTAAAGGACGGGGGGAGAGTCTCATATTGAATGTGGGGGAAGGACGGGGGGGAGGTCACATATTGAATGTGGGGGAAGGATCGGGGGGAGAGTCTCATATTGAGTGTGGGGGAAGGACGGGGGGGAGGTCACATATTGAATGTGGGGGAAGGATCGGGGGGAGAGTCTCATATTGAATGTGGGGGAAGGATCGGGGGGAGAGTCTCATATTGAATGTGGGGGAAGGACGGGGGGGAGGTCACATATTGAATGTGGGGGAAGGATCGGGGGGAGGTCAAATATTGAATGTTGGGGAAGGATCGGGGGGAGGTCATATTTTAAATGTGGGGGAAGAAGGGGGAGAGATTTCAACCAGGGGGTTGATCAAATTTACATGCAAAATATTTCAAAAGGGAGTATCTGCCTTTGAGATAAGAGAAGGGGAATGAGTGCACTGGTTTGACAGGGGGTGTGAAGGGGTTAGAGAGATCAGTATTCCAGACCCTATTATCAGATTAAATGATAAAGCTAGAATGCCTATAAGAAAATTAAAATGAAGGTATCTCACTGTTTCCTTTTCATTATGTGTCTACTTTTCAACTTTGGACAAAATTATAAATGAAGATGTCTTTGAATCTGTTTATTAATTTTTGTTTTAAATTTGATATTTTTGTGTATTATCAAGGAGCCTTTTGACAGTCTAGAATCTTGCTTTAGCAAGACAGTTGTTCCTGAATACATGATTTGAAATTGAAAGAAAATAAATAATTTTCCAAAACTAAATTTGAATCAAGGGGTTGAGCTGGGATGGGAGAAAGTATGAGTTAGGAGAAGGCTGGGGCAGTATTCTGACATTCTGATGTGTTAATTAGTCATAAATAGCCCAGGTTTAGCTTATGAACATCCGCCAGCAAATGACTAATGTTGGTTGATGTTACAAAACCAGGGGGAATGGGAGCTATTAGGGGAAATGAGTACACTTGTCTGTTTTAGGGCGGAGTGGGGTGAAGGAATGAGTACACTGGTCTGTTTTGGGTTCGGGGTGGGGGTGATGGAATGAGTACACTGGTCTGTTTTGGGTTCAGGGTGGGGGTGATGGAATGAGTACACTGGTCTGTTTTGGGTTCAGGGTGGGGGTGATGGAATGAGTACACTGGTCTGTTTTGGGTTCAGGGTGGGGGTGATGGAATGAGTACACTGGTCTGTTTTAGGTTCGGGGTGGGGGTGATGGAATGAGTACACTGGTCTGTTTTGGGTTCAGGGTGGGGGTGATGGAATGAGTACACTGGTCTGTTTTAGGTTCTGGGCGGGGGTGATGGAATGAGTACACTGGTCTGTTTTGGGTTCAGGGTGGGGGTGATGGAATGAGTACACTGGTCTGTTTTAGGTTCTGGGCGGGGGTGATGGAATGAGTACACTGGTCTGTTTTAGAGCGGGGTGGGGGTGAAGGAATGAGTACACTGGTCTGTTTTGGGTTCGGGGTGGGGGTGATGGAATGAGTACACTGGTCTGTTTTGGGTTCAGGGTGGGGGTGATGGAATGAGTACACTGGTCTGTTTTGGGTTCAGGGTGGGGGTGATGGAATGAGTACACTGGTCTGTTTTAGAGCGGGGTGGGGGTGAAGGAATGAGTACACTGGTCTGTTTTGGGTTCGGGGTGGGGGTGATGGAATGAGTACACTGGTCTGTTTTGGGTTCAGGGGGGGGGGTGATGGAATGAGTACACTGGTCTGTTTTAGAGCGGGGTGGGGGTGATGGAATGAGTACACTGGTCTGTTTTAGGTTCGGGGTGGGGGTGATGGAATGAGTACACTGGTCTGTTTTGGGTTCAGGGTGGGGGTGATGGAATGAGTACACTGGTCTGTTTTAGAGCGGGGTGGGGGTGATGGAATGAGTACACTGGTCTGTTTTGGGTTCAGGGTGGGGGTGATGGAATGAGTACACTGGTCTGTTTTGGGTTCAGGGTGGGGGTGATGGAATGAGTACACTGGTCTGTTTTGGGTTCAGGGTGGGGGTGATGGAATGAGTACACTGGTCTGTTTTAGAGCGGGGTGGGGGTGATGGAATGAGTACACTGGTCTGTTTTGGGTTCGGGGTGGGGGTGAAGGAATGAGTACACTGGTCTGTTTTGGGTTCAGGGTGGGGGTGATGGAATGAGTACACTGGTCTGTTTTAGAGCGGGGTGGGGGTGATGGAATGAGTACACTGGTCTGTTTTGGGTTCAGGATGGGGGTGATGGAATGAGTACACTGGTCTGTTTTAGAGCGGGGTGGGGGTGAAGGAATGAGTACACTGGTCTGTTTTAGAGTGGGGTGGGGGTGAAGGAATGAGTACACTGGTCTGTTTTAGAGCGGGGTGGGGGTGAAGGAATGAGTACACTGGTCTGTTTTAGAGCGGGGTGGGGGTGAAGGAATGAGTACACTGGTCTGTTTTGGGTTCGGGGTGGGGGTGATGGAATGAGTACACTGGTCTGTTTTGGGTTCGGGGTGGGGGTGAAGGAATGAGTACACTGGTCTGTTTTAGAGCGGGGTGGGGGTGATGGAATGAGTACACTGGTCTGTTTTGGGTTCGGGGTGGGGGTGATGGAATGAGTACACTGGTCTGTTTTAGAGCGGGGTGGGGGTGAAGGAATGAGTACACTGGTCTGTTTTAGAGCGGGGTGGGGGTGAAGGAATGAGTACACTGGTCTGTTTTAGAGCGGGGTGGGGGTGATGGAATGAGTACACTGGTCTGTTTTGGGTTCGGGGTGAGGGTGATGGAATGAGTACACTGGTCTTTTTATAGGAGGGAGTGATGGGATGATGATGAATCTTGTACAATCATGGTACAGATGATTGGTCCATATAGACAGGTGAAATCAAGCTATGTAATAAGAACATGAAGATTTTCTGGATAACAACTTCTTTAATGTGAAAATATATGTAATGTATTCAATTTGCATAAACTTATGATCTAGTCATACACTTGCACCCACAATCAATGAGGTTTCAAGGGCAGGGGACAAAAGGAGGGGTTCGGGAAAAGGAGGGGGATGTGGAAAAGGAGGGTGGTGGGGAAAAGAGAGGGGATGGGGAAAATGAGGGGGATGGGGAAAAGGAGGGTGGTGGGGAAAAGGAGGGTGGTGGGGAAAAGGAGGGGGTGGGGAAAAGGAGGGGGATGGGGAAAAGGAGGGTGGTGGGGAAAAGGAGGGGGTGGGGAAAAGGAGGGGGATGGGGAAAAGGAGGGTGTTTGGGAAAAGGAGGGGATGGGGAAAAGGAGGGGGATGTGGAAAAGGAGGGTGGTGGGGAAAAGGAGGGGGTGGGGAAAAGAGAGGGGATGGGGAAAAGGAGGGGGATGGGGAAAAGGAGGGTGGTGGGGAAAAGGAGGGTGGTGGGGAAAAGGAGGGGGTGGGGAAAAGGAGCGGGGAAGGTAAAAGGTGGGGTTGAGGAAAAGGAGGGGAATGAGGGAAAAGGAGGTGGGTGGGGAAAAGTAGAGGGATGAGGCAAAAGGAGGGGAATGAGGCAAAAGGAGGGGGAGGGGGGACAAAAGAGGGGAAGGAGGAAAGACACTTGACAGAATAGTCTCCAGTACTATTGATTACTGCTATCTGATGCAGTGACATCTGCTCAAAGTTTGCATTTCCTGCTAATTAACAGATCAACACCAAATTGAAATTTTGAATGTTTGAAGACCTTCAATTTTGAAATTGAAACACTTTCAACATTGTTAGTCCTTCATTCAAAACATAGAACTTGAGGGACAAATTAGGGAGAAATAGGGGTCACGACACAATGGACCATATGCCAAGGTGATTGTTATTATGGGCAATTAGGAGCATACCACCATCCTTATTAACCAATCAGTGTTTAGACTTAATCTGACCCCTTTATTTGGAAATATTTTCCCAATTGTAGCCCACGGGCTTCTAAACGAGAGGGCTTGCTTTCAGAAAACCTCAGTATAAATCACAAAATTATGAACATTATTTCAATTTAAAAAATTTTCAGTATCAATGATTACAATATTTCCTGTAACATTTCTAAAGAAAGATACCATATTTTCAAGAGAGTCAAAACCAAAATATTGCTGGATAAAATAGATTTTACATGTATTTGATAACCATATGTGTTAAACAGTTAAACACAATTTCATTCATCCGAGGAGGATCCTTTTACTCTTTATGTTCAAACAAACATGGGATGTTGAAATTTCTGTTTTAAAATGGTTTTGGACAGAATGTTAAGTGAAAGTTGATAAAATATGAACATTTAGTACTTGATGCTGTCGACATATGCACCGTAGAGGCATCATTAAGCTGTAGACAACCTTCAAATATGGTGACTGTCCTTTTGCACTCTCCTATATCTCACTTCTTTATAGACAAAATATTATATTATATTATTGTATATTTTCATTGTGTTTTTCATGAACAGGTAATGTTTGAAATTTAGTTTTCTTTAGTTTGCTTGGCTTCTGAATGTGACTATGTTTCAGTTGTATTTATCACCAGGGGATTAAAAAATATTTAGTTGGTAGCATTTCTTTTGCCCTGTGTAGTATATTGTAGGGGAGAGACCTTTGCAGATCAAGCCAACCCCCTGAGACCATACACATATCCATTTCACTCCAATTACAAAGGTAAAATATTCTTTCAATGTTAATTTAAGATAAATTCTGTGTAAATGCTTTTTAAGAATGACATTTTAAAAGTACATCAAAACATATTAGAAACTTATGAAACAAATTTGATATCTGCTAATGCCCATCTACACGTTATTGAGATGAATAAGTGTCGGGGAGAACTGTAAATTCATGACATATTCATGCAGTTTAACACACAACAAGATCAAAATCAAATATTCTGTTAAAACGACTAAAATCCGACACAAAATTTGTGAAAAAAAATGTACAAGAGAGACAAGGCACTTTGCAGACTCCACTATCCATTAAGCTGTCCAAAACTTTACGATCATTAACGACAGAACCAATTAATATTTCTTTCAATTTTCATCACTTTTCCTCTGAGGTGGTCCGCCATATGTTCAGATGAAACATCGAGTTACTTTACTCATAAAATCTCTCCTCAACTTTCTGCAATCGACTTCATAAAATCTGTTCTTCAGTTTCGGAAATCGGCATCCCCCTGAAAAAAATTGACGCTAGACTGACGGCAACTGATGACGAAATTGAACGCATACTGAAGTATTTACAACTGTGTTTGCCGATGTCTGGAATGAGAAGCGTGCTTGTAATACATCTGGGTGGATAGGAGTGAGGCAAGGAGACCAACTAATTGCACTGTAATTATGCCATAATGACTCGTGTTTTCTCAGGCTTTGCCATGTGTATATTAGAGTTCCCTGGCTTATATACACTGAGTCCTAGTCTGGGAAAATTGAGTTTTCTTGCCAAAACAGATCATTCCTGGGCCCTACAGTATCTCCTGCATCACTGTATGATGAGGGTAAATAAAGAGGTTTAGCTCTGTCTGAAACTAGGGTTAAGTTTCATTACTCTGCTAATGGGAGAAGAGTTTGCACATGGCGCTTGATTAAGATGTGTCCAGATCTGTATATAGGGATGGCTCAAACTTTGGAAGCTTTTCTTTTTAAAAAGGCCCTTAAATGTTTTGAAAAAGACTTTTAAGCTGAGTAAGAAACTGTTTTGTTTGATCTTTTTTTTATTTACATAATTATATACATCATAAGAAATTTGGTGATGAAAAGTTTTTTACAGACAAAAGATATATTTGGCTAAAAAATTACATACTTTGTTTACCTGCATATGCATGTGTTGTTTTGAAACATTTGAATAACAGTAACCCATACAAATCTTGTTTTGCAAGAAAATCACATAGCATTTTAGTCTCATCTTTCAAAGACTGTTATCAAAATAGTCTGAAGTAAAAGTCAAGCATAGAAATAATCATGATCTACTAGAGAATTCACTTCAGGATCTCAGAGTAAAAACAAACTTGAGAACCAGACCAACTGCTCACTTTTGTCCTCATGCCAAAATAGATTCAATTGCAGTTCCTTGGTGCATTGCAGTACAGGGGAGTCTGGATTCCACAAAACAAATCACTGTTAACATTATACTTTGAAGTGAGAACTGATCGCAGACAGTTAGGCCAGAGCAGGCTGACGAGTGAGGACAGGTGGGATAATACAGGGTTGTGTGCTGAGCCCTTCACTGTCAACATTCTTTTAAGGTATCATAGAATTATTGCTACAACAGATGCAAGGAAAAACTCAATGTTTACATCCTCTCCATGCCATTTGCTTGGGAAATAGGGGAATGGAGAAACATATACCCTCTTCTTATGGGGTTTAAACTTTTAGGTATTTTCAGTGTCTGTTTTTTACTCATCATGACGAAAAGTAGCCTTGTTCTTTTTTAAGTGGTGTGTGTTCTGAGATACAAAGGAAACAGGAGACGGTTGTTTTCTTTAAGTTTTATTTCAAATGAGAAAATCATATTTTCTTTGTTTCAAAGCCAATCTAACAGTTCTATACTGCCGTGTCTGATGAGGCCTTTACAATGGTGTTAAGTTGTTGCAGATGCCTCTAGACATTACAATAACAGCTTTTTGTCTAATTTGTATACCTTTTTGTCTAATTTGTAGATCTTTTTGCCTGATTTGTAGACATTTTTGTCTTTGTTAAGCTTTCCTGAAATTATGTTTAACCTGTTTCCTGTAGTCATTTGCTCTCTATATCATCATAAATATCTTTCTCATAAATTTGGCCAATATGATTTTCCAAAGATTTTATTTGACAATACTGACTTGAACTTAATAAGATTTGCTCGTTAATTTTTGCTATTTTTTTAAAGACTTTTTACTCAGATATTATATGTTACACAAGTATTATCTTTCACACTTTCTTACAATAATTATTGAATTACTTTTTACTTAAAGGCGGAGCAACACGATTTTTGCATACTGGTCATTATTTTCACAAATTTGCCATTATTATCAAAGTCTATAAAATATATTGTTACGTTAGAGGGTAAAACATCTCATTACATGTCCCGATAAGCTGTATCCATAGAAACGGTTATCCGTATTGGAAGAAAATGTAATTGGTGCAATGTATAAAGTGTTGTGTTTTTAGTGTTAGAGGTAGTTCACATGCGATTTTGAGAGTCTAGACAGCAAGATGGTTGACCATTCCATCATTGTACCATATTAAACCCTCTACTCTGAGTCAGTCAGATCACTTGAACTAACATCAAGTGTCCATTTTAATATGAACACCTTAAAATGGCAACTCGATGGGAAAAGATATTGTATGATTTAACTGAACCATTTAAACTTTTTTATTGATTGGTAAGTATATTATTTGGCCATTGGTAACACATAATTGTTTACCTTTTTGTAAGAGCACTTTATTTCACCAGGAAAGGCTTGCTATGGCGCCTTTAAAGGGAATGTAAATTCTGTTTACTTTGGCAGTGATGAAGTCAGAAGGAAGCTTCATTAAACCATATTTCTGCCCTGTACAATAATGTATCAAGGAAATGAAAATACATGCCTCTTAATAATGAAGAACATTGTTTGACTTTGCTGTTTATTCACAAGTACTTTGATCAGAGTGTCTCAAAAGATCACAAATAATAAATTAGCAGATGCAAACTTGTACATTACAGGTGTACATTGCAGGTGCACATTTCAGCTGGGTTGTACATTTCAGCTGGGTTGTACATTTCAGCTGGGTTGTACATTTCACCTCTCTTACACACTGCATTTGGGAATCCCTGCACTAACCAGTGCTTAGATAACCTGACAGAATATTTAAGCATTACACTAAGGCTGCCTTAGTGAGTTATGGTAAACTTAGAGCTGTTCAACGGGATCCTTGTACTTAACAATTTAACCACTTTTTAACAAACCTTTAAAATATTTAAAACATCTGCCCAAAATGTTAAACATTATCATCAAGCATGTAGTCTTTGTTTGATCAAAATGTCATTTGTAAAATAAATTATAATCAATTCATTTAGTGTTATCTTTGATCTCTTGATCTTGAACTTTTGATCTACACTTTTGATGTAGAGTTTAATTAAATGAACACTTTTCTGTTTAAGACACATGATATTCTTGTTCTGAAAAGAATTAATTTGGCGATGTCATAGGTTGCTTCTAAAACTTAACAAATTTTTTATCATTTGTTAGATCTTTTTAAATAACACCCCTCATCACTATATGGGTTAAATTATCTGCAGGCACTAATTAACTAATGAGAAATTAAATTATGTTCTTAATCTCATTATTCTTTACATATGCAACATAGTTAATATAATAAAGCATCAAAAGAATCTGTTAAGAATATTTTGTATAATCCTAGCAACTTTGTACTTAAAACCATATTTCAAAAGCGGATGAAAATGTGTTTTTAATTCAGTAATTAGAAAACATGTGTTAAAAACTTATTGAATTTGCCCTTTGACCTCTTTAACACAGTTGTATAGTTGTATATGAAGTTCTCACCAATTTTGTAAATATATTCAAATTTAAAAAAAAAAATTATTGAAAAATTAACTGTTTAGAATTACAGATATTTTTAAATAATTCAAAATGTCCAAATAATGTTAAATTTAAATATAACTTGTAAAAATGACAAAAACAAACTGAAATCTCATTTGAATTTTAAAAAATAATCCACTGTCAAAGTTTCATACTAAAATAACAGAATTAAGATTTATTTTTTTCCATCATGTTTCCTTCTATATTACTTGATTATGAAAGTTTTAATATCACTCACTTCCCTTTGGTTGAAAGGTGAGTCTTTAATAAGACATGCACATTTCAAACAAGCTTCAATTTTGGTTCAGCGTGAATTATGAAATCAAAGCTGAACAAGATACCAACATATATTTAATTTGAAATGATTTTATTTTTCTTTCCAAATTAGCAAAATCTTATTTTAATATAAATACCATTCTTTTGATTCAATAATTAATAGAATATTAATAAATTAAATTAAAAGTAATAACCATTATGATATAAACAGTTAATAGAGTATTTCAACAATTATGATATTTACTCATGAACATACAACAATAATCAGACTACATATTAATTCATGAAAATACAAATATGCATTCCAAAATGTTCACAAGTACATGTGAATTCATTCACCTAGATGCCTTGAAGTAAAATCATGTTTGTTTGTTTCTATTAAGTGATCTCTGTCCAGTGATGGGTAGGTAAAATCTCCCAAAACCTACTATTGACCTGATGGTCAGTGTGAAAGCTTGTACATAGATATGCAGTACCCAGTGAAGCTGCAGTATAATCCCTCAGTGAACTGCTTCAAACAATACTGCCTCAATAGTCCTGCATTATCAATTTTGTAGTACAAAGATTACCTTTTGATAACATAAGAGTGGAATTTAGTCCTGCATTTCTTAATTCTCTAGGGCTAAAGGATTCTAGATATACTGGGAGTACTTTAAATTGTTTTCTATGAATTTAGGACGGTTTGTTTTGGCATATCTTGTAAGAGCAATTTGTTTAGCCTGCTTACATCCTGTTCTGTGTTGTTGCAAGTCGAAACTTGTAATATTACCTTGTGAAAAGCAAGTCTAGATTTTTAGTGGAAGATTTCTTATTCTCTGAGACTTGTTTTCAATATTTAAATGAAATACGAACTTTTTTTTATGATAAAATAATTAAATATACTTGTCTACAGTAACTTGCAGTTAAATTTGTCTCTTGAACTATGTAAATGATTTCAAATTTATGTAGGTTATTTTATTTTGATATCATCATTTCATTCATCACTTATATTTCAAATATATTATTTTTAGAATAGTCATTGCAATTTGATGGATATCATGAATGATGGTTATGATTTTGAAATATGTGCATATATTTTATTATAATTGTTAACCCTTAAACTGTAGGTCCTAAATCTTAATCATTTCAGGCAAAATCTTTGTCCAGGCCAATCCAGGATTATTTTTCCATATAGTTGTGATTCCAGTAAGTTAGCCACTCTGAATACCTGAGCACTTGTTGACAGCTATCAGAATGAAGTGAAATTGACATGAAAGGAGACACTCAATGTACAGTAACAATCATCCAATTCACATATATAACATTAAAAAAATCGTAATAATGAATTTAACATTTAACTTCAAAGGCAATGACAGACATTGCAAAGTGCAACATTTTACTGAAACCATCAAATGTCCAGACAAGATGTCTCAAAGCTCTAATATTTCTCATCTTAGGAGCAAAGTTTTGTCAATTTTCAGACTTATTGCTCATATGATGAATCGCTTGATTACCAAACATCTTACCCTGATTGTCTATCAGGAATATATAAAGACCCCTGGGTTTACACTTACAGAGATTAATAAGGTCATGACATTTCATAATAATCAAAATTACATTGACCTATCTGTTCCAGACATTTCAAAGGTTTGGTAATATACCTATAGTATTGGTCATCAGGAATTTCACAACATAAATGATTTCGAGTTCTAAGTGTCTGATGTATATGTAATCATATAATGTCCTTAACAAATTAGATAAATATGATCAATGAGATCAATGAGATCAATGAGATCAATGAGAAACTTGAGATCGATGAGATACAAGATATCAATGAGATACATGAGATCAATGAGATACATGAGATACATGGGAAACATAATAAACATGAGATCAATGAGATACATGAGATACATGAGATACATGATATACATGAGATCAATGAGATACATGATATAAATGAGATCAATGAGATAAAAGAGAGCAATGAGCATACCCTTTGTGTGGAGTTTAGCATGGTGTAAGTGTATCCTCATTATATATGAGGACTTCAAACTTTGTTTGGCCTGACATTCATACAAACTTACAGAAACCATAACTGGATATAATTTGCCAAATTCAATATTTAAATAAGGACTTAAAGGCACTATGTCACGCCAACTGTTTTAAAATATAAATAATGCACGGATAATGCAGATATCTCAATATTACAAACGATCTACCCTCAGGTAATGTATTATATTAGTTATCTGGAAAATATGTACGTAATCAGGTTTTAAAGTTAACTTTAAAAGACCGGAAGTATTTAATGCAACGTTGCATTAAATCCGCATGAACTACAATATCAGCAATATTAAGAAATTGCCCCCAACCAGAAGACCAAAAACGGCAGTTGCTATCGTTAATGTAACAACAATGCTTACACTGTGTATAACAAAGCGGTGAATTTACAGATTATCCTGAATGAAGACTATCCAATCTTTGTATATAGGCACTTGTGCCTTTAAATATCTTATGTCATTCTTTGAAAGATCACAACTTGATTCAGATCCATTTGTGAAATCGATTCAACTCATTAAATAACAACAGAAACAAACCTAGATATCCTATGTCACAATGAGATTCACAGAACTAAAAATGTTGTTTATTATCACACAAAATACATATATTTTTATGTAAATATTGTCCAAAAATCTTTTTCCATTTCCATTTCTGTTTTCAGTTGAAGAGGAAGTCACTTCTCTCCCTTTAGATTTTGATGATGCTGTTACGTGTCATCTAGTGCCACATATGGTTTTCTCCCTGCCACAGAAATCTGATAACGTTTTTCAAGCTTTAAAAGTCACAAGGCTCATTTCCTTTCGCTCAGTCTCGCTTGAATCCGCTTTCACCTCCTGGAGCCAAGCACACTTTTAAAACAACCCAAACTCCCCACCCAGTTCATCACTGAAAATCCGAACTTTCCATTTCACAGTTTGTCAATTTTTTTGGCAGCGAAATCTTTGATGAAGTCATCAACATGACAGTCTCCAAAGGTCAAGAAGACTGTCATATAGTCTCTTGTTTATCTATAATCTCCTGGATGAGACTTAGTCTTAGAAATATTTTAACCTTTTGCCTACTAATTCAGTTTATAAATTATAACTTATAGTTAATAATAATTTACTAGAAACTATATATTTCTAGTAAAGACTTGCTGACAGCAAATTAGGGCTTTCCATATTATTACTGAATTAAATGGAGTTTTTGAAGTATCAGACATATTTCTTATATTAAAAATATTTTTTTAGCTGCAGAATCAATTACTGACAAGCCATTCTGACTGGCCAAGTAACATAACACACATCTTGTGAACAAACCGAATAATACTTGATTGGCCATTGGGTAAAGATTAGTTCATCTTATATAAACTCGTATACGACCAAGGCCTTTATCGAGACTATATATGTAGCACTTGTGCGAAATTATAGTCTAGATATATGCTGGACTAGGTAAAGATAAGCAATTGTAGGTTGCAAATGTTTCAGGTAATGTTCATATAGTTTTGGCACTGAGAGACTTTACAAGAATATACCATTATGAAACGTGTACTCAATCCAAGAGACACATGCAAGACCATTTTTTTCAGAAATTTAAAAATTAAAGTTTTTGGAAAGTTGGGTCAGGGGACTGTTACAATCATTAAACTGTTTGGAAAAGAATTTAAAAATCATATAAAAGTTGTGACCGTCTTTTTATTCAAGCGTAAACTATTCAGATCTACTGGAAGTATATGTTACACCGCATGTGTCATATAGGATATGGTGGCTGCCATCTTGGCTACTAAACTGTTATATGAAACTTCCTGATTAGCGGAGCTTGTAGATCACTTATGAGGTTGTGTTTTTGGTTGGTTGTTGGCACTAAGTCAACTGAAACTAGCTTTTAACGTTCGAAGATGAATGATTGAATTACACAACCCGGATATTACCATTCTAGGTATTCTTGAAACGTTTGTAGTGTTACGTCCATTTGATTTTAACATATTTTATTCAATGAAGAAAGGGATTAGGAACAAGTTATCAAACAACATGATAGAATTATGACAAGACTCATGTGATAAGAATGTTACATGATACAGAAATGGTAGACAGATATGTACAGAGAAATGAAGAGAGAGTCAAGAGAAACGCTTACTATAGTTATAAATTAAATGAGAACAAGCTCTATGGAAAGTCAACTTATTTATTGTTGTGACTGGGTCGTTTCGATGCACTTATCACTTATCACTTATCACTTGCTTGATAACGGTAAACGTTGGTGCTGGTATCTGCATTGAAACGTCGAACTCATAGCAATAAAGTAGTTGACTATCCATAGAATGTGTTCTCGTTCATCATACCAGCTTCTAAAATGCCCCTTAAAGTGGTTTTGAATTGCTGAACTGCTTTAAAAATTCTCTTATGATATTATGTTGTTGGTTGGTTGTTGGAATTAAGTCAACTGAAACTACCTTGAAGGTGAATGATTGAATTATACACAACCCGGATATTACCATTCAAGGTATTCTTGAAACTTTCGTAGTCATAGGCCCATTCTTAACACGTTGGCTATGGTCAAAGTTAAGAATTCTTAGGGCTACAAATGTTTCAATAATTAGGACCTAGATCTAACTAATGTAAGTATATGAATATAAGAATATATGATCGAAGGGACAAGGGGAAGCTTAGAAACGTGATCTACACTAAAGAAGAAGTTGACTACCATTATATGTGTCTTTTACTTGAATACACCAACTTCTAAATGACTCTCAAGAATCTCAAAGCATTATAATGTATTTACTGTAAATATCATTCATCATTATCGTAAGCTTTATGCTTCAATAGTGTTTTCATGATTTGATGACAAATCATTCACATTCTAAACAATTTAGCTAAATGCTGTCAAATACCTCGTTGTGACCAATTTACAGCAAAATCACAACTCATCAACAAGGCGAATTAATCACCCAGATATGAGGATTTAACACTGACTGGATATATTCATTGTCACAATATTATTTCCTTGTTTGGATCCAACTTGTGAAAATATAGTGTAATATCTTTTTTGTTACCTTTTTTTTTTATTCTTGTACATTTTCACAATGATGTCATGGTAAGCGAAATGATGTTACACGTTTAAATGCTCTATGTCATCACAGAATATGGGAATTTTAGCCCAAATGGTTGCTAAGCAAAACTGATATTGTACATGTGCACATACGATATGCATGTAACCATTTAATTACGTTATGAGTAATATAAAATCCATATCAATCTGAACATTTCTCATTTTTACTCATGGTTAGCAATGACTTGAATCCGTGACAATTAATCACTTCTAGTGAGTAAATGTGTGTCATGCATATAGTAATCCTTTATTACTGTTTATTTACATTTTACCTATTATATATTTCTGAATTCTCAAATTTCAACAATTATGAAAGGGATGCTCATTATGAGCAACAAATCTTTCATTAAATCCCAAATATTTGACATTGAAGTAAAATATTGAGATATTTATATTTGAATAGAAATATATTATTCTCGTTCTCTATTTCAGATCTCCCAAAGGGAAGCAGTATCTTACCATTGAAACTAAATCCAGATTGATCTCCAAAACACAAGCGGAGACATGCACCTTGATTACTCTCGAGTCGGAACAGACTTCTAGTTTATTTTGCTCCAGCCGATTTCAAATAAATAACTTTTTTTTAAGTTTAAAGTATTTTTCATCTTGGCATCTCTTGCTTCATCCTGTCGTCTTGATAAACACGTTCCCGGGAACACCAAGGGATTATTTATTTATAATTGGAAGGAGAAATTTATGCAATAAATGACATGTTATTTAGATGATCTTTCAGTGCGATCTTTGATAAAGTGGTTTATCTTTGGAATCTTGGCTGCACTGTTATTGCATAATTAAATATTTATTTGGTTCCGGAAGTAAGTCATGGGATGGAAATGATTGGGTTTATAGTTTATTTCTTTAGTTCTCTCTCAACCCTGTAAAGGATGGTCCTTGAAGACATGGGAGCATTCTGGTATGCAATTCAGTTGTCCAACAAATATACCTTTCAGCACAAAAAGCACAATTATAACATAAAGATTTAATTACCCTATTCCTATAGGTATATTTAAGATTTTAATGCACATTTATGACACTGTTATTAAACATTGATACTAAAGATGTGCAGAAACAAGTTGTGTGGAACCTCATTAACTCTTCATCAGGGAATTCAAAATACCACCATGGATCATAACATCATATATACATAAAACCATGTAACGGAGCTGTATCCTGTTATATTTGGATAGATTTAAAAAAATAGAGTAACCACAATCAGATTTTGCTTTGCAATAAAGTAGTGTTTGCCTGAAATGTTAGGTTACAGCATGAGCATGTGTGTTGAGCGAACACTTCACCAGGTATAATCTTCACTATAGGTATAATCTTCACTATAGGTAAAATCTTCACAGATATAATCTTCACTATAGGTATAATCTTCACTATACATGTAGGTATAATCTTCACTATAGGTATAATCTTCACTATACATGTAGGTATAATCTTCACTATAGGTATAATTTTCACTATAGGTATAATCTTCACTATAGGTAAAATCTTCACTATAGGTATAATCTTCATTTTAGGTATAATCTTCACTATAGGTATAATCTTCACTATAGGTATAATCTTCATTTTAGGTATAATCTTCACTATAGGTATAATCTTCACTATACATGTAGGTATAATCTTCCCTATAGGTATAATCTTCACTATAGGTATAATCTTCACTATAGGTAAAATCTTCACTATAGGTATAATCTTCACTCATGGTATAATCTTCAGAAGATTATACCAATAGTGAAGATTAGACTTCAACAGGTATACTCTTCACAAGGTATACTCTTCCCAAGGTATAATCTTCACCAGGTAAAACCTTCACCAGGTATAAACTTCATCAGTTTTGATCTTCACAGGTATAATCTTCACCAGCTACCAAATTTGTTGCTGGAGAGAAAAAGTCATATCTTGCCCAAGATGACACCACAAGTTTCCCAACTCAAGATTTTATGTTGAATTTGGCAGAGAATCAACCAATCATATTATCAGATTATCCAGTCACTAAGCAGGTCTCCCGCCGACATCCGGCCAAGCCCACTGCTGCTGAACCTTCTAAAAGCGGTCAAATAAGCCAGCTACGCACAAGTCCACGTGCCACTGATTATTAGTTGTTCTTGTTGAACCCGATTACTCAATTCATTACTAAGTATGACCAATTCTTTTCAAAACAAAGTTGTGTGAAATATCGACCAACGATGATGTAAAAAATTATCTTTGTAAACACTTTTATTATTTCCTAAATTGCAAAATCAAATCAATTTCCCATCAGTGGGCACAAAACCTTATTATATTGCATTAATGGGGGACCATCTCTTTCACGCAGTGTTTTCATAGGGGTATTAATCTAGTTTTATTTCTATCAAGTGTTTATGATGTGTTATTTCAGTTCCTTACGAAAACGAGCCCGCCATTGAGTTAGTTCTGTCACAGCCAAGCACTAGATGTTTATAGCTGTTATCAAAGCGAGCTTCTAAGAAGGCGAGTCACTGGATTGTGTCATAACTGCATTCATTAGTAGAGGGAATTCGGTGCCTTATTGATAGATACACTGCTTTGTTGTACAATGTTACCAGAGACTGCCACAATGCTTTGCTATGCAGTCATTGTAGCAGTCTGTATCCTTAAAGGAACATCACTATCAATGACGTTTTGGGGAAAATTATTTAGAAGATACAACAGTAGGATTAAAATTGACCCTAATTCAATGAATAAAGTTCCAACATAGTGTCTCTTTTTTGACACAACGTTGTTCATGGTTTCCTCTTGCACGATCTGAAGACCTTACAGAGGGTCATTATTTTGACGCCAATTTTGACGTTAAAAACCTAGTCATCAGAATTGTCAGTATTTTGGTCCAACGTTTTAAAATCCATCAATATGTTGAACATGCATAAGCCTTTTCTATAAAAATCTTCAAGCCATCTCACAATTTGAACATTTCTTTAAAGTTTATTCAAATATCTAAAATTGTTAGTATTTGTTGCAGCTTTTTAAAATCCATCTATATGTTGAACAAGCATAAGCTTTTTCTATAAAAATCCTCAAAAATCTATCTCACAATTTCAACATTTCTATAAGTTTATTCAAATGCCTAAAATTGTCTCTAAAAGAAATTCAACATAACCGAATGTTTAGCATCCAGTGTAATGGTTTATGAGAGGAAACGAGTAAAAGCTTGTTAGAAAGAAACAGATCCCGAGCCCGCTGAGACAAAAGGTATCAGCTTGTTGGTAATGTGGATGTTAACAGACTTCATGCTGTCTTATATCTGGCTGCTGATCCATGTGGCAGAGATGGCGCAGTTGGCGGAAATACTCACTCTGCCAACTACGTGGAGTCTTTGTGCGAAATTTGTAAAGAAGGGTATAATGTCTAATTATTTTGTTGGTGATTCTAAAATATGGTAAAAAAAAAGTAATTGGAGGTATGGAATTGGGAAGAATATACTTTGTTTTTGAGTATTTATTTGTTATATATTTTGATATTGTAGATGGTAGAAATTGGTAAAAGAATGAATAGAATTAGGAATAGACATTTACTTATGTTTACTTGTAAATGTAAATATATTGAACATAAAACATGTAATTTAATTTCTATTTTCATTATGCTGAAAATGGGAAAATTGTGTATATTTTATTTTTTCTGCAATAAATGGACTAGATTACTCTTCTAACTTTGTTATTACATACCTAAGCAATTTGAGACAAAGCTTATTTATTTACTATATATTTAGCTCATATAACTAGCATGAATTAATAAAGTTGTGAATGTCTATGTTCTAAAATATTACGTGATGTAAATTGATACAAATGGCTTCTGACTACTTTTGTTGTGTTAGATATACAAGTTTCCGAATTATTCTTGAAACAAAATGTACATGCCAGTCATCTAGACGCCATTATAGTCTGTTAATGGTTAAAAGCTTAGTCGAGGAATCATTTCATTTATTTATGTTTAAACACTGAATAGACATGGCTCAATGACATTTGATTTGTTATGAGATGAGATGAAAACTGCAACTGCATCCCGAAAGTTTGTTCACCTACCTGTGTTTCTTAGTGCAAATTTCACGTAATGCGGGATGTCTTTAAAGCACGATATGAACGCGAAAACGAAACCGATAATCTGCATTTTTACTTCTTTATACCTCGTATAAACCATATTTGATTTGGCAGGGCCCATATTTTCGAAGCTGTCTTAGTGGTACAATAGTCGTAAACGAATGTTAATGTATGGCACTTACGACTATCTTAGCGCTAAGAGAGCTTCGAAAATATGGGTCCAGGATTCAAACTTTCCAAAACTACAGTATATATTTTCATCTGTAAATAATCCTGTAAGTGACTAACTGAGTACACATTGTTGATCAAGTATTTTCTCTTAATCGCATTTATGTACGTGTGATGAATATTTTCATTTAATCGCAATGCAAACTTTAAAAATTTTTTTAAAATGTAAACACCTTCAATCGATTTCATAATGCCAAATTTCGAAAACTTGCACCCCTGACCAGACTATCACATGGTAAGTTTGAGAATAATTAATGTACACATGGATATAGGATAGTTCTTTGCCACTGAATTGATGTCACTTGTAAGCCAATTTATATGATAGTTGAACTAAGATACACATGTAGATGAACTGAATTTTGGGATGCGTGCATCTGTACTTGATTGTGATGAATCATAACTAAAAGCCAGATGACTGAACGATATCACGGAAGACAAATATACAATTACAATGACATATACATGCAATCTGTATTACATGGTTTTGTTATGCTTTCATGAATCACTATACATTCTAGAATCGGGATTTGATTGTTTGTAAATGTCAGGACATTGCAGTTTACCTTAGGGACTCATGAGGGAAAAACTGATCTTTTGCGGCAATGCAATCTATATACGTGGGTGGCTTTTTGCTTATTTGGGAGATTGTGTATACTACAAAAGAGGAAATCAACTTACAAAAACACATTAACTCAATACTGAATAAAATATGATGATGATGGTGATGATGATGATGATGGAATTAATGATGGTGATGTTGTTGATGATGATGATGATGGAATTAATGATGGTGATGTTATGGTTATGATAATGATGAGGATGAAGATGGTAAAAATTATGGTGGTAAAACTAATGATCACGATGGTAATAATAAGGATGTTTATTGTAATGATAAAGACGGTGATGGTTATAATAATGATGTTGATCATGATCATGGTGATGATGATGAACTGATGATTTTGACGTTAACAATAATGATGAATTAGACGTTGATGTAGTACAATGCCTATGATGATGATTATAATAACTACAGATGATGAAATACGAAAGCAATACAAATGATTACAAGTTGACAAAAAAAACTTGGATAAGCATGACTTTCATCATTTACATTATCAAAGCGTCAAAATAAGTATTCCTGAGACAATTTGCTCTCTGTTACAAAGCCAACACACATTCCTTCAAATAAGAAGAACAAAAAACGATATGAATTACCATGTCATGATCCATAATATGTTTGTCGTTTTTATTCCAACCCCGCAATTATTCTGAGGGCAAAGATGCTTAACAGCAATATAGTCATACGTTTTTGTTCCAAGAACCTGTCATTTACAAATTGTTATCACTGTAAGAACCCCATGCATTTTGATGCTACAATACAGATAACAATTCTGATGTGAATCTTTTAAAAGAAAGACACTGATATATGATAGTTTACTCATTTTTTCAGCAGTGTCATACGTCAGATAAATATTTATTTCTCTCTGGTTCATGGAAACTGTGTGCAACCTTTTTACGTTTTGCCAACACCTGTTTCCGAAGTTAAGAGATAAAATGTTACATCGTTGTTTCACATACTGAACTCTCTTGACATTCATATAAGCATAACAAAAACAGTCCTATTGTTAGTAATAAGGAAATAAAATGTAAGAAAAAATAAGCATGTTTAAATGTTCTGGAATAATTTGAGACATGTTTTAGGCAATGTCGATGTTAGCACAGGGGCATGTATTGATACAATAATGTTTATCATAAACTGAAGTACAAAGAAAGTCTACACACGTCAGTTGGTTATATCATATGTATATGATTCTCAAATTTTGACGTTTTACTTTAAAACTAAATAGTGCAGACGTTTTATCACCAGTCAAAGAATACTTTTTACATTATTTAAAAAAAAAATTAAATATGAAATTATGAATGTATGAATTCTTGGACAATTTAATTGGAAAACACAACCGTCCTTCGACATGTAAGATGTTTCTTATGTGAAAACCAATAAATTCGTCACATGCACATGTACAACATGTTCAACATGGTGGGAGTCATGTTGGTGTACATTTCAATTCTTACCCCTGTATATATTAAACAAAGATATGTTAACAATACATAAATCAGAACGCAATCACTTCATTCAAACTACTGCAGATATGTGTTGTTGTAATATATACTCAAATGCGACATTTTTCTTTTAAAACATTGAATTACTTCTTTTGAACTTAAGTTCAGAATTAGGGGCTTGGT
Source organism: Gibbula magus (assembly GCA_936450465.1). NCBI lineage: Eukaryota > Metazoa > Mollusca > Gastropoda > Trochida > Trochidae > Gibbula > Gibbula magus. The sequence continues at coordinate 59,373,499 of OW388294.1, forward strand.
CGCCATTGTCAATTTCATAATTATTATACTTTCTCGTCCTTTCTTTTTTATGTTGTCCCTGATTCATGGTGATATAGTTTAGACAATGAAGATATTAAAGATGCATCAATTGTGTTTCATAAAAAAATATTTCGCTTTAAAGGTACATCCATTGTGTTCATAAAATTTTATTTGTCTTAAATACATTCCAACTCACCATATGTGTTGTTTACAGTACAAATAAATTCACTCAGCTTGCTTATTCATCCCCAATTGCCAAATATATCATAATTACTAGTTTCCAATTAAAATCGAGTAACATCATGTGTAGAAACTGAAACTGCACGTCCCATTTACATGCACAGTAGTTATATGACCTATAAAACATTATCAAACCAAATTTGTCATTTTGTCTGTTGTCAATAAGATTCTAAAATGACGTTTGGCTCATTGGCGCGCGTCAATCGCTATGCATTGTCCGGTTTTCGATCAAAAAACTTTTACCTTCATATCGCCAATATACTATGTCGACTATCATCAAAATGATACTTTTCGGTAACAGTCGGTACTTCTCGTTAAAGTAACACCTTTTATTACGTTTGGATTATGTGACCCCTATCAATACAATGAATGTACCTTTAAAATGGCGAGAATTGTAGTTATTCATGTAGCTACCAGATAATGAAAACAATGAAAAAATGGAATGTTGCATCAAACACGATATCTGACAAATCAGTTCAGTTCAGTTTTTTATCAATAATATGCAGCCTTTATTATTAACGTTTGGAAAGAAAACAACATGTTTTATGTTCCATCTGATTATGCATATACTGCGAAAGTTGTTATCCAGACAATCGTTTTTCTTTTATATTTCACTACTTAATGCCCCTCAAGGAGGTATTGCATGGAAAGATTTACGTACATATTCTATGTGAAATATTCAAATAAGAAAAGCACGTTCATTCAACGCAATCATCTGTTTAAATGTTGTGGAGATTGACACATTAACGATAATTATTTTAAGAAATCCTTTTCAATTTAACATCGCATGTAGAACTTTTATTTTCTATTCTTTCTCTCACTTGAACAATCCCAATGACCTGCGTATGTGAAGGTGAAAGGGAAAGTACCAGTTTGACAACAGTATTTGTTGAAATCGAATTCGAAGGGATATTCCTTTCTGTAGTTTATGATGATTGTTCATGATGAAACATAATTTGAATGGTTTATTGTGATGAGAATTAATAGCTTATAAAGAAAATAAAAGAATCCTAAACTTTAATCGCACACAATAAACCTGTCATTCTGCCTATCTTTAACAGCATCTTATAACATTCACTTCACCAGACAGCACACTTCACTTTCCAATGATAAGCTAAAAACTTCCATTAATGGTAGAAATAAGCTTTACTTTTGACGACATTTTTTGGAAGAAAGCCATGCATTTCTTCATTTCTAATATTTATCTGTCTGACACCTTTCATTTTTCCTTAATGGTATCGGTTTAAATCCTAGACATGTAATAGAAAAAAAGGTAGACCAAATTATTCCATCAAACAAAAACAAAATTTAAAGGTATAGTCAACTACGTACTGTTGTTATATATTTTGAAGGAAAAAAATGATTACACGGTAAATATCAATATTGTGTTAAGAAATTTATGTAAGTTAATTATTTTTGGACCAGACAATCTGCAATAGCACAAATTCTTACTTATGATGTTTTTGTATTTTAGTCCATTGCGGGATTTGAAATCACACTCTGTGAGGCGTGCACCTTGCCATGTACTAAGGGAGTTCTATTTCTGCAAATAGGTTCGTCTTAATAAGGCACACTTATTGCAGATAGTACTTGTGAAACCTGATATATCAATGATACTTTTGTTCATTATATTATTATAAAGATTTTAACTTTAAAATATACGTGTTTCCCATTTTTGCCTCAAACAGAATTAATATGAAGTTTAAGTCAATAGTTACTGTGATTCGTAGAATGGAATATGATGTTTTGATATGTAAAGACATGCCCAAACATGCAAAAGTGAGAAAGAAATAGCTTACCAATGTTCCCTATCTATATCATGTGTGTTCCGTGTTATTTGTACAGCATGCCTTGACGAAAGACAAGTATTTTTTAGGTATTTAAACTTGTCCAAAACAGCATGAGACACACAATGAACAGATTACAATGACTTTGGTGACAACAATGTCGATAAGACCCAACCCATGAGATTTTTTTGTATCACGTTTTGGAAAGAAATTATCCTTTTTACAGAAAAACTTACGGGAGGCCCCATAAGCCTGGAGTAAAGTTTAGCAGTACACGTGTTCACAGACATCCTTTTGAACAAAAATGATGACAGATGGAGCGAGCGTTGTGATATTTATCCAGCAAACCCTCTCGAGGTACACTTACTCTGTGTATAGGTGAGGAATTGTTGAGAGAATGTTTTGGAGACTTGAGATGGTGAATGAAAGAAAGGGAGAAGGGAATGAAAGACAAAGTGAGAGAGGGAATGAGAGAAGGAATTCCAGTCCGTCAGAGCCTGGGAAAAATACGGATATCAGTTACGCATCTCTCTGTCAACTCCGCTTAGGATTCTGGGAAACAGATTCCAAGAAATTGGTGCCACATCGCGCCTCATTTCGGTAGCAAGCCCCGCGAGTAGTGTTTGAGGGGTTCCTTTGTTCACTGCATGCTAGCAGTTCGTGCATCGTGTGCTGGGAAGTGGCACAGCTATGTTGAGACTCAATTCTTGGCAAATTTTCCGTAATATTAGTGCGAGGGGAATGTTGTTTAGCGTCAGTTGGAATTCCCTCTGACGGAAGTCTGCTGGAGAACGATTCCTGGCAATATGGTTCCTGTCAGACCTACCTGGGTTTGTCATCTTTAATTGGTGATTTGTTCCTCGCTGTGATGATTGCTTTATCTTGGAAACATAATTTCAACTCCGATATAGCATGTCAATATTTCATCTTGTTATGGGGGCTCTGCTTTGAAATTGATAGTGACATGTTGCCATATCTTGATGAATACGGTCTGGGATTTGTGGAGACGTATGGTTTTATAAATATTGAGTTATTGCTGCTACTTGTGAATATGTATGGGAAAATGTTTTACAAGTAGGTTCTGTGAGTTTGTCTTCTTGGGAGGCTTTGAAAAATTAAAAAATAATCATTTATCCAAATTTGATATGAAGAATTGTTTAGTATATTTGACAATTAAGATAGTTTGTTCATGTTTGTTTCCTCATTTTGTCTTATTATTTTGTCCCCAAAGAGGATATGTTGCTTGATGTCATTTAAGAGATACCGCCTACATGTATATGTAGTTTATGAAACAGTTTTTGTGTTAAAAACTATAATAAGATTCTATACTAGTTTGAATAAAAACGTACATATCTCAACAAGTGCGTTTTATACGGCCGAAAGTGGCAAATGCGCAAGTGACAATCTGGAATAAGTTCTGCTCAACGACACAAAATACACGTTAGCATGCAGCAAGACTGATTTGACAAATCTAGATGTTAAAGATACTTTCATGAAATTGAACCATAAACCATCAACAATCATTAAAACTAATCAACTTTCCAAATGTGAGTCATGTACAATTCACTGCACCTGACTGTGACGTTGTAACAGATGTTAATCGCAGACTAAATCTGGAGGAGATTCTATCAGCGATAATTACACAATACGTCTCACTGTGATTGGTGAACAATTATTTATCAGATATTTAGATTTGTTGTGTGTTTTAAATTTGTATCATGTTTTAATGAATTATTTCAACAGCATTTTCACAACTTCATGGTACTTTTGAAATTAACAATACCATAGAACGACTTAAACATTTCGACAATTGCTCAAAATGTCACAGTGACATTGTAACAAATGTTGATCGCCGACTAAATTTTGAGGACATTTTCCCAGTGATAATAATATAATCTGTCTCCCGGTAACTTGTGCAACATTTCAGTCCAGTTAGGGGATATTTTGAAATGATATTACATTACATTAAAATAATTCAGTATCATATTTGAATTTTACAATAATATAGAACAAACTGAACCATTAAAACATCAACAATTGTTGAATTGCTTCAAGATGTGAGTAATGTACATTTCACTCTGTCTAAATATGACATTGTAACAGATGTTGATGTGAAGACTTTTAATAGATATTATCCCGGTGATAATTACACAATCTGGCCTCTCTTATCCCAACAACAATATTGATACGGTTCTGATTTATTAAGTATCTTAACATTACATCATGTTATATTGCGATATATCGTAATACTGTTCTTTTCTGGAATTAACAACTAAAAACCTCAACGATTGTTACAAAATGCGAGTCACGTACATTTCACTCCGTCGCAGTGTGACATTCAATTGTAACACATGCTGATCCGCCGACTAAATCTGGAGATTCGCCCGGTGATAATTACACAATCTGGTCCCCTAGTTGTGGTGACTCACCAGCGCCACCGGTGTAATTGTGGCCGGGAGTCCATTGTAGTAGTATTATCCAACACTTTCATGGCAGTTGTCCTTTGATCTGTAAATTATTGTGAACATGTCCCTTCCTTAACGATTTTCTTTATCATTTTTGTTTTGCAATGTCACGAGAAGACAAGTTTTAAGTGTCTTAAAACATATATGGTTTTGGAGCCTTGTTTTCGTTGTTTGCGATTATGAACATGTCGCCTTAGAATCCAGTTGGCTATGGTAGGATTATGTTTTGAATTTGAGGAAAAACTTGTTGACATATCTGAATTATTCTAAAGTAACAAGTTAGTATTTATTTAGGAATTTGAAGCATCTTTTAGGTTAGATTAGGAATAATTATCTGGAGTGTGTTGGCCCATTAAGGTGAGTTAGTTACTAGCGTATGAAATTTCAAACTTTGAATGAGGTTTGTTTAGCTAATACGACATAAGTCGTTTTAGAAAAATATAAGAGAGAATTAAAGAGAAAGTTTATTTTAGTTCCCTAGTTTCAAACAAGATCCGTCAGAAAATGACATAATTACGTCTCCGAAAAATGTTGTCGATTTATCATATAATGTTTTATATTATGAAGGAAACAATGTCGAAATTAAAGCAATAATTATATACAATATAAGTACAATTTTATATGTACAATAAATATAATAATACATCTTATTTTTGTGTGATGGAAACGTTTTTTGAATGTCTTCAAAATAAGAGCCACCACATTGCTTGATTATTTCGAACGAAAACACCTGAAATTGATGCTAATCAGTTTAAGATATATAGTTTGGACAGGTGTTATGAATTCAAACTTGTTTCCCTAAAAAACCGCCAAAAATCCAAAAGAACCACTCCACAACGTGATTTATGTGCATGTAACGTTTCATCAATTATAACCCTATTGGTTCAGAGATACGTATTCGCTAAAGCCAAGCAGACTACTTTTAACAAAGTCAAAATAATTATTTATTCCATTTAAATGTGTGATATGACTTGTACAAAACGAATTTGAGTTTTTATAACCTGAGCGCGAGCGAGGGTAATCACAAGCTTGCACGATTTCTATATAAAAGTTACATGGCACATTTTCCATTTACTTGCGTAGATACGCGTATGTTTCACCATTATGGGAAATGTAAAGTTTGAAGACATGATCCAGACACACAATGAAAGCGATTAGTATACCCCGTGTTATACCACGAGCGATGAGGATAAATATAAACTAAACTTACACAGTTATGATGGACTCGAGGGAGAGATTTCAACTATTGGTATACAACATAATTCAAAATCGTCAGTATATTTAAACCCTCCACATGAATTTAACCAATGTTTAACAACTTTAAGAAAAACGTAGATATTGATATGTTTGAAAATGTAATGTCTTACTCTAAAAAATAAAATTCAAAACTATATCTTTTAATAGCAAAATGACAAAGTCTATTAACTTCCAATTTTGAACATGATTCATAGTAAAAGTTCCATCGTCCCAGATCTCTGCTATGAGACGGAAATCCTCGACTTCTTCATAAAGTGTTCATTTTAATCATTTTATTGACAACCGACAAAGCGTTCAGCGCCATGGTGGAACATTAAACAACATAGCGTGGGGATCTGTGTTTTGTTTTTAATTCATTGAAATACCCCTTTTTACTTCCTTGATTATATGATGGTACGAAATTAGATATGGCTTAGAACTTTCCATCCACAAGTTTGTTCCCATGCATTTTGCGATTAGGTTTCAGAGGAAAATCCAGCCTTCTAATTCCCTTATTTAATTGATTAGTTCCTAATAAGTTGTTCTGATATATTCTCAGTCCTTTCATTTCAAGAATCTCCGGGTTCGAATCCCGTACCATATAATGACTTTTGAAATTTGTTCTACGCAGAGCGAGAGTTTGAACCACTCATTATTTTCATTCCAGCCGATGATCAAAGGTTCCCCATACTAGATACATATATCCACAATGATGTGGACCTTCTCCCTTGCTTGCATCGCATACCTCCGTTAAAATTCCAACACTCTATATAATCATAATAACAACAACACTTTATTGTCCGCAATACAACGTACAACGTAGCGCCAATTAATGCGTTGTTCTGACCTCATAGCTCTGAGTGTCAAGCAAGGCAGCAACAACTCTTTTGGTATGCCGCGACCGGGAATCGAACCCTGGTCTTCCGGGTTATGAGCGGTCACTCCTCCAACTGAGCTACATCCCCGGTGTAACTCAAACAACCTTAAACTGAGTTTGCTACGAATAGAACTATAATATTGATAATTAGACCATGCAGGTCCTAAATTGGCAACTTTGCAATGAGTATAATTCATTCGCATTTTGA